>OX411307.1:118565190-118847690 GCA_948150685.1 Rhaphigaster nebulosa | reverse complement strand
TGTTACATTTAGTTTCCATGGAAAAATTTAGTTTCTAATTAATAATATAACAATGGAAATTATTATATACAAAAATCACTTAAGTTTATGCGTTTTCGTTACTCTTTATATGTTAGATAATACTTTTTTATAAAATCTTTAGCTTTCCAACGATATATTATATATCTGTAGCATTTCCACGTCAATTGTAACTTTTTCCATTTCAATTGTAACCCTTTCCAAATCAATTGTCACCTTTTCCAATTCAATTGTAACCTTTTCCATTTCAATTGTAACTTTTTCCATTCAATTGTAACCCAACCGGACATGAATTAATTCAATATTATTTATTTTATTATTGAAAAATAATTATTTTAATTACAATAATGACAGAAAAAAAATTATTGTATAAATTATGTTATTGCCATAGATTTTTTTTATTTTATTTATTGTTTAGCATTATACCAGTTGTTTATTGCGTAACAACCTGCTTTAGGCCATGCTGCTCATTATAGTGTATAACGTATTATATTTTTTAGCTATAGACTTTTTTTTTGTTTATAACTTGTTCATTGACGATTATTACTACCTGCCATAATCTTGGAAAATAGGTAATAGTGATGATATATTAATGACGATGATACATCAATACTGTAAAAATAAATAAATATATAAAATAATACAAACAAAATTCATTAATAAAAATCATTATAAGAAAATATAAGTAAGATGGTTTTCGAACTAAAATTACGTAAGAATAGTAATCACTTTCATACTTATATAGCTATTGACTACCTACTACTGAAACTATTGAAGTTGTAATATATATATATATATATATATATATATATATATATATTTTTTTTTTTTTTTTGTCTTATTCTGTTGTTACACTTATGGTTCGTAGAGAAATATTATAAAGTATGTATACATATTAGGAATGTTCTGTATTAAATATGTTATATAAGAGATGACTGACAAGAGAAGAAAACAACTGTTACATAAAGTTGCTACAATAGCGAAGCATTAAAAAGTGACAAAAATCCCCGCCATGCATTACGATATGAAATTTGCTATATATTAAAAGTATTTTAACATTCCGTATTGCAATTTATCCAGATGGGAAAATAATTGCAATTAAATCCATTTAATATGATCTCCTAAGCTGGTAAATTTTAATGAAGGTGCAGCTATCTATTACATGGTGAATAATATTAAATGGCAAATGAGTTTCTTTTTTACCTCCAATAAAGCGAATGAAAATGAACATTATGCAGTTTACATTCATTAGGGTATGTTTTAATGAAAAATTATCCGCAAAGGAAAATAAAATAACCGACAGAAAACGAATAAATGAATGAGATGCCCTTTAAAATATGAAATTAGGCGTATGCTGATCTATTTCACATTATCTTTTTATACAAACAGTTATACGGGAGTAATTTTTCAATCTATGTGTACAATTCGGGATTATTAACCGTTTTTAAGGACTATTTAAGGACTAAGTGGTAAAAAATAATGTATGGAACTTGTACGATGATATGTAGAAAATATGTTTCTGCATACTCGATTATTTTGCGCGTTATAGGGTTGTTCGCATTTATGATGACTCAGCAAAAAGAATTGATATGAAGCTTAAATTCAAATAAAATAAAAAAAAAACCTTCATTCATAACTATTGATATTAGTTGGTCGACTGTGTGTTTATGATGGAATAAATAGTCAGGATTCAGTCAACATAGTATTTTTTATTGTAAAAGCCGACGTTTCGGCCCAAACTGTCAATTTGTCCAACTGTCGGGGTTCCTCAGGTAGATTGTAAATATTACACAAGAGTATGATGTTTAAATTTATTTAATTTTGATTTGGAGGATGGGACCCGTCATGAGGACGGTTTTAATTACTGAGAAGAAATAGAAAACATAATATTTATTTATTTATGCCACTTCGTTTCAGTAAAAAACATGGGAAACCAATTGCAGCTAAAATTAAGTGCACAAACGTAGTTAAATGCAATGGCAATACAGATAGTAATAACCCGTGTTTTTAAATGTTATTAACCCTCTAAAATACAAAATAACCTTTAAAATTATATCCTATAAAATGGTGTCCCATTTCTTGCAGACATTTTCAAGAAACAGGGTCAAAACAACGGTAAATTTGTCTAAACGGCAATAAAGTTCAACGTTTTAATTTTAATTTTATTTTTTATTACTTCCTTGTATTCGCGAAAATTTTCGGTTTTCAGATTTCAACGGAAATATCCATTTTGACTAGTTTCGTCGTGGTGTCTGTACGTACGTACGTTCCTACGTTCGTTCGTATTTCGCAAAACCAAAAAACCGTTAGCCTTAGAAATTTGAAATTTCGTATTTAGGATTTTTGTAAAATCTAGTTGTGAACTTCCCTTTTTGGTCACTGCTTGATCACCGAAAGTGGTACTTTACTTGAAGGTCATAATTGATTTTTATCAAAAAATATATTAAAATACTATGCAAAACTTCTCAAATTTATTATTTATAACTTATATATTGATTTAAATAACATACTAGATTTTGGTTTAAATCGAAAAACCGGAAGCGGTACATTACTTGAAGGTCATATCATCAAAAATTATATTAAAATATAATGTAAAACATCTCAAATTTGGTAAATAGGACTTTTATATTGATATGAATGTATTAAATATATTTTGGTTAAAATTGGTGAGCCAAAAAGGGTAGTTTACTTGAAGGTCATAACAAGATTACATCCAAAATTATATTTAAATTAAATGCATAAATCATGTTTCGGTAATAAAGGTAACAAACGCAATTTGGTTTCCAATCTAATTAAACATTTTTATTACTTCTTTTAAGTGTTAAAAATTGAGTGCAGAATACTGGTTTTCCTCCCCATTTGTGTGTGTGTCAATAAATGGTTGTCGCGACGCCGCGTGTCGTTTTTGAGATACTGCAATCTTCGGAAACTAGTAACCATATTAAGAAGTTGTACAGTGAGCTTCTACGGATATGAAGTTGTCATGGCAGCGATTACGGGGACGCACGTACGCAGGCAAGCTTTTTATAACATGGATAAGTTTGATTTTATTTTTTTTCTGATATTTTTTGTTTATCTTTATATATGGTCTGGATGGTTGCTCAGATCGCTATTACCTATTACTCCTAAATGCAGCAGATTCTAATATCTGACAATAAAAACGGTTTATCTCTCAATAAATAGTTAACTTATATGCAATAAATCAAAAAAGGGTAGCTGACAATTTGAAAATTTGAAAGAAACAGATGAGCATAATCAAAAGAAATAATATGTGATACTGGAAAGAGTAAGAAAAATATACGCAATCTTGAGAAATATTTAATGAGGTAAGAAATGTGTAATGTGGAGAACATTGTGTGGAAATAAATCGTGGATTTGTATATTGAAATGTATGAATTCAGTAGTGGCTGAGCACAGTATATCTTATAGGTGATGCTTACAAGTGGAATTGCCCTCAAATGAGTCAGGGCCTAATGATGTGAGAATTTTTTGTTGCGACATCTTCTTAGAGGGGACGAACAATAAAAGGTTCAGACCGGATTTATTCGAATAAAAAAATTATGAGGCAACGCGATGACTTTATCAACCCCTTGATATTTTGTTAGAACATTTTTCACAGGGGCAAGGTCAAGTGCCTGACAGAAATTCTTGTTACTTTGCCTTAACCTTCTTTTGGCATTTCACAAAAGAAGGTTTACAGAATGGGATGTAGTTCATTCATAGGTAATAAAGATATGACATTTGAGTTAGAATATTGGGAAAACCATTAGATATCTGTGGGTATTTATTTTATTTTATGATCTTAATCACTTAATTGTAATTAGCGACCAGTAAACGTACTAGGTGTACGCCGAGAAATAAATTTGAGGATGGCGATAGCAAGATGTGGATTACTCAAAATCAATTATAAGAAAAATGATGAGGGCCCTGCCCAATTGTTCCCCTTGGGCAACACAATACCCTCATTTTATGGCTGAATACCCATGCCTGAGCGAACTTCATAAAATAGAATTAATAGAATTATTTAATGGTAAAAATTCGACTGCAGTAGGTAAATATTACCAGATCGCGTGAAATTATAGATCTGGCTTTGTGAAATAATTCAACCATTCTTAGTATTAAAGTGAAATAAATGGGATCATAGATGATTTCTGTTAAATATTATATAATGTAATAAAATTGTATTTTAATTGATAATAACATTTTCTAGAATTTTATAGGGCTAGCAACTAATAATAATATTTATTGTACATATTGGAAAGCCATAACCCTAGTTATTGTATAGATGGATTTCAAATTAAACATTTTAATTTATTATATATATATATATATATATATATATATATATATATATATATATATATATATATATATATATATATATACATATATATAATAAATTAAAATGTTTAATTTGAAATGCATTTATACAATAACTAGGGTTATGGCTTTGCAATATATGCAATAAATACTATTATTACTTGCAAGCACTATAAAATGCTAGAAAATGTTATTATCAATTAAAATACAATTTTATTACATTATATAGTATTTAAATTATAGTATGTACTTATGTATATATGTATTTGACGGGAAAGGTATTGTATATATACAATTGAAATATATATCGATTTTATAACAGTTATTGTATATATTTCAAAGTAAATGTTTTAATTTATTGTATTGAAATAATTTATTTTAAAAATTAGAAGAATATTAAACGTCGATAATAGGATGTGCAAGTTTCCATATTTTTCTTATATATGATTTTATTCAAAACTATACCGCGCCAAAGTTTCGTGGTTTTTGTCCCATTTTCAGGATTCAACTGATTAGTACTAGACTTCAAATTAATAGTAAATTGTGAATTTAATTGTGGAAAGAAATTAGGGCAGCACTTTTAAAATCCTCAATCTTAGGTAAGTATTCTTTTGTTTTCTTACTCAGGGGAAACATTATTTTGATCTGCTCAAAATCGAGACCAAAACATTGGTTTGTATTGAAGTGAGCTGCTTGTATCAATTATTTCGCAATTTTAAGCTTTAGTTTAATATAAGAAATTATAAATTTGCATAAGGGGGACGATATTTGGGCACATTTCTTTAGTTTGTTATCACAGTGCTTATTTGTAATATGAATTATAGCGGTCTTCCAGCTGACGATCAAAGATCCAACCCAAATAATCTTTATAACCATCTTGGTGATTAATGTTTTGACAAGGTCCAGTAGGGAGGTAGTTTACCCAAAGATTTTTGTTAGTATCGGCTTCGAACCTTCGATTTCTCTTTTATAAACAAAATAAATATAACAATCACATCTAACAACTTGGATGAGTTTCGCTTCCTTGAATCGTCTTAGAGAAATCTGTAAAGGCTTTGTAAGGAACCAAAGTTACTTTGGCTTAGATTGCGGTGTGGGAAAATCGGCTTATTGGCCTTTCTTACTTCACAATATCCCTTGCTTACCCCTTATAAATTGATATATTTACGAATTTTCTGTTTTCAGTTAAGATTTTGTTGGCTAGTTAGTACTACCGAAGTACGAAAATACATCTGTCCAGTGGATAGTGACCTGCTTATTAAATTAATTTTTTTTTTGTTTTGGCCGTTCCATTTAATTTTATTTAATTTTTCTTTTTTTCCATCCCAGTTAAAGACATTGGAATCCTTAACCTTTCAAAATGAAGAAAATTAATCAATTTTTTCTCAAGTCCTCATAATTTTGGTTTAGTGCCAGCCGTCATTAATTAAAATATTTTAATTGCTCTCTTCTTAATTATTTTATTTAAACCATAACTGTGTAAATTGGCCTTCTAGATTGAAATTTGGGCTGTATTTCCCTTTCTCAATGTAAATGAATTAAACATTATTTTATTCCTGTTTAATCAATGCGTTGAAATTTTCCTTTTTTCAACTATGTGAGATGTCTGAAGGTTATTTGTCATTTTTCTATGGCATAACCGACTTCTTCAACTAGAATTATACATTTCAGTTTATAACCTCGTCCAAGTAATTTTTCTTTCGATTGTCCAAAACCTTATTTTAGTCTGGTTGTCGTATAAATATCTAGCAAAACCATTTTGTAGAGTTTCATAATATCATGTTCTACAAGAAAAGTCTATTGCTGAAACACGTAGGATTGACTGGGGATAAAATGGACATAACGGGTAAAGTGAAGGGTAGAAAAGGAAGCGTGCGAAAGATAGGATATTGGAGGCTGGACAGTAATTTTCTTCATAGTTGTACAATATACATACATGAAAATTTAAAGAGCTTCAAGGAGAAGAGTTTAGGCAAGTTTTGCCAAAATCGAGGCCGTGGTGGCCGAGAGTGTTGCGGCGTCGTCTTAGCAATCTCGAGTCTGCTGCAGTGCCGGTTAGAATCCGGCATGTTGAAATTTATTTCTTGGTGGGCCCAAGAATGAATCTCGACCTATCCAATCTGGTTAGAACAGGTTGGTGAACTTTAGGAATAACCCGTTCTGATTGCCTTAGTAGGAGTAAGAAAGGATGATAAAAACAAATAAAAAAAATAAAATAAAAAGTTTCACATAAATTGTTTGAACCGTTTTGGCGCTACAGTTTATAGAAAAACACGTTTTCGGCTATCGCGCAGCCGCTATTATGCACTGGGAGTTCAATATAGTACACAAGCGTCAGCTACCAATACTCTACAAAATAAAAAGCAACAGAGAAGTTCTACTCGTTCAGGATATAATCGTGGAACAGATAGCCCAACAGAGAAAATGCGTTTTTTAGACTCAAGGTGCTCTGAAATGCATAGATCTGCTTAAATCTGCTCATCAAAAATTTGATCCGATTACAATACTTTCCTTACCTAGTAGCGGTAAGAGAGTGAAAAGGTACGTTGCTGTGTGAAGTAAAGGATAGAGATGTTATTCTTTTTGGGCCCATTTTAAGGACCAGACAAGGTCATAGCCAAATGTTTGATATTTCATTATGTATATATATATATATATATATATATATATATATATATATATATATATATATATATAGAGAGAGAGAGAGAGAGAGAGAGAGAGAATCTATATAATAAAACCCTTAAGTACGTTTGAACGTGCCGTTTAGACCCGCTAAACCCTCACAATCGTTCAGTATTGCGGGCACTGTATAAACTGCCCCGTGTATATTTCTAAGTTATACCGATATAAAATTTATGAACGTCTGATAATGAATATGGAGAATACCTGTAGGCAATTTTATTGTGAAAGGGGCATAAATTAATTTATAAATTAAGTCTATATAAAAAAAAAATTGTTTTGTATTTTTTCCTATTCATTACAATTATCCGAGAACAGGACCCCGCTACCTATCAGTTAATGTACAAGACCACAAGTATTATGCTCTGGTCGAAAGAATTTTGTTGAACTTATTTGTATAATTATTTCTAAAAGAATTACAAAAGAAAAAGTAGATTTATATTAATAAATCATGTTATATTTTTAAAATTGCAATTAAAGGAAAAAAAAATCTGGTGTATCTTCTTAATAGTAGGGTAGTATCTTAATATAGTATCTTAATAGGATCTTCTTAAGTTCTTGGGGGTAGTTCTTAGTAGTAGGGGAACATTAAAGCTTTAGTCTATTCTCCTAGGACTTGGCATTATGAAGCTCTACATAAAGTTTTATCGTGCTTTTAATAAGCAGGCTTTTTGAACTTCGGTTCCCGGACAATTTCTATTGTTGAGAACAAAACTTTCTCATGTCTCCTGTCCATTCAAACTTCAGTACAGAGTTATATAGAAATCATTACTGCTTTTAATAATACAAATAAATTAGTGAAAAAAACATATTTGGGATATGATAAACATCGTTAGACTAGATAAAAGAGCCCATGGTTTTGGCTGGCTAATGGATGGGCTAGACCAAGGCCTAGATATTCCAAACCGAATTAGCTCCACTGACCGCCCGTTATTTTTAGTTGTATATCTCACCTTTCCTTAACTTAACGTCCCCCCACTCTTTTTCCGTTCCCTTTATTTTTGACGCGCCTCTATCGTCATTGGCATGTTAACTATCTAGCAATTGTTTTTTTTTTTTTTTTTCTCTCTCTCACAAGACTAAAAATAACAGTGATGACTTGGAAATAGGAAATTATTTAGGTCATTTATAATAAAGCAACCTGGGAGTGAGCCATGCTAGGAAATTATTTTATGTACATAGTTTACGTGGATGAAAAAAAAATGCAATTGTTATATGCCGTACAGTAAAGCTCTTTACAATTATTTTACTGCTCTATTAAGCACACGACAAATTAAATACAAAAAACGTTGCAAATTATTACGTTATGGTTTATACATTACATACTTGGAAATTAGAGAATAAAGAAAAGAAAAAAAAACATTGTTAATAGTTAATATTGTGTATGATTGTGGAACCACATGTCAGATTAAAATTACGAACCAGGGAATCAAATTATGATCTGACGTCTCAACATAAACCATTCCATCCTTCTCATTGATACTAATTAATGTTATTTGTAATATAATTTTTGTTTATATTCTATAATAAATGAATTTTATTTTACGTTTAGTATTATTTTTTGTACGTATATATATATATATATATATATATATATATATATATATATATATATATATATATATATATATATATATCTTGATTTCTTTTAAAGTACATGCAATTTTTATTTCTAAGGAGGGGTACTCAGTGATACGAAAATTATTGAAGACGTACACACATCTTGAAAGTGTGGCAAACACTGTTGTAGACAATGAAATTATCTTTCGAATGAGCATCTGTAATGTTCCGGTAGATGTATAGTTTTCGAGCTATGAAATAACTAAACAATGGTGAACCTGTTTCCATAGGAGCATGTGCAGAATACTTTATCTAACAAATATACAAAGTTCAATACGCTATATCTCTGGTTCGATTTCGATGATTTGTTTTTTTTTTGTAGAAAATTTGATTACCTTTCGATTGTTTTAAAAATAATGAACCAAAAAAAATTATATAGATTTTTTTTTTAAGGCATTTGTATACCTACTGATTCTAAAACGCTCAATGTTTTTCTTTTATCTTTATAAATGGCTGAGTTATGGACGCATAAAATATCTAATCGGCCGCCATTTTGAAATTAAATGGCGGATGGTAATATCGAGTTTCGGGGATCTTTGTCGGGTTTCATATGTAATATGCGACTTAGGTGCCAAATTTCAAAAAAATTGGCAGAGGGGTCTTGGAGAAAAGCCGTGTGCGACGGACGAACGGATTTTTTTTTTTTTCGGTTTTGGGATTTTAAGTATCTTGATACGCAAAACCTGAAATTTTGAGAGAAGGCTTGTTTTATTTTTCTTGGTCGATTACAAAGCTTCATTATTGAAAATAATAAACCAAAAGATGCGAAAATATTGTAACACGTTTATAACATATGATTTACAAAACAGAAGACCAAACACTTGTTATACTTTCTAAATCGTCCACACTTCATTTTATTGTACCTTCATTTTTACTTAATTATTTTAATTCAAATTTTTGTACGAATGAACGGACAACAAAATTGTAAATAAGATACTTATTTGCGCATAGTTTATTTGAAAAAATAATTCTTTGAACGAGATTTGAGTGGAATAAATTGCTACGGTTTGTTAGTTCAGTTTAATGACAGGCTTTTCGCTCTTTTAAATTAAATTTTTTTGCCACCGGCGTACTTGGTTATTTTTACTAAATACGAGTTTATCTGGGGTAAAGGATTTCTGAGGACCGAAAATCTTAATTATAAAATTTGAAGCAAAATCCATCCACGAAATCTCGAAATCAATTTTGCAGATAGACTGACGAAAATAGCTCGTATCAGAGTAAAGAATGACAGAGTATGACGGTATCATGAAGGAAATCACTCGAGTAAAATATGGAAATAAAATGAAAACAAAAAAATATATTAATAAAATTGAAATAGGGTAGGTAAGTAGGGAGACTGGGGTAATGACAGTTATTTGTATATAATGATATAACCACGTAGAACTCAAAAACTGGTATTTTTTGGTATATTACAGTGTTATCTGTTTACTTTTTCATCGACAAATAAAAAAAAAATAAAAATAAAAAAAAACAGACGGTGTCCATAAATATAGGCACTATTACACCGATCATATTGACTGCCATTACCCCGAACTAATGATTTTATTCAAGTAAAATAAAAAACACTGTGCTAAAGATCCTTTTAAACAACTACAAGTATGTTTTATATAAGTATTACAAAAGTAGGTATTATTATGATTGGGTGTAATTATTATTATGTCTTCAGAATCAGTGAAACAGGCGATAAATTGTGATCTGTACTTTGGCTCTGCATACAAAAAGCAACGGAAAAACAATTTATCCCGCTCAACATCCAAACAACTGTCAAGACGGCGTGCAGTAATTCAAGTGTCAGCATCTAACAGTTGCAACCTGCGTTTACAACTTCACGAGAAATCATAGTGACCGTGATAACCCCCTGACTTCCATTACTTCAGTCTCCCCTCTAAGTTATAAAGATCTCTAAGCTACGATATAATGCGTGTAAAAACTAGATATGTACATTTTAGATAAAATTATGAACCAACATTTCCCTTTTTTTGTAATAATTTCATAATACAATATTTTTATGTGATATAACATAATTTTTGTAATGACATCTGTGATATTTAAAAAATATCTTACCAGTGACTTATTATACCAGGATACAATATTAAAAAATTTTTTGAATTACAAGGCGATGATTGTTGGGGATGCAATCGAAAATAAAAAAAAAACAGCAATAACTTTTTACTGTTTTGGCCAACGTTGTAGGTCTGCTTCAGGACAAAGGAAACTATATACGAGAATAATATAACATAGGGGAAGAATAAATAAACATCGACACGCATTAACGGTAATAATTCATTTACAGGGTGTTTTAATTCTGATCGTACTGCCAACCATCTAGATTTAACCAAGAGTCATATATATCTTCATTGGCTTATTATTTATTTTTGTATTTGTTATCAGGGAAGAATCCTATAACAATAGATTCTATCTCTAATTACGAAATAATCATCATATCTCCATTATTAGTTTTTGATTATTTTTTTAAAATAACATTAATTTACACCGAAAACATTATACCGTCAACCGGGATGAGAATGGCCAAAAGTGTCAATATGAATTAGGCACTCCAAACCTTCCCACTAATTGTTTTCCCATTTACTGGCGGATAATGTAAGCTACGATAATATTTATACAAGTTTATATTTTTTAAATAATTTTATTCTAGCATTTCCATGCAGAAAAAAAAAACAGTTTACATTGCTTTGTTGAGTAATTTTTGTTATGTTGGAAAAAATTAGTGGCGTAGCTATCTCCTTGAACCGATTTACCTAATCGGATATTGTGGGTGGTGCCGTAACAACTCCTTCTGAGAATAAAGGAAATGTTTATTCAATTATTTTGTGAACTAAATGAAAATATTTACAAATTTTCTAAAATTAGCCAACTTCCGATTCATTCGTGGGATGGCTATGGCCAAATGGCTTTATGGCCATTTTCGACCTGAGAATCTGGAAATAGACAAACATCATGAGAAGGCTAACTACCCTGAAAAAAAAAAGAGGGAAAAGGAAAGCTTAGACTCAATCAGGACGAATCTACAAATGTTCAAATGTTCAATTTTTCTAGTTTGCTTTATATATATACATATGCATATGTATATATATATATATATATATATATATATATATATATATATATATATATATATATATATATATATATATATATATATATATATATATATAATATATATATATATATATATATATTTCTTATTAATCTTATTGTTCATTTATAAGATATTTTTCAATATTTGAATTAAGGTCCTGAGGAATAATTTCTGATTTATTTTTTTATTTCTAGTAAGATAACCAAGTTATAGGCGCACTCAGATTCTGAGTTTCTCCTCATCACATCTCTCAATTTAAAAATATTATTTGTAATTTTTTATGGCCATTTGTGC
This sequence comes from Rhaphigaster nebulosa, assembly GCA_948150685.1. NCBI lineage: Eukaryota > Metazoa > Arthropoda > Insecta > Hemiptera > Pentatomidae > Rhaphigaster > Rhaphigaster nebulosa. The sequence continues at coordinate 118,835,653 of OX411307.1, read as the reverse complement.
CTTATTTATATTCTGGTATAACAGTACAATAAAAATACAGTCTTTGGATCCTTCAAATGCTTCAGTATTTCTTTTTGTTGCTCACACGTCAATATGAATGAAAAAATGAAAAAATAAACAATTTGGGAAGTTCAAATGTTTATCTTTCCCGCTATACTCACCCCACCCTTTAAATGTGTGAGTCTGTATGAAAACTAGCCGTAGCTATTCTCATTCCAAACACGGGGTGACATTGTCACGGACATGAGTTGCTCTCTGAATCGCACAGAAAGTATAAAAAATCTGAAAATATATGAAATATAACTGAAAAGGTACTATAAAACATCTCTCCAATGGGGCGTTTTTTTTATGTACGTGCCTTACGTTCATTCAGCAACAGAAAACCCAATTTTTGGACAACTCACTCCGGTTGACGGTATTGACAATGCTTGTTAAAAAACATTCATACATTTTTAATTATAAGATTGATACTTCTAGGCCTTAAGAACAATTTTTTTTGTCTTTAACTATGTTAACATTACAGTCCCTAAATTCAGAAATGATTTCCTCTATTGCTTTAATAAAATAAATAAATGTAGCATGTAAAAATCAGTAGTAACAATTTTGAATAATATAAAATTATCTCTTGTCTAATGAGGAAATAATCAAAATTTATGTCAGAAATCACGAAGTCACAAAATTGCCATCGCGCACTTAATTAACCTCGTTGGGTTCGGAGTCGAACCTCTAGGAATCCTCTTTTTGCAGATCTGAGTGCTCTGAGTAACAATATCTGTGGTTTGACGTCTGTAACTGAGACAAGTCCTGTCAAATCAATTGTCGCCATAATAATGGCTAAGGTATTTACTTTAAATCAACTAAGCATGGTTCCTTATAACCTCAATTTATTGTTTCCCTTACGCCGTGGTAAGCTATTTAAAGAGAAAACAAGTTGCTGAACATTTAACGTCATAAGGATGAGTGAGCCCCTAACGCGTCCTAGAAATAGAAACCTTTATTTTTAGCTATCTAAACTGCACAGAATGTTATTTATTGACTGCAAACTAAGCTCTACCAGAAAGCCATGTTAGGATAGTTTATATGCCTAAACAAATACATCAGGTCTCGTCATGGAATATATTTGAGATGTGAATACAATATATCTGGGACAACATTAGATCCAGGGTCTTTAAGCTTTTTTTAACACTACTATCCAGATGTAAAACGAAAATCTGCCAGATGTTCTTGGGGTAAAACGAAGTCTGAAGGATTGTGCAACACATGATTTGATGTAAATTCAGAATATATTATGGTGCGAAATGGGCAAATATATATGTATTTCAGAAAATCAAGGCTGAAAAAGAAGTAGAAATTTAAATTTAAAATTATATTTTTATTTTAATTCCACAAACTCATCACTAAAATCATAATCATTCTCTTTTAGGGTTCTGAACCATAATCTAAGTTTAAATACATAAAAATGTCTGTATATATATATATATATATATATATATATATATATATATATATATATATATATATATATAGAGAGAGAGAGAGAGAGAGAGTAACCTTAAAAGGAGAATTTATTTATTCAATACATGTTCCATGTCTTTTAGAGGCATACTACATAAATTGTTTGTTTTATACAAACGATTTAAATACTACAAGATAATTTTTGCTATAAGTTGAATGTACAATATGTTAACTTAAGAAAAAGAAAAATAACAAAATAAATTGGATAACAAATTGAACAAAACAATAAAATACAATTTAAAAATGAATATATATAAATTCGTATAAAATAATATATATATATATATATATATATATATATATATATATATATATATATATGTTTATATTAAAATAAACAAAAAAAATCTTAAACCATTAAATAAAAAAAGAAGCTACAATATAGATATAAACCTTACAAAATTGTTTTATATATATATATATATATATATATATATATATATATATATATATATATATATATATATATAGCTTTATAGTCGACCTTTTTTAAACTATATAAGTAAAGTTAGCAACAATGTAACCAATAACAGTGGCCATCTAACAACTATATCTTGTCCTAAATAAAATTATTGAAAATTACATTTATAAAATGCATTTATACATCGATTAAAATCAACATAAACATACTAAAACTACACCGAAATTACATCTACAATGCGTGTAAAAAGAAATTTATAACAAAATTGTATAAAGTAAATTACGACCTAATACAATCATTAATATGTGTGGTTTACATTACATTTGAAATTGCAAACAATGCATCCGAAATTATTTATGAATTATTGCTTCAATAAATAAAATCGTCCAACATACATCCACTACATACTTTTAACGTAATGAATTCAGTATATTATGGTATGCGTAATTTAATTTTACCAAATCATTTCTCGTAATTATTGTATCATGAACTGTCACCTTGACATAGTCTAACTTATTTTTTTTCTAACAGAATGACACGATAAAAGGCCGTGTCTTCTTCATGATAATCGATATATATATATATATATATATATATATATATATATATATATATATATATATATATATATATATACACACACATATATCTATGCAGTGTGTATGTTTAGTAATAGGATTCTCGTCAAAAATGTAATATAGGAATTTTTTTCGTCTGGAATATTTCAGATTTTTTTTTAAAAAAAGCGTATTGTAGTTAGGAAATAAATAAAATCTGATTAATTAATTATCAGAGCCCAATAGAATACTTCGAAGGTTTATCGCCGAGGGAAGATCCTAGGATAAATCACTGACAAATTGGATGAGAAACCTATGAATGATTTCAGACTACCTACCAATTAGTTTTTTTGGTACGAGGGTGTCATATTATCATAAGGGGACGTATCCGGAGCTAACAAGGTATAAGGAGAGGGCCATAATTAAGGAGTGAGTGACTATAAAATAACAGAAATAATTGCTAACATAAAGGATGACTGAGCTGACAGGAACAAATGGTAATCCGAAGGGACAAAATCCTGCAAATAGGAATCTGAGATGATGGGGATGTGGTCAGACACAGAACAGGTATTAAATCATTTTTAACTATTTTTGTGGGCCGACGTTTCGGCCCATACTCTAGGCCTTCTTTAAATCTAAAAAGATAAGATACGAGAATAATTAAAGATAGTGGATTTGAGACATAAGAAGCGTAGATATAGTGGAATTCCATGAAGAAATAAGACTAGACTAAAATTGAATAAAATTATAAACTAATAGAAGTTATAAAAAATGGTTGAAATCATAAATAATATTACATGTAATGACGAAAGGTAATACTGGAAGGGAGTTTTAAATGTAATGTTTAAAATGGAAACTGTAAGGTGTGTTATAACAGGTGGAAGATAAACAAAAAGGAAATAAAGTTAAAGAAAAAAAAAATATAAGAATTTCATTCAAAGTAGTTTTGTAAGCCGAAACGTTAGCACACATAAACAATAAAAAAATATTTACTGCGTGTTTTAATTCTGACATCCCCTCCCCTAAGCCATCATCTCCTAGATTTTATCTGTCGTCCACTATATCTCCTTAATTATCTTGATTATCCAAATTGGTGAGATAAAATTGAAGAACCTCTTAAAAAAAATCCTTTTCAGATGTTATCTAAGACATATTCCTAGCTAATAATTAGAAAGATTAACGAATTACTGGTCTCTGATAACATCAGTAACTTCTTTTGTATCTCAAATTGAAAACGTCTTATTATCAAATAAACAGTAATAACCTTTGTTATTTATCTCATCAATATCATAAGTGTTAACATATTGGTGTCATTAAAGATAATAATACAACCAATAAACTTGATGCTAAAGTATTGCTGTGTATTAAAGCTTGCAATGTCTGGGAACCTATTAAACTCATTTTTATTAAATTAGCTACTCAGTTTTCCTCTGGGATTTTAGTATGACGGAGCCACGATAAACAAGTTTCCTGTATGACGTTGATACCTTAATGGCCGAACAAGTTAGGACGAGGGCCCCAGAGTGTATAATCGGGCCACGCTTACCAAGCGGGTTAAGGCTCTTGCAAGGCACCTGCTTACAAACCCCATCCCTGGTACCCTAGATCCGTCGGTCTATTGAAGGCATCTCATTGGACGTAGAAGTGATCCCACTTCGTGCACATCAAATTGTAATTTTCCAGGATGTCAAATAGCCGCCCAAAGGTTTTATCCATGGATGATCTGCTTCGTGGAAAGTAATGCAGGCCCTCATATGCCTGCTGACCTTGAACAGCCATAACCCATGGACCTAGACCAATTTGTTACTGTCCTTTATTCCGAGTGCATGAACGTCACTCACTCGAAGTGGGTCAACATCGAATTTAGCACGAAAAAATTCAAATTTTGAATATTTAATATTGAAATATATATTTTTCGTATCCAAACTAGACTATTTATTGAAATTGGGCCCAAGAGATCAGCTTCGATTGTTTACACTAAGGATTCAATGAGACAATGAAGCTTTGTATTTTCTCATTATTTTTCTGTGAGCACAGATTTGCTGCAAAAATGGAAGCTATTGAAGTTATGAAACTGTTAAAACGTAAATTTTTATTCATTGTATATTAAAGCAAGTTACAGCGCTGAATCGATTTTAAAAGAGGTAGAGAAAGGGTTGAACACGATTGTATGTCTTGTAGTTATTATATTTATATTCTAAATGTATCGTCTAATTTTTAATTCAAAAATTATCTAAGGAAACTTGTGAATACAAACACAATCTTATTTTTTGCCAAGGAAGTTCCGGTCGACCAAAATACTCAGGTCCGGTTGTGAAATGGTTCGACTTAAAAAACAACCGAAGAAGGGAGGATATTGTCGAATAAATACAGACTGTGTTATCTGTGCTAACTTCATGTTGGGTTGGTGAACGGAAAAGTTGCAGTGTTGTGGTAATTACGAGTATATTAAAGGTGGCAAATCGCTTCTCGCAATTGAAATATTTTATATTCCCTGAATCAAGTATGGCTTATATTTTTGAAATTCACAAAGCAATGTCGTTTCGTGATGTCGGCAGGCCCAGTACAATCGGTTTAAGTGTGTGAAAACCGTTCAAAATTGAGTTTTGATTTGGAAGAAGAATAAGATGTTATGTGCTAATATATATTTTCAACTTCTTTAATATTTACCGACTCTAGGTTTTGTCTGTTATCATGTTATATTATTATTTTTTTTTGAAAATTGTATAACTTTATTGAACATTTTTTCAACTTTTCTAATTTTTAGTGATTCTATCTTTTGCGAGTTATCATGTTATATATATATATATATATATATATATATATATATATATATATATATATATATATATATTCTTTGTCATTAACTTATTACATACAGTTTATTAAATTTCAGCAACTTAAATTACTGTCTTCTGACACTTATTGATTTTATAAAGAGGACATTGTGAGTTAATTCGTAATATTGTGTTTTTTTTAAATTGTTATAAATATAATCTTTTGTCACTTATAAACTTTTAACTCCTCTTATTATTTCAGTAATTATAAACTTTTTCTATCCTTATTTGATTCTTACTTTTTATAGGCATATATTTTATAGCTTCATTGTTAAGTGAAAAATTAAACTGAAATCGAGATTTGAATTTTTTCGTTATAAATTCGCGATTTGGCCACTACCGCATTGGTATAACATGGTAATTATATAACTACTATGTGACACAAATGGATAATTCATTACGCTAATTACCGGAATAAATGCTAACTTTTTAAAGTATAACTCTCTTTTAATAAGGTCATAATTTTTAATGTAATTCATTTTTCGAACATTAATGTGATTCGGACAATTTTTTCTTTTAATCTGATGCCGAGTAAATTCTGAAATCTTTTCGAAGACTAATAGCCAGGGCATTTAAGCAACCCATGATGAATTATGAGATGCCCATTTTATAAGAAGACTCGAAATTACAGTTGTATTGCTGAGAAATGATTCAAACGGCGAGTTCTTGGCATTCATCCCTTGGTTTCATATGCCCAAAACTACTTCCACAATATTAAATATGAAATTATGTGGCTGGCTCCTGGCTTCCTTAGTTCCCAACGTTGCCTCAATAATACGTATATATATTTCTTTTGTTTTAATTAATTATTATGTAATTGGTATTAAATAAGAATTCTGTAAAATTATTAAAACTGAGGCATGTATATTTGCCCTGATGGGCTAATTACAGCTCTTTTGAAAATATGAATTGAAATTTTTTAAGAAACCCTCTCTCAATTCTGCACTATTTTTCATACGAATTTCAAACTAAGAATTCAGTTCGTTATTATCTGTTTTAGTGTTAACTCCTACATTGTAATTCATTTTTTATATTGTGATTATGAAAAGTGTGTTTTGAGGTGGTTTTGCGTGATGCATGATGAGAAAAGTGGCGATATATCCAGAAAAGGAGAGATGAGTAATCTCTATCGAACAGACAATTTTTTATTTCATTACTTTAATAAAGGTCTCAAGTCAGGACTGTTTCGATAGGGATGAGTATAGGGAAAAAAAATGAAAATTTTTTGGGTGCCAAAGAGGTGAGAAAAGGGAAAATATGGAGCGAGGAAGAAAGAAGAATGCAGCCTGAAAGAATGAAGAAGAGGTGGGAAGAGAGCAGGAGAGGGGAATGTGTGGGGAAAGTTAGGAAGAAATGATATTCGCGTGGTCTGTAAGGCCGTTTCGTGTCAAAAAAAAAAAAAAAGGTCATTAATATCAAGAAGTTTTTATCTATTGATCATACCATCTCTTATAAGGATTTATTCGAGTTATCTGAAATATCCATGGCCAAATTATTCCGAATAAATGGGGTTCTACTGTATATAAGAAGATAGATTTCTGACGTATGAAGCAGCACTAAAGATGGGGCTTACGAATATAATCGAGTAAGGTAAAAAACCGATTTACTTGCACGTCGTTATTCACTCTCAAAGCCGAAAGACCTAGAATATGTTAATTATATGCTGAGACCGGACTTATACAAAGTTGTATATGTATATCTATTGTAGTTGTATATGTATTAGTTTTCCTGTTTTTTTCATCTATTTTTTAAAGCAGCCGTTAAAATGCCAAACTGAAATAGAGCTTTTAGACACACTGGTATTAGTACTAGCAAAATAAATATTATGATTTAAACAACTTTTTTTTTAATATAATAAATTATACTTTACTTTTTAGTATAAGTATATGTAATACTTTACTATCTATCTATACGTTGGCTCTACAGCCCCTTTAGGGCATTGGCCTCCGAGATTATCCTCGTCCACTCGTTCCTGTCAGCTGCATGTTTTCTGCTCACCCCTATCCGGCGCAGGTCTGCCCACGTCATCAAACCATCTCAGGCGTGGTCTTCCTTGCGTTCGCCTGCCTTCCGGTCATTGATTTAGTAGCCTTCTTAATAGAGGATCCGCTGGCATTCGTTCCACGTGACCAAGCCATCGTATTATTGCCATCTTGATGAAAACAACTAAATCAGATTCACCATACATCTCCATTAACTCTTGAATTTTTCTGAATTGCCACTGTCCTGATTTATTCGGAGGACCTATCTTTCCCACACCTTAATAATTTTTACATTTTCTTGAGTCAGGACCCACGTTTCGCTGCCATGTATCACCACTGGCCGGATGATGGTCCGATATATTAAGAGCTTGGCTTTGCGGGAGAGTTTTCGAAAACTAGTGCCTTCTAGAGCGCATGCAAACACCTACAGCCAGCAGCAAGTATTCCTTAAATGTATTCTATAATACTATTTTTCACTATTACAACTGATCCTAGATATTTGAAATTGTTCACATTATCGAAATTCTGGCAAAAAATTTCAATGTGACTTTTTGGCGTTAATATTAAGACCAAGCTTACTTGCAGTATACTGGGATCCTTGAGACAAGCCAGATAAAGATATGGGGGTTCTACCTGTGATAACCATATCGTCTGAAAATGCCATATGCTGTGTTAATATATTCATGATTGTTCCTCCCGGCTTTTTCCTGATGGAACTCGATTCCATTTCCATACCCAGATTAAACAACGTTGGGTACAATGGATCATCTTGTCTGAGGCCATTTGACACGTCAAAAACTCTCAATAGGTCGTCCTGAATCTTCATTCGATAATTTATGTTTGATAGGATCATATTTGCAAGCTGCACGAGTTTCTGTGGCAATCCTAAGACTTGCAAATTTTTAAGCATATCATCTCTATCCGTTCCATCATAGACCTCCTTAAAGTTCACGTACAGGTGGTGCAGATCGATATTATGCTCATAGGCTTTTTCCAAGATTATTCTCAATGCTAAGATATGATCAGTAGTTGACCTACTGGACCTGAAACCGCTTTAGTACTCTCCAATCAATCTTTCCACTCATGTGAGTATCCTTTTGTTGATCGGCGCTGATAATACTTTAAAAGCTACGCTACTAAAAAGCATATTTTATACTTTTATGTTACTTATATACTTTTTTATGTTAAACAGTAATCGGTATATTCACAATATCTATTCGATAAGTTCGAATTAATTTGAACTCGTGATCTTCAGTCGTGTTTATGCCTGAATTGATGAAACGTAGGCTGGTGTTAATGGCTTACTGCTATGTGAGAAAATAACGCCTTTGTTTGGAATCTTTCCATAATAACATGTTTAGAAAAGTCCGCTAACAACTTCATAGAAATAGCTTGTTTATGTTACTTTCCCCTGCGCTATTTTACCGTTTGTTTGTTTTATGACTTCCGTTTGAAAACATCTCTGTTATTTTTGAAATTACTTTATTTGAGAAGATAAACTGTTTGTATTCTATCTTGATCCAGGAAAATTCATAATTATGATAAAACAAGTGTATTCACACGTCATTTACAGAAAATATAAAAATACATAAATAATAGCAAAGTTAGTAAATAGAAAAAAAAATGAAGAAAATTAAAATTGAAGTAAAATGAACATCTTAAACAGAGGAATATTTAGCTTTATTTAAATACATATTTTTAAAAATAAATTATTCATCATTTATATCATATTCGAAATGCCTATTTATGTAAGTATGAATGAGTTTATAGCTTAGCTGTGTGTTATAATGTTCTATTATATATATATATATATATATATATATATATATATATATATATATATATATATATATATATATAACCTGTACCATTACAACCCATGAAGGGTCTTTGGTTCAGTACTTGATAAGGACAGTCCGTGCTGTTTCTAGGCCAACGGTTGTACAAGGATGTGATTTGGCCGAGATCACGCTCGAACGCCAGGTTTTAAGAGTACCCACTTTATAGAGGCTGGGTGGTCCCCAGAAGGGAGGGTTCGATCTACGGCTGATAGCAGAAGAAATAATTATTTGCCACATCCGGTCTCGAACCCGGGACCGGGAGCATGATAACGCAGTGCCTTACCACTGAACTACTCCGCTCCTCATATATATATACGTATATATATGTATATATATACGTACTCATATATGTATATACATATACATTATAAGTTAATTATATATTATTGAAATTTTTATATTTTTAGCTGAGATTTAATATATTTATATTTTTTCTGTTAAAATGGCATGAATGGTTTTATATATCACTATTATATATTGCGGCAGAATGTGGCAGACTGTAATATTTGAAAAACAATTATACAATAGCTTAAACATATTTTATATTATGATTAATAATAAAGCCATAATAATTGTTTTATAATCATATATCTAACTTTTTTTTCAGGCTTGTTTTAATTTCTTACAATAACAACTCATTATTTATTACACCATTAGAATTTTTTTTATTAATAATTTTTAATTAATTTATTTGTCTGTCCTGGTTTAATGTCGTAATACATTAATTTGAATTACGTGAAAAATAAATTAGGGCTATTCCCTGGCATATTTTAACACTTTAACTGTTCAAATGCGGTTTCTGATAATATAATTTTTTGAGCGCTTGAGCGATGTATAATGGTACGAATTCTTTACAATGAACCAATAAAAAAAAAGTTTTTTAAATGCATTTTATATAACTGGCTAGATCGGATGGTTAGAACCAAAATTATTTACATATTTCCTATAATTCTATAGGTATTTAAAAAAGAACAAAATTAATATATTAATCATTCCCTTTCAAATGCACGAATTTTCAAAATAATATTCCTATAAATGAGTTAAAATTTCCACTGATACAACCCTAATGATTGGTAGGTAAGTTTTAAGTACAGCTGTTTATTAAAAACGGCTCTCATCAAATCAACCCCTTGACAATATTGCGGCTCATTTAATATGTTATTCGAAATAGCAGACAAATAAATACAGATCAATAAACCAGAAAATCTATTATTCTAGTGGATAATATTTTCTCGTAACAAGGAACAAATCGTTGAACCCAAATAGACGGTAGTAACTTCGGAGGTAGAACAGCTTTTCCTGACTATGTTTCCCATTTTGACATTTTATTTTCGTTGAATAAATGTGAAATAATGTTACAAAGCCCTAACGTCGGAGTAATAATAAACGAAATTTGTGTCCAATATAACTCAAAGCGGAGAAATATTGACAATGGTTAGGCGAACAATCCCCCGTCTAGCTGAAAATATCTCTAAGGAACAATTGCTGGCGAAGTCATTTTTCATTATAACTTTAAAATAAAAAAATAAATAAGAAAACGATAATATTTTTAGTTTCTTAGAATAAAATGAATCTATTTAAAGATAAAGTATGAATTGTTATTATTTAGATTATTAACTTCCATGGGGACACATTTAAAATTATTATCTTGAATAAATAAAAATATTGAAATTAATTTGTGTGCTCCTAATTTTGTCACAAATTAAATTATCTATAAAGGCCTTAACATTATCTATAAATACCTTAATATTCCATTTGTTGCAGTTTTGGTCCGAAATATACATACTTCCTTTAATTAAAACTCTAAACCCATGCAATCCCACTAGCTCTTAACTTGTCGTCCCAATCTCTTCTCCATAAACCTTCGAGGTGTCTAAAAGATGATGGACATGGGATCTCCTAATTCAGAAAAGTCATTGTATTATCAATCGGTAGTTTTATCACCAGCCATTTCCATGTATCTACTCTAATTCCAAGAAAAAACAACATATAACTGAGTTCTCTCAACATCAGTATCTCGCAAGATGATTGATTTCCAATTGACCATTCATAGAATTTATCTCATATCACAGAATTAATAGATTATTATTACTCACGATTTACTACAGAGCTTTTCTCCTTATAAAATTTAATTTAATTTCATTGAAATAGATAATTCTGTCTGGATTTATCCGAGTTGCAAGAATTTAATAAACGAAATTAACTAATGGCGAAGGAGTTAATATATATATTATTATATTTTTACTTTTGATTTGATAATTCATTTTTATTATTTTTAATGAAAATAAAAACAATTTTATTGGTTGTTGCTTATAAATTGACGAATAGAAAGTAGAACAAAAATAAATTTATTGATACTAAAACAAAATTATATATTTAAAACTATTAAAATTGAATAATCAGAAGATTACAGAAGCTTATATATAAAAAATAATTAGTTTTTGTATTTTTGCTAAGAAAGATGGATCGGTTTAATAATGTGGAATATTCGACTAATAATAAAAAAAAATTTCATACGAATCTTAACTAAAAAAAATATTTTAAATTCAAATTTTATGCACAAAATAATAAATGTTATTTTGATACTTCATGTGAAGAAAGAACTACTACTTGGTGCTCCTATTTTTCATTCTTAATTTCAATCAACAGTGTTTCCTAGCTAGATGTTGAAATCTAATTAGGCTTTTACACACTGACTAGCATTTAAGTTTCAGTTTTAAATTTTACATTCATTCACTGAATCAACTTCACCTTTACATGGAGTTCACATAAGTCATTCAAACATCCCCAAGCCGCTTCTTCATTCCTCCGCCAAGCAATGACTTGCTAATTAAGATGACGACAAAAATTAGTGCGCCGATATTTCTTATGTTTTTCTTCATTCCTTTTAAATGCCCATATTTATATTCCACTTTTTGGTTTAAACAAAACATATTTTCATATTTCTAGAATAAGATCAATCTAAATTAATTTTTTTGTACGTATAAAAAATTCTATAGGTTTATCAATTAAGCAAGCATTTGTCCCACAGATTTAACACTTTGATAATTTTAATGTCAACAGTTTTTATATTTAAAATTAAATTGTTTAAATTCCATTTATTCTATATAAAATAATAAATGTCTTTTACATTATTTTCAAATCATATTATATTAAGAAATATTTCACTTTTATATGAAACTATTATACATTATTTTGAATTTCAGTATAACTTCATTATACCTTTTACCTATTCTTAAAAATAAAACAACCAAATGACATAAGATTTAGATTCGGCTAACATATTACTTTTTCACCATAATCATTATATTTAATCACTCAGTATATTTAATTTATTTAACTCTATATAAATTGTAATATATATATATATATATATATATATATATATATATATATATATATATATATATATATATATATATATAATGAAAAAACAATTAATAATAACCTTCATGTTTAAACAAATAAGATCCAGAAGTTACCAAGTTGGCATGGATTAAAGGATATAATAACCAGACGAAGGAAAATAATATAAAGACAAATAACACTGGGCAGAAGATCAAATAGGGAGAGCTTCCCCAAGGCTCTGGCTATAAGAGAAAACATGTCTCACCCAACTCAATTCAGGCCACAAGGAAAACAGATATTTTCCTCAACTGTTCATTATCAACTAATTGAGTGAATACTAAAACGGTATTACTCTAAGTTTATATTTACTTTAAACTGTCTGATTATTAAATATTGCATTAATTATGCCATTAGGATAATTAAAATGAATTCAGGAAGAATATTAATAAAAATAAATAATATTACTAATATTACAAAATTAATTTCCTCATGTAAAAGAAAAGTTTTATCCATTGATATTTACTGTTTTATTATTAGTTATAACAGTTTTATAGATGTAAAACTATATATTACACACACACACACACACACACATATATATATATATATATATACCGGATAAGATGAGATTTTTACCGAGTTTAGAAAATTAATTGAAAGGCTTGTATATAAATCAGGTGGAGATTGTTCTTTTCTTAATTTTTAAATTCAATAATCCTAATATGGACGTAAAAATAAAAAATTAATAAATCTCACAATCCTACATCACAGTTCAAATCATAGTAACCATTATCGGAAATTATTTAATTTAATTAGTTTTGTATTAATTAGTTAGGCTGGACGAAAAAATAGTGAATGAAACAATAGTGTGTGCATGCAGTCATTTACTTTACAATAATTCTAATACTATATTAGATACACGGTAATATCAATACGCATTTATAACTTATGACATTAAAAATAATTAGGGAAATCCAAAACAGAAAACAAAACATATTATCAGCCTTCTTAACCGTCCTAAGACCATTTTATTGTTCCTTCATTTTTACTGAAATATTAAAATTCATATTTTAGTAAAAATAGAAAATTGAGCATAAACAATAATTATTTATTAATGGCGAATGGTTCATAAACAAAAAAATTTAAATGAGATTCGACTGGTTAAACTAACGCGTTTCCCTCTTTTCACGGTTTTTACCGTCGGCCTGCTTGGATTTTTTTACTAAATAAGACAAAAAGAGGATTAAGCCAATCGATTTCGGAGGTCCAAAAACTCTTATTATAGAAGTTTATGTAGAATCCATCCGTGGGTTTTCGAAATCAATTCAGCAGACGGACAGACAAAAATTGCTATTATTAGAGTATGAGGATAATGAGGATGTTTTCACACGATCCGATGAATGCTGGAGTTGGGCCCACCACCGATTAAACTTGCGTTGAAAGCCTGGGTTCCTTTCATACTGTCCAATAATTATCGGAGTCGTATAATAAATTTCCTGCAGTCAGACGACCCCTCGATAAATCGGATATCGGTCCGATCTCCGATTTATCGGACCGTGTGAAAATCCTCTTGCAGTAAAATATTTCGTATATCTCGAACTTCCATAATCAGGGATAGAGCATATAAGCCGCATGGCTTATAATAATAAGTCGCAATGCAAGTCAAATAAATAAACAAATTAAAGGCTTATCGAATCCGAAGGTTCGATGCCGATTCCACCAATGGCTGTTTATACAACCCCGTCCACCGACCACCATCGAAACCCAACCTGCTCCGCAATTCCTCGTTATGTAACATCCTAAATTCCACTCATCCTTCCACGGACCAAATATTCTACGCAATACCTTATTCTCTAAGACCTTAAGGTATTGTACTTCCTTCAAGGTTTCCTTCAACAACCAGGTTTCACAACCGTAAAGAACATTTGGAAGAATAATAGTTTTGAAAATTTTCACTTTTAAGTCAGTCCCTCTCTCATCACTTACTCCCATTGCCTACTCACGATTTCCTACAAGCCACCGCCATAGTAATCAAGACCTCCTTCCCACTCACCCTAGCATCAGCTTACTGCGCTCCTAAACAATCCATCTCCGAATCTCAATTCACTTCGCTCCTCAATTCCTTGGTAACCATTTCATTCTGGGTGCAGACTTAAATGCCAAGCATCAACAATGGGGTTCCAGAATAACGAATTCTCGTGGACGTACTATCTGCACTCAGTTCCCAACGTTTAAACCTTCTTCTCCCCAACTCCCCTACCTATTGGCCTACTGATCCTAACCGTAATCCTGATATTCTTGATTTCTTCATCCACAGCGGATTAGGCCCTCTTAACTGCTCCATTACTCGCCTTGATGAACTTTCCTCTGATCATAGTCCATTAATTCTAAAAGTATCAATAGCTCCCATTCCGAAGTCCTCCCTACCATCTTTCATCAGAGACCCAGGTCACTGGAATCTCTTTCGTAAAATCCTGAACAATGACATTGACCTCAGAGTAAACCTAAAAATCCTAAAAGACCTTGATGATGTATTGTATTATTTTGATATGTATTGTATTCCTTTTCCATCACATTTCAACAAGCTGTCTGGATTGACTCCCCAAGAATTCCTAACAAAAACAATTTACCGCAACACCTCATAGACCTAATTCATATCAAACGCCACGCCAGATTATTATGGCAACGTACCAGACATCCAAACGATCGCCGCTCCAATAACTATTATTCTAAACAATTAAAGCGGGAGCTGGCAAGCTTTCGTTCTCAATCCTTTAATTCCTACCTATCCTCCCACTCTGCTCGTGACAATTCCCTGTGGAATATCACCAAAATAATTCTAAAATCCCACCATATTTCCCATCCCCTCCGGCGAAGTGATGGCTCCTGGGCAGCGTCTGATGAGGATAAAGCCGAGGAATTCGCCAAACACCTTTCCAATACATTCACTCCTCATCCAGAGTCCCATCCCACCCACACCACATCAGTAGAAGAATTTCTTCTGTCACCAATCCCACTCTCCTTACCTCCTAAAGGTCTTAATCCCTCTGAGGTCAAATATCTCCGACAAAAACTTACCCCCCATAAATCCCCTGAATACGACTTACCTCTCAAATCTGCGACAACTTCCGCCCAAAGCAATCATGTTCATTGTAGATGTATGACAATTGCATCCTACGTACTACCCACTTTCCTCTCTTATGTAAACATTCCACTATAATCCTTTTTCTAAAACCAGGCAAACCTCCCAACAGCATGACATCTTATAGACTAATTAGTCTACTCCCAATCCTTTCAAAAATCTTCGAAAAGATCATTTTGAAAAGATTCCTACCAATAACAGAAGCAAAATCTTCCTTCCCATCAGTTCGGATTTTGTTCGCAACATTCCACTGTTCAACAAGGACTCTTGTTGTTCACCATATTATGGAATTGTTCACCATATTTCCTCAGTCCTAGAATGCAAACAGTATTGTTCCGGTGCATTTCTGGACATAGCACAAGCTTTTGACCGGGTATGGCACGCCGGATTGCTCTTCAAGCTTAAAATCCATTTACCTCAAACTTTATACCTAGTCCTCCGATCCTACCTCTCTAACCGCTCCTTCCGAGTCAGCTGTGGATCAGAATTTTCCAACCATTAGCCTGTTGAGGCCGGTGTTCCTCAAGGCAGCGTCTTGGGACCCATCCTCTACATTTTATACACCGCTGACATTCCTATTCATCCCGAAACCTTCCTGGCAACATTTGCTGATGACACCGCCATCCTATCATCCAACTCAGATCCTGAAGCAGCATCCTTAAACCTGCAAAGGCACCTTTCCCAGATCGAACACTGGGGTAATACTTGGCGTATCAAAGTAAACGAATCTAAATGCAAACACGTCACATTCACACACCGACGCAGATCTTGTCCGCCAGTTTATTTTAACTCCATACCTCTTCCTTTCTCAGACACAGTCCGGTATCTTGGTTTCTTACTTGATAAAAGATTAACTTGGAACCCACATACTAGACTTAAAAGACAAGAACTGAATCGACGATTTGGCCAATTATATAGACTGCTAAACAGAAAATCTCAGCTTTCAGTTGACAACAAACTGCTAATTTCTGAAACCTTTCTGGACCTATGGACTCGAACTCTGGGGAACGGCTAAATTTTCGAACATCAAACGTATCCAATCCTTTCAGTCCAAAGTCCTTCGAACAATAGTGAATGCTCCGTACTATGTAACCAACAATACCCTAAATCATGACCTCAATATCCCATTTGTCTTAGACCTTATTCCATCCAAATCCTCCAAATTTCACCAGAACCTTGCTCACCATCCTAATCCCTTATCTCAATCCCTATCCAGCTCCACTCATCCCTACAGTCCTCCTCGAAGGTTGAAACGGCAGTGGCTTCGAGACCTGTTGTAAATATGTTTATTGGAGTTCTGGCAATGGCCAGATTCTCCACTCAAGTTCTGTATGTCTGCGGCTATAGCGCTCTCGCCCAGTCTCTATTGGGTTTCAATGCCAGTGGCGCGACTGAGTGAGTAGCGCTGGGATATTTTGAAGTCATGCATTTCCATCAATAAATGGAGGGATAAACCTGGCTCGGGGAGTCCCAAGCTGATTGTAAATAGTGTGCCTGTGTTTAAGATTTTACGTTTATTTTATTTTTTATAAGTTTATTTATTATTTCTTGTATTAAGTTTATTTTTTTTTCTTACTATTTTATTTTTTGTAAATATTGTATGAATGATTTATTTTATCACTATTACCATTGTTCCTGTTGAGACAGAATGTAATATTTGTCAATAAATAAATAGTCAATCAATCACTTTTAAGTCTCTCGGTAAAGCCGCGAGCTTATTAATTTGGCAACTGAAAAATAGCAAACAGCTTCCACCTTTAATCTCGCCTTCATTTTCTCCTCAATTTCTTTCTTTTAGTAGTCATCATAGACCCCAAATAGTTAAATTTTTCTGTGTTCAAATGTATACCCTCATATATACATTCATATATATATATATATATATATATATATATATATATATATCGTCGCCGTTCAAGTTAAGTAACTGTTAAAACTATTATATACTAAAGTAAATATAAATAACTGTACCAATACAGTCCAATATGGGCCTTAGATACAATATTTGGTAAGGATGTACTGTTTCTTGACCAACGGTTATAACAGGAGGATATGTTAACATCCCCCCTGGACCGCAAGGTTTATCCTCCAACCTAATAAAGAGCCGATTCATGGTTGAAATATCAGAAAAAAAAGATTTAGCTACAGCCGGACTTGAACCCGGTCCCGACAGTAAGGGGTCCTGTCCCTTACCACAGTGAGCTACCCCAATCTATTTTTACGTTTATGTCATATAATCATGAATACATGAATATACGTGAGGTGAATAATAATAATAAACAATAATCAAAAATGCTAACTGAACAAGAAGGAATGAGTCACTGCTGTTACATTAAAGGTCACAGAAATTCAATCGTTTAAAAGCTAGTGGGCAGGAGTGAGGTCACCATGCAAAATTATTCTCAACTTCCAACCTTTCCCAAAATGCCTGAGACAATAAACCAGTTTCTCATACTTGCAGATATTATTAATAAGTGTATTCTTAGTTCACATATAATGAAAAACTTATTTCATTTCAGTATAGTTCTTTTCTAAATTTTTATTTAGAATTTAAATGTTTGTTATAAGTTGTTGCTATCTCTGTCGAATCAATGCAAACATGTAAAGTGCTAAAACAAAAAAATTACAATGAATCTCACCAGAATATAAAATAGCTACTATCTCAGATATAAATACGTAAAATGTATTTGAATATATTGATATTTTGTGATAAAATAAAGAACACCGATAGGAATAGAAAAAAAATAATGTGCTAAAAAATTAAAGAATAAAGGGAAGATGAAATTCAGAAATGAAATGCAGTAAGATAATATACTATTTTAATGTGTACCAACATTTCGGCTTAAGTTGAAGAACTACCTCTTTGCTATGAAAAAAAAGATGCAAGAATAATAGAAATGAGAAGACTAAATAAAGTAGAGTTGCATAGAGAGATATGAAAAAAATAAAATAGTACACATAAAAATATAAGCAAAAATTGCAGAAGTTAGACAATAAAAAATAATGTAAAGTGGAGAGAGAGAAACACTTTATTATGAAAACATGGCTGCCCAAATGTATTGGATTGCTACATACACAGCATACTTAATACATCTTTATGGGCAATGTTCAAGACTTATAATTGCTATAGCATGATTTCAATAAATCTAAAGTACATAGTAGATATATTTTATTTTTCCTTATATACTTTTATATATATATATGTCGGGGTGGCCGAGCGGGTTAGTG
Source organism: Rhaphigaster nebulosa (assembly GCA_948150685.1). Lineage (NCBI taxonomy): Eukaryota > Metazoa > Arthropoda > Insecta > Hemiptera > Pentatomidae > Rhaphigaster > Rhaphigaster nebulosa. Next base: position 118,816,782 of record OX411307.1, on the reverse strand, counting down.
CACTTGCAAAAGTGCACCTACTCACAAACCCAAAGGTTGTGAGTTCGAAACCCGGTACCGGCATTACTTTAATTTAATTTAATTAAATTAATAATTCAAGCAATTTATCACCCTTCCCCCGGGTGTGTGGCCCGTCAGCCTACTGGAGGCAACTCACAAAGGCCGGGCGTAGTAGGAGTGATGACCCTACCCCGTGTACCTAAATTGAGAATCGCGGTGTGGTCTTCCAGGACGTAAAATGGCCGCCCCGGAGGTTCGGTCCATGGACGGTCTGCTTCGGGGAAAGAAATATAGGTCCTCGTGCGCCTGCTGACTCCGAACAGCCATAATCCGTGGATCTTGACGGATTTGTCACTGTCCTTGAACCGGAATGAATCGGTGGGGAGGACACTGCCGAATTGACCCCAAAGGGACCGGTTATGGAGCCCGGAGGATAGCCTGCCGCTGCACCATGGAAATCATGGTTCGTAGCAACGTGAGGTTGGGTTAAAAAAATTAATTTAATAAATATTTATACATATAAAAACATAAATAAATAAATGATGCAGGTGTGATGATAATTTCAAGTTGGCTTAAAATAAAAAGAAAAGAGATAAAAATAGGAACATGAAGGTATAGAGGAAAGAGGGGTATAGTATATGAGAGGTACACATCTTCTAGGACTAACCACCTTTTCCTTTGTATCATCTCCTGTCAACTATATTTCCACCATTATAAACAATTGAATATTTATTTATGTTTAATAATATTGCGAGTGAATTATTATTTGGAGTTGGTAATCAAATCTCTAGTAATTTAAATGTCTAAATATAATCGAATTTCACATAAGTGCGATAGCGTAAGTACTTGTCATTTGTCATCCCTCACAACCCTATTTTTTAGCAGAACACTAAAAACTTTTTATTTTATTTTAATGTAAGTAACTATTTATTCTCTTAACACAGATTGGACCCCGTTTCCAAACTAAATCCTGAAGTTTAATTCCCTTTTCCATTACAATCACTCTATAAAAATGGAGTGATAGCATCATGGGTGAATAAGAATAGTTTCATTGATACCATTAGCACTCAATAACGTGGAGTACTGAATAGGTCCATTAAACGATAGTAGAAATGAACGGAGGTATCATAAACCTGTTAAGCAACAAGGACCACAATACCCTTTTCATTCCCGTACCTGCCCTACTCAGAATTACAACTGTCTTAAGAGGCTGAGGTTAACCTGACGCACTTATTCTGTTTGTGAGTAGGTGCACTTTTGCAAGTGCGCTAACCCGCTCGGCCACCCCGACCTAGAGTGGACCCCGTTTCCAAACTAAATCCTGAAGTTTAATTTCCTTTTCCATTACAATCACTCTATAAAAATGGAGTCATAGCATCATGGGTGAATAAGAATAGTTTCATTGATACCATTAGCACTCAATAACGTGGAGTACTGAATACGTCCATTAAACGATAGTAGAAATGAACGGAGGTATCATAAACCTGTTAAGTATCAATGACCACAATACCCTTTGCATTCCCGTACCTGCCCTACTCAGAATTACAACTGTCTTAAGAGGCTGAGGTTAACCTGACGCACTTATTCTGTTTATGGACTTGCATCTGTTTATGGAGGTGGTCTGCATTCCGAACCATTGGTCCAAAGGACGAGAGATCGCGTATCAAACCGATCCTTATGGGAAACTGTTCACTTTAATTATCTAACAACTAATTATTGAAATATCTGGTTTTCCCATTTACACGACTTTCCTCACCGCTTTGTGTGCAAAGACCAGTTCAAAAATTGTTTTCTGAATCTTTCGCTAATCTTTCCTAATAAGGATTATTTAATTATTTTATTTTTAATTTATTTTTGTATTTAGCTTTAAATACCATTTAATAATTTTTCAAATGAGCATCTGGAATGTTTCAGGAGATGTATAGTTTTCAAGTTATTCCAAAAAATAAAGAAAAGCAAACGGTATTTTTTTAAAAATAAACAGCGACATGCACAGACTACTTTTTGAAAACGTGGTTACAAAATCCAATGTATTGCTGATAAAGGTCCGATTTTGATGATTTTATTTTCTTTTTTAGGAAATTTAATAACCTTTCAAAAGACAATAATTATCAATTTACCATATAATGTATACTTTTTAAGTTATGCGCAAATAACTGACTTTAGGCAAGTGTCATTAAAATCGTTAGAGCTCTTTTGACGCTATTGCCTATAGAAAAACACGCTAATGCGCACAGGATGTCCGATTTGGCGCATAGGAACCTTGGTAAAAAACGAAAAAAAACAATCGGCCAACCCGTTCAAGAGATAATCGTGGCACGGACAAACAGAATAACGGCTGACATTTTTTTTTTTGGACTCTGAAAGGCAACGATGATGTGTTGAAAACCAGATACCGAAAATTTGATACTATATATAATTTACAAGGTTTTAATGAACAAACTCCAATTTTATTGGTATACTGTAAAGATGATTAGAAGTAAATGCTATAAAACCCCGAACGAAAAAAGGAGTTTTAACTTGCTTTGATCTTTGAGATTCTTGGCTACTAATATATTTGTTATTAAAATTTAAATTTACTCTAGTTTTCTCCCTCAAGTTATAAATAAAACGTTATTTTCACAATTAATATAACAATAGACAAAATTACTTAGGACATTTACAGTTTGAGAACAATACGGAATTTGTATGCCAGAGTTGAACTGAATAGCATCTGGTAAATCTACACACCTACGTGTCTGACTGCAGTCTTAAAAGCTAAGAGCCAAGAAGATTTACTTCCTCTAGCAATGCAGCCAGAATGGATGATGTGTAATTGTTCCTACACTTTCTCTCAGTGGATGCTCATTCTATCACGGACATTTTTACTCTGGGTGGCAACAGTGTTTCATTTTTCTTCTCTTCTCGCTGATAAATACAGAAATATTGAAAAAAAAAATAATAATCCTTGATAATGGTGTTGAATTTTCTTCTTCTTTTTTTGGGAAGGGGGGGGGGAGGGCAGAAATACGTAGAAAATTAAACAAGACAGAGGATTGCGCAGCTCGTATTTTAAACTAAAAATAACTCTGAAGAGTTTACCTCAAAAAGGTTTCCGTGAGGCTGCTCATTGTGTTATGAAAATATGTTAATTGTCAGGTCTGTTATTTTCTTAAGAACATTTTTTATAAAATGCATGTAAATCTAAAATGGGCGGGCGTGTAGCTTGGAGTTGCCAATCATTCCGGATCGTGAAGAATTATAATTACTTTCCTGAACATTGGCTGGGGTGGAAATTTTAATGAGTAATAATTAGATTTTGAATTAATTGTTTTTGATTATTCTGTATAAATTACAAACTAAATCAATTAAAAAGAAGCTCAATCAAATAAATTAATGAAAACAATTAAAAAGGATGGATGGATGTAAGGTTTGGATGGATGAAAAAACCATCATGTGCGGCTACGTTTAAATCCCAAAACTATACGCAATATTATTAGAGGGCCCTTTTCATGCGAAAGTATAGAATACAATTTTCAATACAAGTACAATAATAAATTGAAAGTCATAAAAATATTTTCTAAAGTAATATTATTATTTAAGCTCATTGAGTATTCATAAAAAATAATGAACTATATAAAAACTAATGCCAACTTTAGTATTTTGTATGGAAGACGAATCGTTTATTTATGACAACATTAATATTCTCTTTAGGCTTAAACTGGCTTCAAAAAGCCTTTGAGATGTACCTTTAATTTCAAGTAATATAAAGGCATTGCATTAAACTTTCAAGAATTTAATGATTTTTATTGCTGGTGAACAGTCAGTATTATGGTGGAAAAAAAATAATCATAAGATTTTTTTTTTTTTTTTATTATGACAGCTGGCGCACGTAAAGATATTTATCCGATCTACCTGGCCAATAGTAGGTTTTCCCCAAAACAGTGGAAGTGGGAAACACTTAGCTATAACTGAAGTCGAATATTGGGTGAGGTAAGATATGGTCATAAAAATTGATCCTGGATGAGCAACACCAGTTTATTCTTACTTGAAGAAGTAAATTGATTTCCCTGGATGTAAAAATTGAGTTTGTAAGTGCACATTTCAAAGTTCGTTTTTAATGTTCAAAACTTTTACTGGTATTTAATGATTATGGATTGTAACAGGTAACTAAGTTTGTAATGACAGAAAATAGCTTATTTATAAAATGAGATAAGGCGAAAAGAAAAATACAGTTTATTATTCATAAATTTTTATTGTCAATATCAATATTCCAGAAAGTTTGTTATACTTCCCGTTGAATCCCGAAGAAGTTCATTTACCAAGTGAGTGTTTAAGGCCTCCAGTCAATAATTCTGAAAAAAATAGCCGCTAGTAACCCGTAATCTTGAAGATATTGCTTTCATACGTAAATTATTTTTTTCCGATAAATCGTCAGCTTTTCAAGAAATTTTGAAAAATCAATGCTTAAATATTTAGTTTTTTTTTTTTTTACTATTTATGGAAATATATTATTCATTTATTTGGAGGTTTTCATAGTAAAAATAAAAATAAAGGTTAACTACACAAAACGTATATCTAATCATCTATCAGTTGACATCCGCATGACGGTATGGAAGGATCGATCTAATTAGGGATTGATAAATTATTTGCCACTTCTATAAATTTGTTTTATTGAAAATTAGTTTCGAATGTTATACATTCATCCTCAGTTCTAAAAACACACAAAAAATTCAAAAATAAGCAGTATATTTTGAATTGATTATTTTTGAATTTTTTGTGTGCTCTTAGAACTGAGGATGAATGTATAACATTCGAAACTAGTTTTCAATAAAACAAATTAATAGAAGTGGCAAATAATTTATCAATCCCTAACTAATCATCGATTGTTAATTAAACAACCAAAAATAGAGAAAGGTGAGTACAAAATATATAAATAAGAATAATAAACATATTAATTTATCAAGAAAATACTCTCTTTCCAAAATTAGCAATATTATCTAGTTTAACATTGATTTTTTTTTAAATGGGCGTGCTTTCATGAAAAAGTAATATCACCCCGTGATTTCGCGTTGCAAAATACATGAAATCCATGCCACACGTTATATTGGAGAAAATAAATAAAATTGCATTTTACGCATTCATAGAGCATGCTCATTATTATATTAAATAAACCAGCGATGTGCAGATTCTTCGTGAAATCTAACGTAGAATCTGAATATAGGACACATAATAGGGGTTCTAATATGAAAAAGCAAAGTTGATGGCATTGCTTATTTACACACTTAATTAATATATATATATATATATATATATATATATATATATATATATATATAAATACTTTGATCATTTCTGTGTACAATAGACCCATAGGAAACGAAATTTCGAACGATGAAAGCAAAGATATAGTTTTGGCCGACTTAAAACCAAAACGTAGTTTTTTTTATATTTATTTTTTATTTATTAAAGCTTTTCTTCAAAGGGAGGTATAATTAAAAAAATATAAATGAACAAGCTGCTAGTGGGTATCATATTTAATTAAAACAGTCGATAAGTTCGATCTAGGTGTAAGCAATAAAGTCAGTATTTTTTATTAGACAAAAAAAAAAAATCATTTTAAGTAAAAAATATTCAGCGTTAAGTTTGGTAAAAATATCTAACAATACATTTTATTTAAGCGTATCTTTATTAATAAACCTTTTTAATGAAATCTTGAAAGTGATGTATATTTACAAAACAGCTAGCCCCTGTTTTATTAATATTCTAAGAAAAGAAAATTATATTTTTTGTTTAACAACAAACATCCTGTTTGTTGAAGTCTGATTTATACTCTTGTTATTTAGGGTATTTTTCTAATATCACATCTACGCAATTAAAAGCCACATAAACGCAAATTAAAGGAAAGACACGATAAGCAAACATGTCTTTTTTACGCTATGATTTTTAAAGTAAAGAAAGTTAAAATATAAATCAAGTTTTTGGCAATCACAGTAGCAAACAGATGAGATATACAAATGTAGTAACATATTTATTACAGGATATATATTCTAGTACAGATAAATACCAAGGAAAAACTGAGTAGTTGGCGAATGCATTTGTAGCAGATCAGCAATATTAGGACGTGAAAAATCCCTTTGTTTCTAAAACGGTTATTTATATGTATCATATAAAAACTGAATTAATTGCAAAATTAAGGTACCGGAGGCTTAGCGCACAAAATATATATCGAAATAGATGGAATATCCCAAAACTTTTTGTTCCCCCGTAAAACGGTTATTTTCCCCACTAAATAGTTAATTTCGTACCGGCGTACAGCGGCTGAACTGAGAGATTTAAGACCACACATACTTTGAACACTTACGTTTAATGATCACTCAACACTTACCGGCCTGTTTCATATCTTCCTTCACCTGAAAAATAAAAACAAAATTAATTTTACAATTTATCTCAATGCGTAAAAGCGCAATAACATGTGTATATTTATAAATATGTGTTATTGCACTTTATATATTACAAATTATATATGTAATTTACTAAAATTGTACGCCATATACATATATATATATATATATATATATATATATATATATATATATATATATATATATATATATATATATATATATAGAGAGAGAGAGAGAGAGAGAGAGAGAGTGAGAGATAATTGTAGGTGAATATTCGTACAAAGGCAATTATAAAAATACAAGCCAAGAAGGCAATTTTACAAATTTAATCTCTGGTCGATTTTTGACAAAATAGAATTAAAAGTTTCAAAAGGTTGAGAATTTGTGGGAGTAGTACCCCACAGATTCGCCGTATTCAAAATCCAAATTATTCAGAAAGGTTTTTCTTTTTATTTATTTCTTTTGATAATTTAATATTCAGACTTCTTTCTAACAATGATTTTTTTTTGTTTTGCTGAATCCTATATTCTAAATTTAATTACGTACCAAACATTAAGTTCCATTTAATTTTAAGTCTGTGTGGAAATTGGATCGCGTCACACAACTAATCTTATATACATACATATACATAATATACATACATAAATAAATATACATAATTCGTATTTGGTAAAAATTCTTAAAAGTGAGGCATGTGCATTTGACGGAAAAGCGAGCTCCTAATATGCTAATAAAATTTTTTTTGCAGTTATACTGAAAATAGGGAATGAGAAGTTTTGTAGAAGCCCTTCCTGTATTCTTTTTTGTTATTCATACTTATTAAAACTAAGTATTCAGTTCATTATTGTCTCTGGTAGTGTTAGCTCCAATGACTCACTTTTTTTTTTTTTTTTTTATGATACATAAAGTGGAGTGCGAAGATATGTCAGCTAGAAGGAAACGAGTAGTAACTTATATACAAAAAAATATTAAAGCAATTAGAAAAGGGAGAAATTTCAAAATAACTGATGGAAGATTTAATGTAAATATATAAATTTTTTTGCACATAACTTTAATAAATGTGATAAATATCAAGAATTTTTTATTAACTGGCCATAAAATCGAGAATAGCCCCGCCTATAAGCGGGGTTCTGCAGTATTTACATTATGTGTTTATAGTCATTCTAAAAGTACCATAAAATATATATTGAGATAATATCTAGATGATCATTATATATAAAAATCATAATTATTTAATATATTTTAATTGCAACCTACACTAAAAAGCAGGATCCATCATTTAAAGAAAGAATAAAATAAAACAAAGAAGGTATATCAAGGTTGTTTGTTCTCAAAATAACTCATTACGCCTTGTACCAGCCACAGTTTCAATATTTTTTTTTAACATTTGCAGACTGATTAGTAAAAAAAAAAAAAAATCAAATAGAATAAAAACCCACATCTCACATGTCAGCAGTTCAGATTTAATGCCAAGTGAGGTCGTAAGAGGGCTGTGACATTTTAGCTAAAGTGCACACTGTGGCTTCGCTGAGGAATTTATGTCAACTCATGGTCTTTGATTATGATTTTATTTCAAAGTTTAAATTACGTCGGTAATGCGTTACATCTATACCTAACTATTAATTTTGGCAAGTAATTTTTATTGATAAATCAATATATAATGTTATTCAATTGATTTGATTTTTTTTTTTATCTTTTCTCTTATTATCTCTTCAAGAAAAAGTTGATGAGTTAAAGAGTAAAAGGTACAGTATAAATCACATACTGCTTCATTATATATATATATATATATATATATATATATATACACACACACACATATTTATATATATATATATATATATATATATATATATCGAAAGGAATGTTTGTTTCAGTGCTTTAGGTTGTCTTTAAGTCAATAAAATAACACGGATAAATATGAAATGAAACTGTCCCTGAAAAATAAAAATAAACATTGAAAAATCAAAATGAATGATGCTTAAATATTTAAAAGAATAAAATAATTTTACCACAACACATAAAAAAATAAAAATATTTAAAATAAAAATATCCCAATTAAAATATATTTTCAAAAAGGCCAGAGGGTACTCTACGCGCCGTTGTCCTGTATGAAACTGCGTCTGTCGTTTCTTAATTCTCTTGCTCACGATATTTTTATTTTAAGTGTGTTTTTTAATTTTTCTTTATAGTGCTGTAGTAAAATTATTTTCTTCTTTTCAATATTTAAGCATTATTCATTTTCGTTTGTCAATGTTTATTTTATTTCAATTTCCTGGAACAATTTTGTTTTTTAAAGTTTTGCTTAATTTCACAAAGAAGTTTTTTAGAATATAAGTATTTCCGTGCTATTTTATTGACTAGAAAGAAAGTGAATTTATCAATTTTCATTCTCAAATTGCCTCTTTGTAGGTGAAACCAAATTCCACACCAAGCTTTTAGGCTAATCAGAAGCCCATCCCAAAAGATTCCTCGGTTTCATTTTTACGAAATTAAAGATTAAAAAGAACAGCTGAGGTTTTTGTAGAGGTAGGGTACGCATAGCCCAAAAGAGGGTTTAGAAAAACATTCTCAAGTAAAGAGTGATTTAAAAAAAAAAAAAATCATTTTGCTACTGGTCCTCCCGAAAGTCCCTTATAATTGATTTTGTTTAGCCTAACTACATTTTATACAGGCAATTTTGTCTACTTCACGATGGTACAATTGGAGCATTATTGCCTTGAATAATGTCTGCATGATCCATTTCTGTTTAACATAAAACGTGACACTTAAAAAAAAAACACAAAACTTATCATAAATTTCGTGCTTTGCTGTGTGAAATCAGATCATGGCCCATATGAACTTTATTGTTGCTCTGTTGTATAATATCTTTAAATATTTCCCCTGGCATATGGGACATCCTATATAATATCAGAAGTCTCAAAATTAAGAAAAAATCTTACCTGTGAATATATACATATACATACATTTATATAGATTTAGATAAATAAACGTAAGTTTGTTTTTGTATTAAAAATAAAATATTTTAAGTCCAATAATTAATAAAAGCCACAGCAATTCTGACTTTCCAAATATGCTTAATTAGTGTTCACTTTACAAGTCACATTCTAGCAATGTCGACGTTTCTGGGATGCTCTCCCATCATCAGGACATTTTTTTTCAATGTTGTGTTGATACAATAAATAGTCCATATTTATTATCTTTTAAAGCTTGAGAATATTTTTGCATATGGTTATTGCTAAAATCCATATTAAACGTGTTTAATTAGTGTTCACTTTACACGTAGACCGAAACTTTGACATTGCTCCTCCTTTTATATATATATATATATATATATATATATATATATATATATATATATATATATATATATATATATATATATATACATATTTTTTTTCTTTTTAATACAAACACAAACTTACGTTTGTTTATCTAAAAATAAACCGGATTCATATAGTTAGAAACTTTACCAAATGGTAGAACACAGTAATTTAAATTACATAAGAAAAATGTAGAATCTTATATGCCGTAATGGCCAAATGCGTTTGGCTAAGTCTCAGAGTGCTCAAATTGGATCAATGAATATTCGATTCCCACTGAGTTAAATATTTGTTACCTTGTGGTCCCCTAAACTGAACCTTGAAACTACCACTCATTGTCAGTTGCGAAATCTAGGTAGCTGAATTGGTTTGGCTAAAAGAGAAAATAGGACTAGTTTACCCCACCAATCCTAATACTAGCACCAATATCAAAGGTCCCTAACCATGCATATACGAAACTGTTTACCTCTTTTGGGTTAATTATCTCCAATTCTTTCCGGAGAGCGATTTAGAGCAGGTTTGTAGTTTTGAATTCTTGAAATCTTCCACTTAGAAGATTTTAATAATTTTAAATGGTATTAGATTCATATTTGTTCGATTAATTAATAACCATACTAATCAATCTGGAACAGCATACCCCCTTGTCCAGGTTTTCTAATTCATTCTTGCGGAGAGTGACATCATATACTTAATAAGTCGCCCGTGAGTTGATTGAAATGAATTTCGGCAGTAATGACTTCTTTATTACAATATCATATGCTCATTCCCAGCGTGACTTTCCAATTCTGAAAGTGTTATGTCCTAACAGAGGTGCCAGGGGTGGGTTTTTTTAATATTTTCTTGTTCCCCAAAATCTAAGAAAATATAGATTTTTTTTTTTTTTACAAATTACAACAATTGCCAATTGAGATTTCTAATTGTGAAAATAGTTGGTGACTTAGTTACGAAAGAATGTTTGCTTAACCACGTTACAACATAGTGTCCATGACTAATGGTGAGAGAATGTCTTACTTTATCTCAGTGTAACCATGAACCATTCAAAAATAGATATCAGTACTATACGGAAAGAAACGCCCACATTCACTTATGTGAGTATGTTTTGAACATAAAAGTAGACAAAAAAAAAATAAAAATAACAGTTTGAAGAATGATGACACAAATCAATTTCATTTTTGTCAAAATTAATATTAATAAAAAAAAAAAAAAACTTTATATCAATTGACGTTCTACTGTTTTAAATAATTCAATACATTTTATCAATTTTTTTTCTTTTTACTACTGTAAGTTTGACTGAACATGAAAATTTCTTTCAATTAGGTATACCTAATTCCCAAATAGGTATCATCTTCATCTAACTAAAAAAAAGTTTTAAGGTTGCTCAAAAGCTTAACTAAAAAAACAAGTCGTATATATAGTGTTTAAAATGCAATTCAGTTCTTACACTAACTAAAAAAACAGTAATTTGACACAATCAAAATATATATTATAGATTATCCCATTATTAGGGCAATCTATAATTATAATATAAAATAATATTGTATGCCAAATATTTCCTCGTCTAAGTTGACACGTCAATCTAGGCAGAATATGTATTATTTGAAAAAAAACCTCAAGTAAAAACACAAAAATTAGCTGAGGCATTTACTTATTATTTTAGCATTCTAATATTTGAATATAATCGTATTAAAGAATTCTTAAAACCTTATTTTTCTATAAATAATAAAATTTTGTAAACATTTTTTTCTATCCCCTCCTTCCTAAATCTCAGGAAAGATAATAAATATTTTTTTAATTTCGTAGGAAATTTGTATTGATATTAAATAGATTGAAAGAGAAAACGTGCTTTTACATAATGCACTAATATAACAATTGTCATCATAATCGATAAAAATTGTCATGTCATTAAAATTCTGCCAAAAGCTTGTTTATTTGCTATCCTTGCCAAATATAATATATAATATATCCAAATATAATTTTTGGAGGGGATTTCAATTTTTTCGGGAGGGATTTAATGAAAAGAAGGCAAGCAATCATCTACGATTGCCATATTGGAAGTAAGTACTTAAAATACAAACTTTATTTTTTTAACAAACTTTATATATATATATATATATATATATATATATATATATATATATATATATATATATATATAGTGTAGTACAATTAATAAAATCTGTCTACAATGTTTTGAATTACTACTGACCACCTTTCGTCTTCGACTGAAAATTTCAAAAATTCATCCAAACTTTTCCAACTATTCTAATCCCTTAACAAAATCCTAACTATCCAGCTGGAATCTATCATATTATCTTAATTAATGAGTAATGATGAAAACGGCGCTAGTCCTGAGACTTTTTATATTGTAATATGAGGCTTATGAGCTCTTAATGGACCTCTACTTGCTTAATTACCCAAGATGAGGTTAAGTTTGCTCTTCTAGGTTGGAAACGTGTTGGGCTTGTGAGTACCCAGGCAGATTGTGAATATGTTTAACTGTGATAAAACGTATTTTTTTTTTTTTTTTTTTTTTTTTTTTTTTTTTTTTTTTTTTTTTTTACAACGGTTTTATTTATAGTTTATTTTTGTTTGTCACTTACGATTATTGCTTATTTTTTACAAGTGGGTGATTGTGATATTTCAACACAAAGTTTTAAAATAAAAATTAATATATATCCGTATAAAGTTTTTGATACTCATGTTACTACTCAATAAGGCCGTTCATTCATATATCGTTGTTATTGAATAATTATAGTCGACGATTATCTAGTGATCGACTAATGGTTGACCTGTTCTCTAATTAGATTCACCTCAGCTCACTTAGCCGCAGCATCTAGGACGTAACGGCCGCACCTCCACGGCCTCGACCAGGGATTCCAATGGAGTTGCCAACATACGTGATTCAAGAAGTAATTCCCTGCACGTAGGGACTGGGAGATGTAGTGGGAATTTTTTGTTCTACCCGATCCCTTGTAAAAGAAACATCGTCCAGTAAATTAAGATTTAGTAGTACTCTGGTCGAAAAAAAAAAAAAAAATCTAATCGGAATTCTATGTCTTGTTTAGAATAGAGGACCAACCTGTGACCTAGAGAAGAAAAGAAATGTTATATTCAGCATATCGTGCAAGCTCTGGCGTCAACAAGACTACTTTATGCGATCAACATGATTTCTGGGGACAGGCTAGAAAGCTACTTATTTATACAAGCTAGCTGCTTAGCTATCAGTTATCCTCATCAAACTGAATAAGCGATGTGTTCTGAAGTACGAAATTAACTTTCTGTTACTGAGAAAGTAATTAAATTCAATGAAGAAGTTTATGAAATATGAATAACATCTTAAGAACATTCATTTAGTTTATTAATGAGAGTAATAAAGTTTAATAAATGAGAGTATAACACAAAAAAAAGAGACACAAACTATTATTTGTATATTATTGCAACATTTCGAAACAAATCCTTATGATATATATATATATAGGGGGTTGGGGTGGCCGAGCGGGTTAGCGCGCTTGCAAACCCAAAGGTTGTGAGTTCGAATCCCCGTACCGGCACTACTTTAATTTAATTAAAGTAATAATTCAAGAAATTTATCACCCTTCCCTCCGAGTATGTGAGGCCCGTCAGCCTACTGGAGGCTACTCACACAGACCGGGCGTAGGAGTGATGACCCTACCCCGTGTACCTTAATTGTGAATCGCGTTGTGGTTTTCCAGGACATAAAATAGCCGCCTAGAGGTTTGGTCCATAGACGGTCTGCCTCGGGGAAAGAAATATAGGTCCTCGTGCGCCTGCTGACTCCGAACAGCCATAATCCTTGGATCTAGACCGATTCGTCACTGTCCTTGAACCCGAGTGAGTCGGTGGGAAGGACACTGCCGAATTGGCCCCCGAGGGACTGGTTATGGAGCAATGGCCATGGAAACCATGGTTCGCAGCAACGTGAGGTTGGGTGACACCCTCCAGGCTGTCTGTGCTCCCGCAAGCAATAAATGTCTGTAAGAACACTACATCGCGCGGTCAAAGATCTACAATCGAGCCAACCGAAAACTACCCAGTTTTGGTATCGCTATGCCATGTTTTATCAGGACTAAAACATAAAATCGCACTAATGTAGACCATAAATAGCAAATCCCACATCAACAGCCTAAAAGATGGGCAAAATGGAGATAGCTCAACCCTTCATTTTGGAGTGATGCACTATCTCTATTTTGTTAATCTTTTATTAGGCATTTTTTAAATTGCTAATCCTGAAGTATAACAAACCTTAAACAAACCTATTTATTTAACACATCTTGAACGTCTTAGTATCCGCATTTTCATTGTGATAACATACATTTATATATATATATATATATATATATATATATATATATATATATATATATATATATATATATATATATATATATATATATTATTATTATCGTGTAATACGTACAAAATTAAATATATGTTACTTTCCTTTTTATAAAATTTCGATTACAGAAACGTCAGCATTCCAATACATGCCAATATAACATAACACTTCGGTTTTAATCAGAATGGAAACATTGATCGATTCCTGAACGTATGTTGAACATCTTAAAAGGACCTGCAAATCAAATTTTGATTTTAGAATTGCTTTCCTGGCCATGGTATGAAATTTAAATCTTAAATAGGAATTTAGAACAGATGCTCCCCAAGATCACCTACCACCTTGCGAGGCTAATTTTTCTGAGCTCTATTTACCACGTAGAATGGGTTCTTATTGTTAAATAACAGATTGTTTGGCATTGGGACCATTAGCTACGACTACAAGCACAACTAAAATCAGAAAAATAAGGCATTTCAGCCTTTACAAGATGTTTATGACGTGTGGGATAGTACGGTTTATTGAATACACATTCGCATTTATTTGTTCGAGTTCATTGTGGTGATCTAAAAAAACAAACAAAAAGAAGCTTGGATGTGACTAGTATTATTCTCCAACTGTTATCCCTTTTCGTGTCACATTGCCGGAGTCGCAAATAACCTCGGAAGAAGTCAGAGTGTTTAGGAAGGATCACGGTAGGCTCCGAAAGTTCTAATGAAGGAAGCGCCTATATGTTCCTAATCCAGAAGTGTAACAAACCTTGAACCTAAAGTTCTGCAAAAGCAGGAAACGAACCTGGAAATCATTGCTGTACTTACGTTGACTACTAATTTTAATAGTTTGAAAAGAGGTTTTCTCAATTATAAACTTTGCACCTGTCCGCTTAGTTAATGAACCCATATTAAGACATGGATAAACTAACTTCGTTTGATGGATACATATTCCAATTCACCAATGTATTAGTCTGTTATAGATGGAGTTGGGAACTTTAGCGTATATATGTTTGTTGATTAAGGTGAACACTCCAATATATAAAAATAAATGATAGCTAAGTAAATTATTCAGTTGTCATTATTGGCTGTAACATGGCATTGCCTTCTTCTTTGGAGTTTCACCTGTGATGGCTCTGATTACTGAGATGGCTCCCGTATTGTTATTTTATTTTTGAAGTTGTGTTTTATTGATATCAACTTAATAGGAATTTTGTATTTTAAACTGTGATGAAATTTGATCCAACCTCAATTTTGCTATTGTGTTTTTATTGTAATTATTTATTTGTTCAATTTTTTTTAGTGACGCTGTATATTTTGACTTGGTCTGGTTTGGACTTAAATATGACTGTATATTCATTTTAAATATTTTTAGTATGTATATTGTATTTATTGGAATATTTAAGTATAATTAATTCTGTGATTTGTTAAAAATTGAACTAAATAGGGGTTTTTTACAGAGATGCCTGAGGATGGCTTGTAGGCCGAAAATTTGCATCATAATAAATAAAGTGGTGAAATAAAAGCAGCCTGCCTTTATTTTTAGCGTATATTTTTTATGCGCTACTAATAACCTTGAAGGAAGGCATTCCCAGTCTCACTAGGAAAATAAATTGGTATTTATGATGTATTTCCTTCATTGGGTTTTTCCCCCTTAAAACATCTGTTTTACGATCTTGATTTTATTTTAATTTAAAATTAATTTTGAGAAGCCACCATAGAAATTCATTGGGTTGAATGGAGTAAGTCTGAATCACTGAATTCACCTTTTTAATTCAAACCCTTGACTTGCTAGAAACATTGTGACGGGGAGATATAGGGAAAAATCGTTCGCTTAAAGCTTGGACTTGATCCAGAATTTATTGAAATAAATATCACCTTAAAAAAATTAAAAGAGATTGATATTAATTGAAGATGTGTATAAATTTCTTCGCTTTTCCTTATCTGTATTTACACTATCATTAAGTATAAAAATATTCTATTAATAATACTACTTTAACTAAAAACAAAATAAAGATGATAAGTGCTGGGTGATGCTTGAATGTGTAAAGTAGCTATAGAATGTGATTAGTAAAGCATCACAACTTAATTGCTTCAACAGTGTTTCTCTCTCATACTAAGCCATTAACTTTTCAGTACGAATGATTCTAAAAGACTGTATTCCCTCGTTATCACGAACTCGATTAACGTTGTATAATATGAACTCATTTCTTACCCCAGTCAAAAACAATGCATTTCCTGGCATATTTTTGAAGAAGAGCTCAGTCAACACAAATTATTCGGATTACACGAATTTAGAACAATTTTAGACAAAGGCAGATTGAAATTTTCCTCTAACACGAATTTATACAAAATGAGGAAAGAATGCCTTAAACATCTTGTGAAGTACCGCAAAACAACTATAACTGATTTTGTGAAAACTGTGTACTTGCTTATAATTATTCTGTTTGTGTTCCTGTAATATACTTTTTATTTTAATTTTAAGTTTATTATAAATACATATTAGGTTCGTCTGAAGAAAAATACAACATGTAACAAGAAACATAAAACTTCATTTTGCATTTAAGTTTAATGTTCATTATTCATTATTATAAATTTTATTGCATATTTGCGTTTTTTTTATTTCTCTCTCACACGTGTACTACAAATTCGAGGCAAAATGTATGTATTATAGTAAGAACAATTGTTTAGAAAAATGGATGCATGAAAACAAATATGCAACGAGAAAATTTGTAAACTTGATTGACATAAACGAAATTTCGTTTACCACGATATTTTAAAAAATACACTGTAGAATTCGGTGCCTCACCCTGTTCGTATTAACTACTGTAAATCTAATTACGTTGTATTAATTTACGTTGAGCAGGTTTTTTTATAAATCGTTTTTAAAATAATATATTCATTCAAGAATTTCTAATTCAGAATTAAATTAAGTAGATCTTAACGAAAAAAATATTGTTTTTTAAAGGTTACTAACCATGATAAAAAAAAAAAAGAATGTGTTCTATAACAAAAAAAAAAAGTTTGTATATCTCGATGCGGATTAAAAATTAAAATAAACTAGATCATAAATGTGATAGATAGAACGTTTATTAAATAATTTCACAAATACATGTTATATAGAATAAGTAAAACATATTAAACATAATAAAACAATGCTCCTAGGCTGGAAGCCAAAATAATATGTTATTACAACAGATGTAATAAATGCATAAACATATCTCGAATGGCTGTAGGTAGTTGTAGTAATATAGCTATACAAGTAGTTAGATGGTATAGAGCCAGTAAATCATACCAACACAAGTTTGCTTATTCAGAAGTGGTTGATTTATTTTTCCTTATTAGGGGACATGCTCCCTGAAAAATGGTATGACCGAGAGGTATTGGCATAGCTAACCAAATATTTTAGGGGGGAGGGACGGCGACCGGTGTCTGAGAGGCCCAGATTTTATTTATTTCTCAAAAATTCATAGAGAGGCCTGGCATGGGCCGTGGGGGACAAGGCCTTCTCTGGAGATTCTCATCGACGCCCATACCGAGAGGTAACCGAATCAATCCTAATTATTCTGGCGTGTCTACATAATCAAACATGGCATGGCTTTGCTACACGGTAGTTACATTATAAGTATACTTTAGAATAGAGTTATTTCACTTACGTCAACATCGCTTCGATTACATATAGGTACATTTAATTAAAATGTGAAAGCCACTGGCGTAGTTCCATCTTTAGTGGATAGAGCGCGTTCATACTCACATCGAAACAGTGTTGTCATACCAATCATCGTTTCTATTGGCTGAGGCGAGCGCAGCCATTTTGGCTCTGATTTCAATACTAGGTTATGCTTCCTGCACCTTAAAACTGTTTGATTTTATTATTTTGTTAGAGATATTTCAGTTTAGAAGTTTAATTGTGCTTTTTTAGCAGTAGATTTTGTTTTTTAATATGTAGTTTTTGTTTAATAGTGATAGGTTTTAATTTAAAATTACATGTGTGACTTCGTCGCGTGAACTTTTAAAATCGTAAGTACACTTTGATTTTTTGTTTTATTGCATTAATTTAACGTTGTAATTCAGTGGTAATGAAAGAAAAACATTGGAATGAAGTTGGAAACTAGGTAATGTGATTATACTTTTTGTAATTTGAGACTAACCACCAACTTTTAAAGGTATTTTCCATTATATAATTCGAAATTTAGTGCATTTTAAGTTATTGTTCCTATTGTTTTAATATGTGTATGGGTGATGAAATGTTCAAATTAGACGAAAACTTTTTTTCCAACCAAACACAAATACAACCCTTCCACTATCTTCAGTAGGCTCGGAAGTAAAAAGTTTTTTCTGTGTTTTGTTTCTCTCAACTTTAGGTGCAATATGTGTTATTTAAATAATGGTATGAGCCAAACCATCTAAAAAAACAAAATCTAAATTCAGCCAAGACAATCTAATTTTGAATTCTTTATATTTTTTGCTGTTTTAGTTTCGATGGAGGGGCTTAAGGAGGAAAATATAAAATTTATCATAGTTGTTGACTTTTGATTTAGTATGTTTTTCCGAAAGTCTCCAAATAAGATTCGAATAATGTTCAAGTTCACTCTCATATTTAAAAATAAAATTATTTATTTATTTATTTAATTTTTTGTGGATTTATTTGGCTGATAGGAGAACTAGATAAATAAATGAGACATCATCTCAATAGGCCGAAGCTTATTGAAATATGTTTAAAAAATTGGCCTAATTTATAAATAAAAAAAATATTTTTATTTTCTATTTTCACATGATATAAACGACTCTTAGGCCTCATACAACTTGCTACACACCAATCCGGTCTTCCAAGCCATTGCAGTCAATACTTTGCTGCAATATTTGAGACTTATAATAAAATATAAACGAAAAACTATTCAAATACAGAGACCTGGTTGAACCAAATTGGCCACGACTTCTCTATAACCGCACTGCCTCTATCAGGCCACTGTACTTTAGATAGTTCATATACAATAGCGCTGAAGGTGGACACTGCCGATCACTCCAAATGGAACCATAGAGCGATGAGTCAAAAGTGGAGCGACGGGAGTAATTGGAATGAAGAAGATTCCTCTGACGATCTCTCCACTCCATCGTTATATTTTTCGCCGACT
Organism: Rhaphigaster nebulosa; assembly: GCA_948150685.1. NCBI lineage: Eukaryota > Metazoa > Arthropoda > Insecta > Hemiptera > Pentatomidae > Rhaphigaster > Rhaphigaster nebulosa. The sequence continues at coordinate 118,797,597 of OX411307.1, read as the reverse complement.
GGTTGTGAATCATGATCCTACAGGTAATGTTCAGAACTATTCCTCATAAATACTACAATTCCAAGTAACAGAAACATTATCTTTGAATATTATAAAAATTATATTAACAGTCAGAAGGGTGGAATTAGCAATTTTGCCACCGGCAATAAATAATTGATAATTTTGCTCACACCTTTTCTCAATAAAATGGATAAAGTTGTTAAATATATATTATATTTTATAATATTTACAGTTTATAAATATTTCAGTGTGCAGATTAACATAACTCTTGAGAATTAATGGGTTATGAATAGTGGCTCTATAGTAGCAGGAAAATGAAATAGTTTAATCTTTACTCAAAACATTAAAAAAAAAAAAAAAAAAAAAAAAAATGGAAATTTTAAGCATAGTATAAATTATATATCCATTAAAAATGTTTGTTTCCTTTTCATTAATATTTAAATTTTTACTTTCGCTTACTTATATATGAAATATTTAATAAGGGAAAGTCTTGCGATCGTAAACAAAATTCGTATCCGAGTTTTCAACGGAAATACACGTTTTAAGATCCCGTGTCCAAATAACCAAGTCTCGCAAAATGATGTGTGTGTGTGAAGTTTAACATAATAGTAAACAAATAAACAAAATTGTAAGTTATTCATATCAATTTTTTGTAACATATATTATACAATCAGTATCTTAAAGTTTAACTATGTTGCATATATATATATATATATATATATATATATATATATATATATATATATATATATATATATATATATATATATATACATACATACATACATACATAACTATGTTGTATATATTGTATATACTGACCAACAATGTTCATTATGGTTATTAGTATACCGCAGCCTGAAAACGATGTGAAAAACTGTGCAGTCCATCGTTCCAATCCATCAGTTTTCTATACTCGGGGTCGGTTGAAGTAATTAGATTTTGGAGTGGTGTGATGGAGATTAAAACCGATGGAATTCCAGTCACCTCGCACAGCACGTAAATAAACAATAAAAATTATGAGAGAAAAAATATGTAAAACTGTTCAAATTTATTTATATCCTATCTGTTATAAACATGTATCTAATTATTTTAAGCGTATTGTGAAACTAATGAAGCTCTGGGACCCATGAAAAAAATTATAAAGTTGAAAAAAAGGAAAATAAATGTTTTTACTGTCGAGGCCGTAAAAAATTTCCCCTTGACTATTTTTATTTGAAAAACTTTTAAAATACTTCCTAATGGAAACAAAAGTATGTCTTTATCTCTTATAGTTTCTGAGAAAAAGGTACATACAAATCTACATTTTCACCACCTTCCGCCTCTGGCTGCGTGTCCCCTCATAGAAGGGCAAAAAGAGGAGAGTACATAATAGAGATGGACAAAAAGTACTCCTGAGTAACGAGTAACGAGTATTTTACTCGAATACTATCAATAGTCGTATCTAATCCCGGCTAGTGAGAGTATTTGAGTAAAATATTCGGTAATCGTTGCTCAGAGTACATTTTGCCCATCTATAGAACATAGCTCTGGTCACCCTGTCTATATTCTATATTGTAAAAGATAAAACACATACTTTAAATGATAAATTTTGCTGATTATTACCTTGATCCTTTTAAAACAGAAACACGATCAATACATTTATTTTTAATCTCCAGGGTACATTGAATGACAAAGGTTTCTCTCATCGAAAGTAATGCACAAGCTAGAAAATATAACTTCATGAGATTTGCATAGGAACGAAGTGAGTACCTGACCTTTATCCCAGCCTAGCGTGATGTCGACGACATCGCCTACCAGAAATAGCTCTTGGGCTATCGAACAATTGACCCAATAGCAGGGTATTTTTATATCAGAACACAATACTTGTTAGTCGTCACGTTCCTTAAGATACCTTTATATATTATTTAAATTTTGCTAAGTACAATTTAATAATTTGTTACTCAAACTCTAGCAGCCCGGGATCAGGTGTGTGAAATTTCAACTAATCAGTATTAACAATAAGTTAAAGCTTTTTGTAATGCTTAATTACACCAAGTCCTAAAGGGATAGACTAAGGTAGAAGCATGTACTAAGGGCCCAAAATATTTCTGAAATTGAAATTTTAAAAATTTAACATGCTAATTAACCTTCAGTCTAGAAGGCCGGCCGGGTCCGACATATGGATATGAATTAAAAAGCTTTGCTTCATGCAGCGCTTCATATACTTCAGTGGGAGCTTAGGCAATCTTACTAGGGATGTCGAAAACCGGTCGGTTATAACCGATAACCGGTTTTTTCGTATCTTAATAACCGGTTTTTATCGGGTTTTTTTTTACACTAAAATCTTTTTTTTTAATTCTAAAACTAGAAAAAAATAGATTGATGAAAATAAATTCCATTAAAAAAAAAACCTATTGAGTAAAAATACGAAATAAACATCCTATCTTCTAATCGCCTACCTTCAGGTGCTTATAACTCCTCCGTAAAGACAAACCGTTACACGGACTACAACTAAACTTCCATTGTTTATTTCACGCTTTCCATTACCGCAGTTGAGGTTTACAGGTTTATTCTTTGTTTATTATTAATTATTTTCTTTCTCTGTCTCATTTTGAATAATTTCTGAGGTCTCTCAGTTTGTTAGTTTCAGTAAATTCAACACCTCAATCCTTAATGTGGAGGTTTTTTAACAAAATAAGTTGCTCAGGGGTAGTCTATACTTTAGAATGCAGTCGCCTTATCAGTAGCGTTCTCTAAAGCCATTTGTGCTAACTAATTGCTTTGTATTCAGTTTTAAATTTCGTATTCATTGGAACTACTACAATAATCAGTGCTGTCGACTTCCTTCATCATGCCATCGGAAGTCGACAGCACTTTTAATATCTAATTAAAGCAGTAATAATTTTAATAATTTCAAAATGAATAAGAATTTTACAATTGAATACAATGCAATTAGTTAGCACAAATGGCTGTAGTGCAGCGACCGCAACTGATAAGCCGACAGCATTGTTGTGACATCTTAAAAAAATATTTTGATGGGAAGTTATTTAATTTAAAGTAACCGGTTGTTTCCCATTTTTTCCCCAAAACCGGTAATTTGCATCGGTTATAACTGAAGGTAAAATAATCGGAATAACGGATAAACTTTTTTTCCCAATGTCCGACATCCCCAAATCTTACTATCAGTTGTCCAAGCAGGGACTTCAATGCGAGTGTTTTTTTCTCCCATTCTCACACTTTTAGCTGACATTCTCTGTGCTAGGTCACATCCGACCCACCTTGCTTTTCATGTCGTGGGTCGGATGAGATCCATCTTGTTTTGAATGTTTGTTTTTTTTTAAATTTCCATACTTTTCTTGAGCTGTCTAACCTTTTCGTATTAGTCCAAAACATTGATATAACTTTAAATATAAAATTAAACCTTGATGCTACCATGTCCAAGGTTCCTGAACTTCCTCTTTGGTACTAATCAGATTCAGGAAATTTTCTCATAATTTTTCTTTCTACATAGATACAATGAGTTTTTTTATTTAAAACCACATATGGCCATGCTTTGAACTAATAAAAAATGTTTGAAACTTCAAGAAAACGTATTTTAATTTAATTGATTATTACAACATGTTACAAATAAAATGCTAGTAGGTGATTTTTAGTTTACAGCAAAAAAAAACTTTTAAACAGAGGAAAAAACAAATATCAGAACCCACATTCAATGCTATGAGGCAGAAAATTCAACATGTTTCTTCTGCCAGCCAGACAAAATGATCTTCTCGTACACACCAAAACGTAGCACAAAGTAATAATGATTTATTTCATGCATTTTACCCGAGAAATAAATAGAGATACATTAAAACCAGAAATCATTGAATATTCCAATTCAACAAAGGGGGGAGTGCACGTATTGGACAAATTGTGCTATGATAAAACCACAAAAAGAAAGATGTCGCTGGCCAATGAGACATTATTTTTTGGTATGCTGGACATTGCATCTACTAATAGCTTTGTACAAGTGGAACTCCTGTAAGGAAAATCATCCCAATAAAGCTCGCGCAGACTTTTTTAAAAAAATTATCATTTGCGTTTACAGAACCATTGATGAAAAAGAGATTGATGAACATACATCTTCTTAAGAGCTTCATGCAACGGATAGAACAATATTAGGACATGAAGAGGATGTACCGGAAAGCAAAAAATCATTCGAGCCAAAGAAGAGCCGAAGGTATAAATTCTGCGATTCCACAAAAGACAGACTAGGGAACCGAAGTTCGACAAATTGTGATACAATGCTGTACGGGGAACACAAAGATATAGTATGCCCACTTTGTTTATGAATAGAAATAATAATAAAAGTTTACTGAAATAATTTGTTTAACTTTTGTGATAAATCATCTATGCATGTTTTTTATAAGGATTAATTTAATTAATTATTTACTTGTAGCTTCTAACGTTGTCATGTTCCGCACTTATGCTCCAGTTAAGGAAAACTTTGTAATGAATTATAAAATAAAATAAAATCGCGAATAATGCATGGTTTTAAGAAAAATATAACTTAGCATGATTTAGCCGCTCGAGATTATTACATGGTTTTAACAAAGAACAAATCTACTTATTTTAAAGAATATTTTGTCCAGTTTACGATGCTGTAGGTGGGATTTACATAAATTAAATATTTATTTTTGGTTATTCTATTAAACAAAAACACGACAATCTCGAAATAACACAAAATTTAAATTTGCTCCTTCCCTGTTTGGAATTGGACCATAGCCGAAACGAACTTTTTTGTTGCAGAAGAGATGAAGAATCAACTCCTGGCTTACGGTCCGCCAAATCTGATACACCCTGTATATGCTTGGCTTCCTCAGTAGTGTTTTCCCTAATGTTTTTCTTTTTTATCGAGGCATTGCAGTAAGATTTAGATGATGGCATTAGCACAGCAGGCTAAGTTGCCTAAATCTAAAAATATCTCTCATTGTCATTTTTCAGTTCTAAACTTAATTGTTTACTATTTACACAGAGTTTAGGTATAATAAAAATACTATGAAAATATTTTGTAAGCGTAAGTAAACTACAAAAGAAAAGCTTAAATTTTGGTAAAGATCGTCCCTTTAGTCAGATACTTTTAAGAGCCGAAATAGCGGAAAACGTGGATTTCATGCATGTAATTTTCAAACATTTCTCGGGGTAGAACCCCCGGAACACCCATTTTAGTAAAGGGCCCCCTCTTCAGTCAGTCCAGGCCAGAGCATGGCTTAAATTGGTATTTTGTTGAAATTAAAAATAAATGGGGCAACAGGCAGAGGTGCTTTTAAGGTGCTCAACTTCTTCAAATTGATCACATTTCCAATTAATTTTCTTTTTCTGGTGTAAGCTTTTTTCTATTCTACGCTTTATACGGTAATTTCTTTTTTGTATTATCAGTCGATAGGCAGAATTCTTCTCGTCCGTCGTTCGCTTGCATTCCTCATCAAACCAAATAGCTTTCCTTGAATGTTTCTCTTCGCCTAAGGTACATTGGAATTTACCATAATTTATTTAAAACATCTACAAATGGAGAGAAGCCCAACTGGAGTTGTCAAAATTGTCCAATATTACATTTTCAACAAAGAAATTGAAATGAAAATTAAAGACTTAAATACTAAAAGAAATATAAAAAACAAGAAAATATTTGTTCTGATTTTTTTTTTATTCATTAATCCGCCTTCCTACCTCTCTCAAGACATAATCCTCTGAAAGTGATTGTGAAGCAGCAGTGTTATGTTATTTTATAGCAATGATTCTTCTTTTCAAACTTTTTTATTAACATTTACTTAGTAGGGTAGAAAAGAAAACTAGTTAGGTATCCTTGTTAAACAACGTTCCGAATATATCTTTTTTTTTTTTTTTTTTTTTTTAGGTACATTTAAATTAATTAAATTATATACACAACTGCTTACGTTCAAGATTAGAAAACTTACTGTCATCGAAAAATTTGTTACATCAAAAATGGTATATTGATAGTGATTTTATTTTTTTCTTAAAAAATAAAATTATTTTCTTTGCAGTCCTAAGGATATTTTTATGTTTACAAATGACTTCTAATTGATTTAGATTGTATATACAGTTTTAGGTTGAGCTAAACAGAAAAGGTTTCGTTCAAACATTGCTACACAAATGAAATGTTTAATGACCAGCTGAAGCTCTATGACAGGAATAAGAAACGAAACAATAAATTTAAATCTACTACTTTTTTTTTCAACCGTTTTTTTTAACTTAAACAATTAGAATATTGTATATCATCATCGGCTATAGGAATTTTGCGAAATGGCCTATTCTAAAAATTGATGAGCACTGACTTTAAAAGAGTAGTATACCAGTTACAATATTCAGGATTCTTCATTTTTTTTTTTTTTTGATCTAGTCAACTTTGTCATGAATGATCTATGAAGCAAACTGTAAAATATGGCAAACCTTTGAGCAATTAGTATTTCATTTATTGATTGCCACATATATAATTTAAAACCAATAAAGCTACATGTTAACTGTGCAGAATTTAGTTATTAATCTTGAAAATATTGGGAATTTATGTAGGATTTGGCATAGGAGGGGAGGGGGAGGGGTTTGATATGTAGTAAATTTAATTATTCGATTTGAAATAGTTGTTAAATACCAGTAAAATAGAAGTGAGAGTCTCTTAGTTTTATCCGTGTTAAAAAAACAAAAAAAAAACATTAAGAACTAGGCGATTAAACTCCTAGGATACTTATGATTATAAATGTGGTCAAATTAACAGCCTGAGACCGGGAATTACAGGAATAAATGTTTAGCTAGCAATTTTTATTTCTTCAGGACATGAAAATTTTTTTAATTTCTTTTCCACTATAGTGATGATGATATATTATCTTTCCGGTCTTTTTATTGCATATTTATGGTGCATTTAAGAGTTATTGCTATCTACCATACCGGTTTGATAGTTTTGTCGGCTTTAGACATTTCAGGATTTAATGTGGTCTGAGTTCGATGCCTTTTTTTTCCCCCATTATTATCACAAGAGTATATTTTATATAATATGATCTCGTCCAATTATTTATAATAAAAAACCTATATCTATAATTTTTAAGCATGATAACAAAAGTTCTTTCTCGATATCGGGATAAATGCTATTTTTCACTATCACTTAGTTGACTTATTTCGACTCAAATTAAGGAACACTAAATTCCTGGAACAGCAAATCAGTGGTCAACATTTCATTAACACTCCAAAATGGCTACTACGACTTTAAAAAAACAGTTAGAACATAAGTATTATACAGTAACCGAAATGTGCTTAAGTGCCTCTAGATGAACAAAAATTACCTCTCTGTTGCAATAAGTCTGCGGTTTCAACTTAATGTTTTTTTTGTGATGTATACTAGTTTTTCTCATGACATATTGCCCTTATGGGGAGATATTGACCTACGAATTACTGTACCACACATTTATTGTATGAAACAATTTGAAATTCATTTGAAAATGACCTTAAATTGGTCAAAACGTCAAAGAACATGTTTGAAACTCTTTTCAGACATTTTTAGTTGTAACTTGGTATTTTTTAGGCCCTGATAAAATAAAAAAATTCTTCATTTTTTAAAAGATTATTTCTACCATCAAAAAATATTTGAGCCTATATGCCTGATATGGTTTTACGAATTGGATTTATATTATCATGCGGATGACCTACATTGAACACGGTTGCGAAATCAGGAATGATAAAAAATAGCGTTCTTTCTGACATCTGAAGCTGTGGAATGTTACAGCTCGTTTGAAAAACTGTTTATAACTCTAACGGTCATGTTTACAAACCGAAACCGAAAAAACAAAACAAAAAAAACGTTCTGATACATTTTGAATAAGTGATGGTATTTTGACGTCGGTTGGTTCAAGAAATAGGCAAAATCCACTAGGACAGGTTCGATAATTCAGGTTTTCATTGTTTTTTTTTTTTTAAACTAATGAATACATATTTTTAATTACGAATGATTTAGCAATATACCCTTAAAAAAAGGAGGATTGTTAGCATAGGTAACAATTATGAAAAAAATAAATAAATTGACTTGAACAAGTATTTGAAAATCAATAAAATTTTCCGTGAGCTACGTTCTTTTCCCTTTTTTTCGGTAAAGGTGGGGCATTTACCTTCAGAAAATATAGGGATTCAACAGCACCCGCGTCTGAGGCTGGAAACTTGCCCAACACCCACGTCAGCCCTCAATATTTGATAAAAATAAAATGTTAAAGTTAAATTCGATAAATACTATAAATAAAATAAAATCACAAAATAAAATAAAAAAAAGAACGGTTTTGTAAAAAATGTACGTATTCGATAAATTTACGAAATTTCAATAATTTAACAATCAATTCAAAACATATGCATATTTACGTATCATGACAATAGCGCAGAAACTTTCCTAACGCATGCGTAATGTTTCTTAAAATGTTACAATTAAGGTGGAGCTAAGTGCGTAAATAGTTTGCGCCAATCATATTCCTAAATATTGAATATTTTGGATTTAATAAGCTATTAATCGTATATACTATTACTTTCTTCATGTCATATCAGAACATAATTTGTTTGATTTTTAACAATTTCCTATTAACAATACTTTTTTCCTTTAGGAATTAAATAAGGAATTAAAAAGTTTCTGATTGAAGAATATATATATTCCTCAGAAATTCGTTCAAAACTGTATTATGCAAATGCCACATTAATTAAAATTTACATCAGATTTCGCGGCCACCGCCGTTTCAACACGAAGGATTATACGAATGAGTGGAACTGGATAACGATTGAATTGAACCACCAGAGCAAGAGTACAAGGGATATGAAGATGTAAGGTAAGCTGTTGAAAACGTAATTTGGAGCGTTAACTATGATCCTTAGGATTTCGTATTGGTAGAATGGGATATGTTTGATGTTTCGTTGTCTCCCACTGTTCAAGTCCGTGGGACGTGATAGTTTCTGAGGATATATTATGATTTAGAGATTCGTTGTCATTTGAAAAACGAGATGTACTGCAGTATTCGTTAGGGCTGGCTAAATTCTCTTTCAAGTATTTGTCTTATAAGTCTAGTGTGTGAGTTCCATGAGAATGATTTGTGATTGCAATATTATATTTAATTACGATAAATGAATACAGGTGTGGGAAAACAAACTCCGTCTCAGGTAATGGCTAACGAAGCGTGATTAAATAGCACTGGTGGAGAAGAACAGATGAAAAATAAGCATTTGCATCGTAATTATATTTCGGTCAATAAAAATAATTCTAGAATTGATGTACATTCATACATTTAATATAATTTGGAATTTTCCGTCTATTATCAGTACTCAAATAGGGCCTTATCAAATTGTACTACCATCACCGGAAAAATTAGGCATCTTTTATCAGACGATTATAAGGGAAAAAGATAGCTTGGTACAGTTCACACATTGACGCGTAAGAGTGCGGCCAAAAGTACCTGTGGCACCTTATTAGTTAGAAGGTCAGCATTCTCAATAAAACTAAAATCGACGAAATGACACCGCGGAAGAAGCCATTTTGCCGACAAGGGAGCCAAACTGCAAATAGAACACGCGCGTAATATGCGAACTAGCCGACATCGAGCCAAACACCGAAATAAATTCCAGATTGCTTACCTCATTGTTTAAGCAGATTTATATCTGCGGTGTCAAGATGTGGGCCCTCCAAGTTGGCTCTAACTAAGCCATTGGCAGCCATTTATTCCATATTAAAATAGAAACGTTAAAGAAAACAAAGAAATCGTGACATACAATCGTACCAAGGTTTATTTTTACGAGTCCACCTGAAGATGTGTGGACCCGCGATTTTTTTTTAAATATGGGGCCAATAGATTCTAAATAAAAAATTGTATTAATTTTTTGCGTGTACCCCTCCAAGGACATGACATAGCTATAAAAAAAAATTATTGGATGCTTGCAATAAGCCTCCACTTAAATACTTAAAGCAAATAAGCAATCATTCACCTCGCCTTCAAGAAGTAATTCAGATATCATCAGAACTGAAAAACATAACATTACATTAATGTAAACCAATTATAGTACATCTCCCACCAGCAGTCTAAAAAAGTGACTAACAGTATAAAGATAATTCATCCTTCCAAAACTGTTCAACATATGATTTTATATGCACGATGACGATATTTACTGACTGACTTTTAATTCGGGACAGACTCACCTCATGGGGGAGGGGATAGGATAAAAAACATATTAACAACAAATATGTATATATATGCATTGAACCAAAAAGTAATCGTGCACTTAGTTTTTCAGAGAAAAATATGTTTAATAATTTATTGAACATAAATTAACTGAAGGATATGATAAAAAAAACAATATTCAGCATTAATGTTTACAGATGAAGGAAATTACAAACCCGTACAACCTAATTAACAACAAAAATTGAACAATTATTTTTTTCAGGTAGAACTTTATAATTTCCATATATGGCCCATTTGAGGGGGAATGGGCTGTTAGCCTAATTAACAACAAACATTGAAAATTTATCATGCAAAAGAAGTTTTCATACAGCAACATTAGTCGTAAAAATAACTTGTTAGTTTGTTCTCAGCTCATGTTTTTTACTGAGTACATAATCTCTTATTCAAATACAAACTCAAAATATGTCGAATGATGCGAATTGAAGGGTAATTCCCCCAAAATGGGTCTTAAATCGAAACGATTAAGTTATAACTGAAAAGATGAATTGTTATTTTCACAACTATTTCAGTACGAATAGTTTTTTACATGATAAATTTTCAATTTTTTTCTGTTACTTAGGTTAACGACCCATTCTCCCCAAAATAGGCGGTAAACCGAAATGATTTAGTTTTACCTGAAAAAATTAATCGTTCAATTTTTGTTGTTAATTAGGTTGAACGGGTATCTAATTTCCTTCAACTGTAAAATTTAATGTTGAATGCTGTTTGAATGAATAAAATTATTAAACATATTTTTACCCGAAAAACTAAGTGTACGAATATTTTTTGTCCATGATCATTGTCGTTGGCAAAGTTTCCAACAAATCAAAGTTTTTGTCGCATCGATCATAGACTAGAAAAATTATTTTAAATTAGTGTTGCAGCTAAGATTTATAGAAAAATGTTTATTTCCGAAGTTGAGATGATACGATATAAGCATCAATAGCACTTACTTCCGTCAGCTATTTCTCAAAGAGGAAAATCCACTCAAAAAATCAAATACGAGTTTTTTTAACCAGTTCGTAAGTATAATTACTTTAGAAAATTTCAAAACTCAACTGCCAAGAAATTGATATTTCATTTATCCAATGCTTACCTTTCGAGTCATCTAAATTTAAAATGAAGCGTTCTAATTCTTTTCGAACAGTTGTAAATTCAATAGCACGGCTCTCTTCAAATAGGCCATAACGGTTGGAAAACCGGCAGAAAAAAAGTTAGGTTTTCGGAGGCCGCACCGTGTCACGCTTATTTTTATTATATAGCTTATACATTAATTAATTCACTCGATTATATTAGAGCTATTTAAATGCAACTATTAATTCGAAATTTACTGGGGTCAGGATATAATTGGAAGATTCCAAATATAAAGATTTAAATAGCCAGTTTCCGATAATTCAGCCTTCGTCAGGACTGGAAAAGGCAAGATCTCATGAATGCAACCCCAAGACAGCACATCCCACATCAGCAGTCGAAAAAAGACCCATTAACGGGATGCTGTATGTGTTATGTCTTGGAGTGATGTACATCTAGATTTGTCTTCGGCACCTCGAGACGGACACATGTGTCCCACCTTTACGGCGCGTTAGAGTGGCTCTTCCCCTGCAACCATAGACAATATTTCCTCGGATCTTATCTATACCAAACTATCACCACCCACCATCCTTCCTACATCTACAGCCTCCTACAATTCAAATCCTCGGTCCACGCACTGGAAACAAGATCTCGCCTTTCTGACCACCATACTCCCTCCCACAGAATCAAAACATTCGAACGCTCCTTTCTCGCCCGCTCCTCTACCCTTTCGAATTCCTTTCCTTCTAATATCCCGCATGCTTCTTCTCTATCCTCATTCAAATCCCTCCTATTCCAACACCTTCTTTCTCTCCAGAATGATGCTCTCTAATTGCGAAATTTCAGTTTAGGATTAACATCTGGATCAGAAGTGAATAATAGTTTTTTAATGTACAAACTTTGCTAATCAATTCATTATTTTTGTATTTTTCATTTTCTCTGTTGTTTTTTTTTTTTTTTTTTTACTTTTTTCTTGTTTTTTTTTCTCTTTTTTTTGTTTTGCTCAAATTAAGTTTTTTCGGAAAAAAAACTTATTTATTTGCTTATTTATTTTACTGAAGATATTGTAAAAATTAATTGGTCTGTATTCTATAGTCTTATGGCCAGATAATGTTACCGTTTTATTTGTTCCTTCATGTTATTCTTAAGGGACCTAGTCCCAGAATAAAGTTCTTTTATCTATCTATCTATCTATCTATCTCTAGTTGAATTTTTTTTTTAGAATAATGATGTGAGATGATCTGTCTTTGTTCTATATTTATACGATCATGTCTTTTTCCTGCCCTTGTCTTCTTTTTTTTCAGTTTTAGAATTGTACTATTACGTTACAGATTTTACAAAATAAAAATTAAATCGAAAAAAATTGAAATAATTGAAAATCTCTTGTTGAACTTTTTAAGGAGAATTTATCGAACTTCCCCACCATCTAAATATTTTTCGATGCTAATTAGAGATTTTGGGTCTTTTCCGTTTCGAGTACCGCAGTTACTAACCGGTGATTTCTGTAACTATGTCTCTATTACTCTGCATGCTTAACATTACATGTGTTATGTTATCAACTAACCTCGTTACCTTATTTGTTTACACTCCAAAGTTCTAAATTCGGGTAAAATAAATATCTCTACACTTGTTACTGATTTTAATACCGAGGAGAGTTGTGTTCAATATTAAATGGATCAGGGTGTCATACCTCATAGGAAACTGTGAATTTGGTTAGAAAAATTCTGTAATTTGGACTCTTTTTTTTTTGCATAAGAGTCCTCCATCAAACGATCAGCGATTTCATTAAGAAAGCTGAAATAGTAACTATAGTGACGGGGAACAAATAGCTTTCTATTGGTTATTTTCGGGTTAGTAAAAAGGATACTTGCTGTACCATTACTCGCATACGATATATACATATACATATACATATATATATATATATATATATATATATATATATATATATATATATATATATATATATATATATTTATTTACTTATTTTTTCGCTGTAATGGATGATATATATAGTCCACCAGTATTGTTGGACAAAAGTATCGCATTACTTGTGTTTCTATCTCTAAAATTATTCCACTGTCCAGTACAGATGAATTTTGGTGTAATTAGCATAGAACAAGAACATGTTATACTACTGTATCTCTATGCAACGAAACGTGGTTTCAAGGCTATAAGCTACCATTTAAGACGTCACTACGGTCTATATATTCTTGGGCAAACGAGTATTCAACAATCAAGTAGTGTGAAAAGAAGCTACAAATGAAAACTGAAGATTTGAATATTGCATATTTATTTTATGGTTTAACAATGTAAATAAATGTTTATTTTTCCTGGTCAATGCATACATCATTAATAACCTAAACTTCAGCATCATACGAGTATGTTAAACTAGTGATCACATAAATCACCGGTTAGTAACTGCGGTACTCGAAACGGAAAAGACCCGAGATTTTATAATAGTACAGAGTGGGGTACATAGATGACTGGCATTAGTTGCACGAAGAAGGCGAACTTGGGCCCAATTATACAATTGGGCGAATACCATTCTAAGTGGGACGAGGTTAGCGATTTTTCGTGATGACTTCACCTCCTTCATTAATGTCTGGGACCGATGAGAGCGACAAACATTTTCTTATTTATAGTCTTTAAGAATACCTAAACATATAAATCTTCAATGGGCTGAATAGCCCAAGATAAAAATCATAAAATTTAAGGCCCGGCTCAGTTTGATTCATCTGATCTTAGCCAACAACGTGGTAAAATGTAATGGTCTTGCTTTAAATGCCATAAACTCAAATGGAAAAGGTGAATGCTTCTTGTTGTTTGGGAAGCCCCACCGAGTAATTATTTACTTCCAGCGCAACGTATCACGTGAATATGTCGCTTAGAGTGTTTTGTTATAATTATATACAGGATATGTGTGTTATACAATTAATTATGAGGTACATTAGAATCTCGTATAACGGCGCTCCTGTTTAACGCGACACAAATTACAGCGCGATAAAGTCTCGTATAACGCTTAACCCTTTTAGTGCCGTAAACGCAACAGGTAAAATCTACGCTCTTGCCGGAGTCGCATAATCTAAATTGTCTTTTCCCCTTAAAATTGGAGAAAAGGTTCGGTAACCTTCTATTCTTTGAATTAAAAATGTGGCCTGCAGGATGAGAAAAATCTTAACTCCCTTTGGTTCTGCTTGAACACCATGCCTAGTTTTTTTGTATGCATGCTGATAAAATCAGAGATACATTGATGAATTATGAATTTTCTCACAAAAACTACGTCTGGATACCTGTATATCTAGTCCCCGCTTGGTATTTTGCATTTGTAAAATTATAGATAAGATTTCATTAATTTTTTTTTTTTAATTTTATTTCCTAACAGTGTTTGCAGCAATTTAATCAAGACAAATAGCAAAAATCATCAAGAAATTAGGTGTGGTGCGTAAGTAGCCTTCCCCCCCCCCCCCCGGTATTTAGGCTTATTTTTTCACCTGGTATTTGGAGGGTTAACATTAATTTTACGCATATCCACTTGTATGGTTTTTACCAACACTTATTGGTAGGTAAAATTAGCTAAGGGCTAACTGATTTTTTGCGTCGAAATGCATAATAAAAACAATTCCATTGCTGAAAGATACGCTTGTAACATAAGTCAGTCACTTTTAACAAATAAAATTTAAAATTCTAAATTATTATAATCAAATATCTTCTAATTTAACTTCGAAAGTTAAATGAAAATAAAGTTTAATCACATTGAGTAGAAACAATTGGATTTAGGACTCTTTATTGATTTGCGACCTCAGCCATAGAGGAGGAAATTATGTTCGAGGCTGGAATCACACTCGTTTGAATTTTTTTTTTTTTTTTTTGAAAATTGAAAAAAAAATGCCGGTGTTTTAAAAAGTAATTCGAATAAAAAAATGCCATTTAGTATAAACAATTAAAACTTTACTGGGGGCCACAGGGAAAGAAACATGATTCAACAAACATTTAGATATAATTAAGAAAAAAAATTACGAGCGCTACTTAATTTTCAAATATTACATTCCACTTTCACGAATAAGATATTGAAATTAAACATTTGTTTATTGAATGTATAAATAAATTAGGCTTGTTACGTATAATTACCCATATACCAATAAATTACGAATTATCAGGAACTTGAACTATACATCAAGTCAGTTTATTGTATATATTTTTAGTTCTACGAATATAAATTACTCTTCCATAATTTTTTTATTCAAAATATTTATACCTATATATTTGTAATAGTTTGACCTATGAGGTCACCCATCCACGGATGTTCTATTTAATCTGCTGAACGTTTGATATATTTTGTCCATGAATGGGCTCAAGGTAGTTCCCTTAAAGGTTGCGACAAGGTTGTGGATGGAAATTAGAATACACTGATGTCACTGCTTGAATTTTAAATCGAATAAGTATGAGAAAGAGAAAACCATTAATGGATGATTTCAAATATATGAACAATATACTAAAAAAAAAAAAAAAAAATCTATATTTTTATATACTTGCATTATTTTAAAAATAATAATAATAACTATCAAGTTTCTAAAAATTCTGAATCCGTGGTTAAAATGAGAAATATTCCATTCATAAAATTATTCAGAAATAGTACATATTACAATTGAATGGATGATAATTTGTATAGAGCATTCTATTGCTACATTTATGAATTACTATCCAACATTTCATAACTCCTATATATACATACATATTAATTTACCCAACCTTTTTTTAAATTATTAAATAAATTGCATTCATAAAGTAGCTGTAGTAAATACCTCAAAAAAAAACAATTCACAAGTTCTGAATTTTAAAATGAAAAAAATTCCAGTACAAAACCGTTCTAAAATTACATAATAAAAAATTAAAACGAAAGCAAATTCAATACATACAAAATTCTTTTATAGGACAGTAAAGCTTTTTAAAATAGTGTCATATTTAATTTTGATTTTTATCGTAAAATGAGCAATAATAAATTTTACGTTCAAAAACCTTGCCCGTCTAAAAACAGATATCATTAATTAAAATATTTCTTTTTAAATGCCATTCTATTTTTGTATAGGCGCCTATTTTATGTTCTATACTATATCTTATGTTCTATACTTTTTCCTTTCTTTCACTATCTCGTAACTGTTAAGAGTAATATATATATATATATATATATATATATATATATATATATATATATATATATATATATATATATATATATATATAATTCAAGATAAAAAATCTTGAAAAAATACATATAATTAATTAATATAAAATAATGCTGTGTATATATATATATATATATATATATATATATATATATATATATATATATATATATACACAGCATTATTTTATATTAATTAATTATATGTATTTTTTCAAGATTTTTTATCTTATTCTGTTGCTCATTAATTGAATATTATAATTCCATTTTTTTTCTTTCCTTCTAATTAAACTACTGCAAATTATTCTCGTATTTTTTTATATGTTTATTCATGACAACGGTCGATAGATGATACCATCTAGACAGACAGACAGTATTGTTAATTATATCTGAGTAAACATAACATTCTATCTGTCAGTTTTTTTAGTTTTTTTTGTAATTTATGGAATAAGCCTGGGTGAACCTTCTGATAAATTTAAATATATATATATATATTTATATACACTTTGCAAATTATTCGTTTTGTTAGTAAATCTATTTATTATTAATCGTAAATTAGTTTTATTACTACTTTGCAATAGATAAATCTGAAGAAAAAAAAAATGATTGTATACATTTAAAAGTTATTCCCCTGCTGTACTATACTGTTTGATGGAAAATAGTTTAAAACATGCCTAGAGTTAAATACTCGTCTATACATACATATATTCCGTGCACATTATTAATGATCACAATATGAAATTCAATACATTTCATAAATGTTATTTGTTATGTGGAACTACCGAGGATTATACAATAGCAATTTTATGAAGAAAAGGGTTTCCCATTCAACATAATAATAATGGCCAGATCAGATTTTACTGAATTATTTAAACTTAAAAATAACGAAATAAAATAGAGCCACGTTTATCCGTAATACGTGTGGCAAGAGCTAAGCCGAATAACGCGAAATTCCGGATAAGAGATGACCAGTAAACAAACAATTTGATATTAATGGCGTTTTCATAATGTAATGTGCAAAAACTTTTTCGATAGGGAATACTACAAGTTTTCTTTTAGAAAACATATATGTATATATGTCGATACATCGTCACTTTTCATTTTAAGTATCATTTGAAAACACTACAAAACACACTATATTAAATTACAGTAACGTTAAAAAAAAAAAAATGAGAAAAACATGGGAGTTAACAGTAAGAGAGACAATAATGGACGGAATACTTTGTTTAAATAGGCAAGGTAATGCGGGGTAAGTGCGCACTAAATTTTACAAAGCTCGACTTTAAATGACTGTGAAATCTTTATTACTGAAAAAAAGAAACTTTTATTTCAATACATACATAGAAACAGCCTTCTGAAGGTTCCACTTACCGCAAATAAAACCGGTCTGGTGGTCGATAAACACCGATATAGTTGTATACCAGAAGCTAAAGATCCATCATAATCAAAAGATTGGAATTGATATCTTTACAACCCGTTATAAAATCACCACAGCGAATTCCCGTTGCTGATTCTTGGTGTATCAGTGTTTAGAATTCGTGATATAATATTAGCCCGCCTATTTTATGTTTAGTTTCGTAAAAGATCAACTTATCTTTTAAATTAAAAAAAAAAAAATAAATAACCCGAATACGATACATTCCTTACCTTTACGGTAAGGAAAGTAATAAAATATTAAGCGCTCTATCGTTGCTAATAATAGTCCGATTTGGATGATTTTTGGCTCGATTTGAAAGGGAATTAAATTGCCATTAAAATTATTTCATGTATGATTCACCAAAAAATGCATACTTTTTGAGTAACGCGTCAATAAAGTTTTATTTCCTTCATAACTTTTAATTCTGCTTTTTATCGGGGATGGCTATATGGATTGATCGAAAGTAATTTAGGGGAAAGATTTTATGAAAGTTTCATAAAAATCGTTACTGCTGTTTTAGCATTACAGTCTATAGAAAAACACGTTTTTCGGCTAGTGCGCAGCCGCAATCCCGCACAGGTTGGCCGATCTGGTACATACGCATCAGAGGGCAAAGCCCTACAAAATAAAACAATAATCAGAAAAATCTCGTTACAGAGATAATCGTGGCACATACACACAAACCAATGGCGAAAATTGCGTTTTTTGGTCTCAGGTGGTTCTAAAACGTAAAGATCCGTTGAAAACTGTACATAGAAAATTTGACCCCGATACAATACATTACTTACCTATACGGTAGTTAGCCTATTAGGACTAATTAAATTAAATTTAAATCATGTAAAGATTTTTTAACACACGATGCTTTTCACCAGCTCCTAGGAAATAAATTATTGTTTCTAATAAAATAAAAATCACATAACTGATTTTTCATGGCGGCAACTTCGTCTTTGCATACATACATCTCAAATAAAAGAACTTCACATTATTTTTATTAAATACGGAATTGTGTATGTTTTAAAATATATAATTTACATACATATTTATAAAAACTTGTACATGCTAAATTCTTTTATAAATGCATCTTAAATTACGTAATTAAAACTATGAATTTATGTTAGCATCATATAATACAATTTCGCATCATTTCTTGGCGACCATAACGAAAAGTAATTAAAGGAAAACGGAAAAAAATAAATTGAAAAAATTCTCTGATGATTGGGGTTTCGTACTTAACGGATAAGATGGGTTATATTGTATATACTGTACTTATCTACTAAAATTATATTTATTATTTCCATTATAATTATTAATGATTTGTTATTACGAAAATATTTATTCTTACTAAATTAGTTTATTTATTGTTTATATTCATGTTTATTATCAAAAAAATTACATTTATGTCTTTATATGTAATTAATTTAACATTTTTATTATTATATGTATTTGTCAATTATATGGGGATGTTGTTGATATTTAATGAACAATTATTATTATATAATTATTATATGTTTATTATCCAAATTTTCTTTACTGTCCATGTAATGTTTTGTTGATTCGTTAGTCTTGATTTAATGGCTCTGTTATATTGTTTGTTTTTATAAAATCTGTTTGTATGGCATTTAAATAAACTAATTATTATAGATATCATAACTAAGCCGATATAATTTTAAAACTATCGGACATAAAAATAATTGCCTATGTGAATGACGATTCTTATTCTTGTTTTCAATCTTTATTTTTTTAAAGGACTTGTAGTTCAGTATAAAATTAAAATTGGTGTAGATGGAATCAACTTATTTCCTATATTAATTTTCTTATTGGTTGAGCATTCGGGAAACAAAAAAAAAAGCGGTATAAAATAATTCTTGGAGCAATCGAGATTGGCATTAAAAACAAACAACACTGAAATCCGAAACGCGGTATAAAAACATTTAATACATTTCAGGCAGATTAATACGAGCAAATGGTTTGCATATATATGAATATATTACGCGCTCAGAATTTAAAACGAAATTTATTGATATTTAATGAGAGGGATTCTATAGGAGACGGGACGTAACCCAAATGCCAGGCTTTACCCAATCGGTCAGATACAAACGGGTGAAGGTTTCGATGGAAGGCTGCAGACATTCTAGGGCATTCCAAATGTTGCTACTTTTGGTTACAACCGGTAACCAGCTAATCAATTTTTCAGTAATTTTTTTTTCTAGATTCATAATGAAAATAAATTAATAAAAATGAGGAATGCTGTTCAAAATACAACTTCTATATGTATAATCATATGGTCCTTAATATTCATAAAAAGTAGATTTATTAAAATCAATCTAAAACTCCATAATATCAACTGCAATAACAGTCTATAGCTGAAAAATGTAGGTATTCCTGTTATTAGTTATAAATTACTAAATTAAGGTCTTCAATATATATATATATATATATATATATATATATATATATATATATATATATATATATATATATATATATATATATATATATATATATATATTTTCTTTATAAGAAATGGATTTTAAGAGAGGGAACTTTAACTTATTCTAGTTGTACACATGAGTATTTTCGTATTTCAAAACAAAGTCATAATGTCACCCATTGTTGGAAAGATATAGTTTTTTTCTTATAATTGATAAATTCGCACCTTTCGAAACATGGGTTAGAGCTTGGTCCTAAAGCTAAAGATCCCAGAACTTCGGTGAAAATAATGAGGCAAATGGTGGAATATTACGGAAACAGGGATGCAAAAAGTCGGTATATTAAAATTGAGCTAAAATTTTTCTGGTAGATCCATGCTACTTGGTCCTACAATAATATACACAGGCTGAATATTATCCCAGTTATTATCAAGAATGTACTATGACGTCATCTCTACAGCATCAAGCACCTCACAATGAAACGAAACGCTCGATTTTCTGTACATATTTTTTCCAGATATTCTCCTAATGGGAGTACTTACTTTAAGCACTTGCTCGAACTGAACCGAATGGTAAAGCCCGTTTAGAGGTTGGAGAAACCAGTAAGAAGTTCTTTGTTTTGTTTTTTTATGCATTTGTTGAAATCTTATCCCAACCTAACCTAATTATAAAATTCAAACTAGCTTAATTGAAAACAGATAGCTCAATAAATTTAAAATGGAAACTCCCCGCAACTGCGATATTTTTTTAGGTATAAATAAAAAAACTGTACTTAATTACTGAAAATACTGAAGATGCTAAATTAGTAAGCTATGGTAACTTTTGCCAGATTCCATCTAATCGGTTTCACAAAAAAAAAATTAACTATAAAAAATATATATATATATATATATATATATATATATATACATATATATATATATATATATATATATATATATATATATATATATATATATATATATATATATATATATATATATATTCATTCCTAACAAGTTAATATATTGAAAAGTTTCCGTGGTAAAAAAATAAATGTACCTATATATATTTTAAAAATCAAATCACGGCCAAAATCGGATGTAATTCGTTCGCTTGCATCTTACTAAACTTTTAAAGTGAACACTAGAGAAGAATTTGTTTCCTCTCCAGCCGTCCTATAGTCCAACAACTGAAAACACGTCAATTTATCCCGAACGATCTAAACTAAATCAAATATCTAAATTGGTAGAGTTTGGGATGTTAAGCAAGAATCTTTTGGTCTAGCAGCCCAGATCGGTCGGAATACAAAATGGCGGCCAGTCAAAGTCGCCCAAAATTGCATTGAATTTAAACCAGAAAATCTATTTTTGAATGAGAGTTCATTTTAAAGCTATGACCTCTCTGAATAAAGATAGACAGGTCTGGCAGTCATAAGCGGTCGGGTTCATCGCGCCAGACCGTGTTAAAGTAGTCCAAAATTCCATTAAATTTAACCTAAATGATATATTTTTGAATGAAGCCTCATTTTAAAGCTCTGAACACCCTGAATAAAGATATGCAGATCTAGTAATCCGATCCAAGAAGGCAGTTAATCTTTAACTTTACTATATAATTATTCAAATATTATATACCTTCTCACGTCGGACGTGGTTGAATGAGATTTTTACAAGTTACGGTTAATTAATACCTTACAACAATTTTCGTAACGTTCTATTGTATGTATAATTCAGTATATGTTTGCAATTGTTAAATTCGTGAAGATTTATCGACATGAAAAACTTAAATCCGGAAATAAATTACCTTATAATACTGATTATCCGGAATTTGTATTTGTTTGGTTTTAAAAAATTTACGAAATAGTGTGTTTACTAAAAATTATTAAAAAGATATGATCAATACCGTTATAATTGAGTAAAAAGAGATTTAAAAACATTTCATTTTCGTGACATTATTTATAGTTTCCAACTTTTGAATATTTTTACTAACATTTTATTATTAAAACTCTTTTAAATCGCATAATAACTTAATTAATGCCAGGTTAAATCCTTTTGGAGAACTTCATAATACCAAATACAAAAATAGTCTATGGCTGAAACACGTATTGCTATAATTTGAAATAATTTACAATGAAGTCATCTTCAGAGCGTCGGTTAGGCGTTTTATTGGACAGAAGGTTCAATATTTCTTGCGAACAATCAAAATTTATTATGCGATTGCAGATATCATTTGATTCTATTGCTATAATTTAACTTGTCGGACCCGCCCCCACTACAAAAACTTTTGTCGGTCAATTTAAGATTCTTAATTTTATAATTCTTTCTTATAGATTAACTCAAGAAAAACATTTAGATATAAATTAGTCCAATTATAAATATAAATTGCATTTTAAAAAAAATGTTAGGGCCCTCAGTATTATGAAGCTCTCCAAAGAAATTAAAAGTGATAAAAATAAATTCTTAACTAATATAATTTGTTACTTTAGATACAGTTTTTGTTTACAACACAATTTAATCTATCCTGAAATTTTCAAACAGTAATTCATTTCGTAATAGAATTCTTGGAGTAATCTAAATAGGGAAATACACAATATAATTTACGGGAAAGTGAAGAGCGGAATGTGGTCTCCTCAGCCCAATTAAGTTATTAACCCAAACTGAGTAGCCATTTGAGCAAAGCAGTTGCGGTTGGGCAGAGAAAACCAAAACTATGACTGTTAGTAATTACGCAAGGTTAACCGCAAACCACTTTGACACCACTAAATGTTCCCGTACACCCCCTATTCCCCGATAAACATTTATTACAAGCGTCATGCTAAATATGAGTAATAAATTCTTCGTTTTGATTTTTGTATTTCATGATTATGTTTTGCTTTGTAATAATGTAAAAGATCTTGTAAAAGATCCCTAGCAGGTATACTGACAAGATTGCCTTCCACAGATCTTATACGAATTAAAAGAAAATGGTTGCATGACCTGTTCGTGGACTAATTGAGTTCAGTTTACAACTTACAATCATAATATACCTCACAGTGCAAACATGCATATACATTAGTCATTAGTCTCATCAATGCAATAGTGGAAAAAGCCAAATGCCAATTTTATAAAATAAAATGTTTAAAGTTGAAACAAGTTTAAATGTAACGTAAAAGAAAACTTATTGACTGTAAAATTAAATTAAAAAAAAAAAAAAAAAACCTGTACCACTACAACCCACGAAGGGTCTTGGGTTCAGTACTTGGTAAAGACCGTACTGTTTCTAGGCCAACGGTTGTGCAAGGTGATTTGGCCGAGATCACGCTCAACCGCTAGGTTTTTCCCCAATAAAGGGTACCCACATTATAGAGGCTGGGTGGTCCCCAGGAGGGTCTCCGGATCACACAGGTTCGATCCACGGCTGATAAAAGAATAAATAATTATCTGTCACAGCCAGTCTCGAACCCGGGACCTGGAGCATGGTAACACAGTGGCTTACCACTGCGCTACTCCGCGCCGTAAAATTATTATATACTAATTAATTAAAAAATAGATTTTCGATAAGGAGTTAGTAATTGTTTGTTATGATTTTTTCAACTCTGAAATTATTTCATTATTTTCTTTTTTTGTTCAGTAAAATTATATTTTTTCAGCAGAAGAATTTTTTTTTTGGTGCATATATATTGTTATTGCCACCGCTGTAAATATTAATTGATTTTAATTAATTTGTAAATGCATCTTGTCCTTAAGAGTTATATATATATATATATATATATATATATATATATATATATATATATATATATATATATATATATATATATATATATATTCAATAATAGGGTCTGTATATATATCAGAGTTGGGCGAAAATTATCCGATTCACGATAAATGACCAAATTTTTAGTCACAAAAAATAGTCATGACTTATGTCTAATATATTAGTCTAAAAAAACAAAAGAGGAAGACTCATTTTTTTTTATACTGTTATTTGGCTATTTTAACAACAGATCAACTGTCCCGTAGAAGCTAATTGCTCTCCATAACAGATATAAAAGTACCATGAAAGAATCCGTGTGGTAAGATTAACAATAATAAACACTAAAAGTAAATAAATAAATATTTAATTTCAATATTAAATTTTAAAAAAAGGGAATAACGAATATCTGAAAGAGCAATTTATAAGTTATATTTAATTTAAAAGTTGCTTAACACTTTTTTACAATAAACAAAACATTCATAATTCTCAATTATCTCTATAAATCGGCATATATATATATATATATATATATATATATATATATATATATATATATTTATATATATATATATATATATATATATATATATATATATATATAACATTGGCGTAGTAAACCAATCATTTACATAAGAACGGCCGGTAAAGTATTAAACTATTAAACATCCTTTGGAATTAAATGTATTTGTTTTTAAAAATTACCATAAGTTGTTTTTTTTTCCAGTAAATCTAACATTTCTGTGAATGAACAATATAGCACCTCTGAAAAAAAAAAAATTAGAAGCCTATTTATCCACTCTTAAAAAATATAAAAAAATTAGGACGTTTTTATAACCTTTCAAAAATTATGGTAATAATATATCGATTTTTTCTGCGAATACTTGCGTGATTACCTGATTGAAAAGCCACTGGCTTGCTTTTTTAAAAATTGGATTCATTCTGTTGAAAACCTTTAATCGGAAATAATATTCGAAAAAAATGAACAGGACAATACAGCAGTCGCGACTTTAAAATGTTTGTTATTTTTGGAATTCCTGAAATAATGGTTTTTATTTCGCTTCCTGCCATCTGGCTTTCAGCGCGGGCTCTGCCGGGTATTTCTATCTACGGGCAGATTTTACATCTACAGGCACACAGAAATAGTTTTCATCTAACCCCCTTTCAGGGCGCCAAACGTGTAAGTAAGATATCTGGCTGACGTGTTTTTATGAACGGATCCAAAGTCAGATACATTTCAGGTGTAAACTTCTAAATTGGTTTATCAATTATTTGGGTTAAGCTCTAATCATCTGCTTCGAAAGTTGTGAATATTTAAAAAATAAGAATAAGAAATATCTTGTCAACTATGGCTGACTTTATAGATCAGTTTTTAAGTAAGCACATACCCTATTAGCATAATTCAAAATTCGCTCTCTCTATTCAACAATTTTTTAGGTTTTTAATCCTTACATTTTTTTGAAATTAGTCTTTATTTACTGAAACTTCAGGAAAACTTTCAAAAATAGTGCATAGCGGTTGCTACTCTAAGTCCAAAGCACAGATGGATTTGTCTCTTGCTTCTCTTCAAGTGAGGAAATAAGTGGTATGGTGGTACTCACAACAGACCAGCATAGTCTCTGGTATATCATACAGTATCTGTACATCTACATGCAAATATCTATATCCGTTCATGTAATATAACCCTTAGGTGCGTCCGACCGCGTCCTGTGCGGGTGCGTTTATACTCGCTAACCCCGCACAACCGTTCAGTATTGCGGGTAGTGTATTTTTGCATATTATTATCTATTTCAAAGTTCCATCAATAGAAAATGCATAAACATCTGACAGTGAATATAGAGAATACGTGTCGACAACTTCATATTATAGAGGCATAAATAAATAATAAATTAGTTAAGAAATAAATAAATATTATGTTTTGTGTTTTCCCGATGTTTTTTCCAGTGACTACAGTGGGACGATTTGTCTATCTAGGTGGAAATAGTTAATATTTAAAAAAAAAACATTCATGCCGGTCTCATGAATACAACCACCAACGTAAGATATTTACAAATTATTATTATTTATTTCCGTGGCGCTACAACCCGTGATGGGTCCTGACCTCCTCAATGAGCCGCCACCATTCTACTCTATCTTGTGCTACCTCTTTCCAATTCCAGCTCCCTAGTAGGCTCCTGGAGTTAGCCGCCTCTCCATCCATCTACCTCAGTCTAGGCCGACCTGATTCTGTGGAGAACTTCTTCGGATGTATCGGAACTTCCTTGGTATATCTCTCTCCTCCATCCTGACTTGCTGGCCCGCCCAGCTAAGTCTTCCTAGCTTAAGAGCTGTCACTATGCCAGGTTCATCGTAGACATCATAAACTTCTTAGTTCTTACGAGTTCTCCATATGTCTCCTTCCTTCACCGGGCCAAACATTCTTCTGAGAATCTTCCATTCGAAGATAAGGAGTTCCTTTTCATCGACTTTTGATAGAGTCCATGTTTCCTATGCATAAGTAAGAACAGGGCGGATGAGGATATTATACAACTGGGATTTGGTTTTCTTACTAATGAGTTCACTTCTCATACATTTCAACACCCCAAAATAGCATCTGTGTGCTGCGGCTATTTGACGCTTCACTTCCTCGGTGGTGTCATTCGTAAATTCCTTAACCCTCTCAAAGATACAGGATTCAATAGTTATTGTTTAATCTTCAGTTTTTCTCATTTTACAGGAGCGTGATATGATGTCAAGATCATCAGCATATCCCCTTAATTGGACCATTCTTGAAAATACCGTTCCTGTTGTCTGGATGCCTGACTCCCTAACAACTTTTTCAAGGGCCAGATTAAAAAGAATACATGCTAAGGCATCAAGCCGTCTTATTTCCTTGTCGGAGTAGAACTCATAGGAGCAGTCCGATTGAATCCGAACTCTGAATCGAACCTTCTGTCTGGTCATTCTGATGAGCCGAATCAACTTCGATGGGATTTTCATTTCCGACATTGCCTCCTAAAGCTTAGGGCATTTTATGCTATTATAGGCACTTTTGAAATCAATAAACAGGTGGTGTGTTGGAAGTTTGTATTCGTGGCCATTTTTCAGAATCATGCATAGTGTAAATATTCGGTCAATTGTCGACCTTCCCTTTCGAAAACCCGCTTGATACTTTCCAACTTCCGATTTACAAATTATTAACCACCTTAAACAAATTCCAACTGAAAAACAAGTGTAAACACGACAAATTCATCATGATGCGTAGTCAGGTTATTTCCAAACCTCATTGTGAAAGCAATAAAATCATCTTCATACTCCGATCCTCTTTTACCGCTTGAGTGTGAGGATGACCTCTGTAGAGCTTGGACCAAGTGTCCCTCTCCTGCACCAGCTCTCTCCTCCTGTTCCAGTCCAGCTCTCTTTTCCTGAATACCTCCCGCACACCTTCCTCCCAGATGATCCGTGGTCTGCCTCATGGTCTTCTTCCCTCTACTCGTGCCTCATTGGTCATCCTCGCGATTCTTCTTGGATTCATCCTGAGGAAGTGTCCAAACTATCGTAATTTATTCTCCTCTGGGGTAGTCTCTACCGGCTGTACATCGAGGTTTGATCTAACAGTGGTGTTGCGGATTCTGACTCTCCTGGTATTCCCTTCGACTTTTCTCAGGTATCGCATCTCCATTGCCTGGATCTGGCTCCTATATTTTGATGTGAGGGTCCATGACTCCGAGGAAAAGGAAAGAATGGGCGGAAACGTTAGCAATAAAATTACAAGGTAATTTTTTTTTTTTGTGAATTTATTTTACATCAGACAATGGAAGACGATCCAGCAAGTTAGTGTTTATCAGTGTATGATTTTTTTTTTTAAATATAGATTATATAGCTTATATAGATTTAGTAAGGAGTACCCTCCTTTATTTCGAATAGTTGGCAACTTATTATTTACGATGACTAAAAACTTACACCGACTTCAGCCGAGTTATTTTGGATCTGAATATATTCGATGTATAATGGAAATAAGTTATTCATTAAGTAATATCTGCTAATCTGCGCGGAGGTTTCTTTTCAGGTGTAAATCTCTCGATATCCAGATTCGGTATTTTTAGTGCATTGCAGTGGTACGGAGATACGAACGACATTTATACAAATATAGTGTGCCAGTTTTCATAAAATAACAGAACGGAAAGCTCTGAAGTGATTTGAAAAGGTGATTTAGCGGAAATTCTGCCAGACTTTTTTTTTGAAAATTATGTCTTGAGTTTCACCATTACTGGCTTGGATAAGGATCTTCTCCATAAATTTTATAAATTTCTAAAAACAGTTTCATCTGGCTACGATATTGACATTGACAATTTTCAAGATTTCATAATTGAAACACGGGAATTGTATATTACTTTATATTCGTGGTATAAAAAGCCAGTAACTATGCATAATCTTTAGATTTATGGCTCTGAAATTATCAACTATTGTGTACTACCTATTGGTATGCTTTCCAAATATGCTCAAAAAGCCGGATATAGAGATTTATGCAGCTTTAGAGAATTTCACCCACGGAAATGTTCACGGAAACAAAGACTCGGTAAATTGCTGACATCAGATCTTCACCTTTTTTGATACACCAAGAAAATCCAGTAAATCATTACCAACAAGGGTACTTCAATTACTAAAACGTAGAGATGTTGACAATAATGTGTTGACGGTGAATTCTGAAGATGAGTCCAGCCTAGATTCAAACCCTTCAGATTTGGAATATTCTGAATGATCATCAATTTTGTCATTTCTTTTTGATTATTTGATTGCACTATTTCTTTGTTTATTTATATTTTTTAGTAAACAGCACAGGGCAAAAAAGAGCCCAAAGAGTTGTAAATAATTTTTTTTTAATATATATATATATATATATATATATATATATATATATATATATATATATATATATATATATATATATATATATATATCTGTATGTATACATTTTTATATGATTTTTTTCTTATATGCAGTTTTTCATTATAATTCTATATCATTTTCGTATTATAATTTAATTTTTATAATAAATTTTATTTTATTATTATAATTTTAATATTTTTCCAGATCCCTAAATTATATGTTTTGTCAAAAAACATTGTGTTGGTTTTTATTTACTAATTTATTCCAAAGTGTAGTCTCTTATGGATATTAAAATGAAATTATTTTAATACTGGTTGTTTACTATATTTGCACTTTAAATGCCAATGTTTTATAATTCAGCTTAATTATTTACTAATGATGTATGATATGCACATTTCGTTATGAATATTTCTAAAACTGTAGTATCAGACAACAAGCAAATTTTGATTATTATTTTACATTTCATTTTTATATATATATATATATATATATATATATATATATATATATATATATATATATATATTTTTAGTTACGCACACGGGTACAAAAACCTAATTCGCATCACTCAAATTAAATATTCTATCAAAGTATGGATATAATCTTTTCTGCGTAAAGTCCTTATTATTCAGTCTTGGAGGAAAAATAGAATAATTATAATTAAACAGAGTGTTCTGTTTGCGGTCAGTGAGGAAAAATGTTCTGGGCTTTTCTTTGTTAATAACATTTGTTGGGTTTTTTCCTGGTTTATTTTAATCTCTCACTGTTGTGAAATCCCTCCATTGTCTTTGACATTGTCCTTAATGCTTCACTCCAACAATAAACCCGACTTAAATAACTGGTTCTTGAATTTATTTCGAATTTTCCTGGGCAAAAAGATCTTGATCCTAGCGCTAGTAATTTATAGACAAGCAGCTCTTGAACATGAACAATTGATTAAAAAAAAATGTAATATTTTTTTTATATATTAATACGAATTAACATATAATTATACACAGTTATATAAATGTAAATTTTATAAATCGTGATAATTAACAGCATAGATTTAAAAGAATATCAAGTTTTAGTTTAAAAATAAATCTTATCTGTAATTAAATGTTGTAGCTACTGAGTTTTAAAACGAATATTTATACATTATCTCAGGGCAACAATGTACTATCATTTTAATCGGAAATCGATTAATAAGTATTGAATAATAACAAACTATTCGTTATTCAAGATATATTCATAATTATATTGATAGCGAATAAAACAGATTTTTAGTACCGATATTGTGGGCTATTGAATACATTCCAAAACATTCCAAACCGTATTCTGCTAATTTACAAATCTGAGATAAAGACAATAATTCTGTTATGCTTTATACGGTTTGGAGGAAAACATAAGAGTCAAACTTGTTAAACATTTTGCGTAAACAGCGTAGCTAGTTCGCTCAGATCCTGGAGTTAAATGCCTCGAAGCTTCGAAGATTTATCTCCCAGGAATGTTTTTTCTAAAAATGGGAAGCTATAAGCGGTTTCTGACCATGCATTGAACAGAATGCTACATCAATCTTGGTGAGCGGTTAATCAGTCCGACCAGGTTCCAGTCTCGCTGTGGATCAATCAGTGCTAATACCCGTTCGACTAATGGCTCTAATAATTATTTATAAGGTTAAAGGGTTAATAGGACAGTTGTCGATTTAGCTTGGCCACGTCGATATATCTACCCTCTTGCGGTTTTTAAACGAACTAGACGTTGTGTTTATCTTATTTAGGGCTTCGATATCTGATTGAAAATATTTGGTCGAAAATATAATTGGAGTTCGATGCCGCCGATGATTGTATAAGGTTGCAGAGTACCTTTAACGCCGTAAGTGATTGAATATTCGACCAGGGCGTGTCCAGCGTGTCCTTTTTTTTAGTTGTGTACTACCGCATTACCGGTTTATTTTTATCTTCTGAAATTGTATGTAGTTTTTTATTGATATATTGCCTTCATATTTATTTAATAAAATTAATTATTTAATTTGTCGCTCACTTGCTATTAGGTTAGCGAGTAGTTCGTGACCAAAAAATTTTTTTAAGACAGCTACTACTATTTCCCTCAGTAAGTTTCATTTCTTTAATACTAGTGATTGTGACAAATTGAAAACTTGTTGACATATATTCTAACTTATGGATTTAAATACATTATGCATATTTTACATAAATTATTATTTTAGAATATTTAAAACGTCATCTATTTATTTGTTTGTTTTTTTTACTTCTTTTACTTACTACTTATTAATTATATATCTATATATTTAGTTTCAATGTTTCATAAGCATGCTTTAATTGTTTTGTAAATTAAAAATTGTTTTCATTGATTATTTTGTTATTTTTCCACCGTGTTTTGTTTTCATAATTATATATAATTTAACCGTACTAAGTAAACCGAAATATCTCAGCCAGAATGCGCAGGAAGTGAACAAGTTGAAATTATACAATAGACGCAAACTGGTTGATACCACGTCACTTTAGCTATAATACACATTATAAAATCATCTAATGTCTTGAAACATTGTATTTAGACTCTAAACAGTATATCCTAGTGAAGAAAAATTTAAAAAAGATATCATGGGAATTATGTCTTATAAAGGTTAAACTATTGACTGAGGTAAAGTAAAATAACAAATAATCATTAATTATTTTTGGGGGAAGTAGTAATAAATAAATATAAACAAAATAAAATTATTAGTTTAGTCATTGATAAATTCGGGATTCAGTATAGCTTGGCATCATTCTCAAGCAAATAACAAAAATAATAAGTCAGTTCCATTGCAGTAGATAATAGGTTTAGGGAGTTAGGAAATTATTTGATTTGATGTGAAGTCAGAGTTAATTATTGCTAACTTAAAATTTAAGGCTTACTATTAAAGAGCATTTCCCATAATTAAATCCTTAATATTTGCAACTGATGCCTAGTTATCTTTGCGGTAAGAACTACCACTAATAATCCAACTGACAATCATCCAATAATTCTGTCAAGATATGAAGATTTCGTCGAATTTTGGTAACGTAAATATTTGCCATTGTTCAAATATACAAACTAACGAACTTTCCGAGCATATTAGGAATGAACTATATATTGAATAGAAGCAATTTAATGGATTAAAAATTATTCAACCATTGTTCAAACAACAATGGACAAAGGATGCAGGAAGGAAATGTTGGGCAAGCCTAGCAAAACCTAGCGTTATGTTGATTTCCTTCATGTAAAGGTAAATTATTTATTGATAACATAACCAATCATGTTTAAAAATGCCTCTTAATATACTTTTCATAGGGAAAATATGAGGAGAGAAGACCAAAAACAAAAAAAAAATGCAGCTAACGAGCACCTTAAGATTTAAATACCAAAGCATTTTAACTAATGATTAACAATCATGCTGAAATTATAAACAAAATTAATATAAGGGAATAAAATTAATTGTCAACAGCCGATAGGCGGAGTTAAACAGGTAGTTAGTTCCATAGAACAACAAAGATAGGGTTAATAAATTTTGGTTTTTAACTAAAATACGTTAATTTTTTTTGTCATTATTTTTAAACACTAGCTTAAAAAAAATGGAAACAATTCTATATTTATTTTTTATAGGTTTTGTACATTCTGAATCTTACCTAAATTAATTTTTTTTTTAATTACATAAGATTTTTAATAACTCATCTCAGACTTTATTGTTGTATTAGAAGGGAAATTGAATTGAATATATAAACCACTCTATAGTCTCTAAAGGAAAAAAGGAAACATTTGCTTTACAAGTTTCTTCGAAATATACAAACTGAATTATTTTTATCATTTTAAGAGGATAAATATATAAATACGTTATAGTTGTTTAATTTGTATGCTACGCTAGGTCAAAAATTGAAAAAATTACCCCAATTTAGATGATATAAGGGAAAGTGTCCTATCATGAGATACTTGCCTAATATGAGATACCACTGTATCCTCTCTACAAGCTCATGAGTTACTAACCAATTGCGTCATAAACTACTTGTTAGTGATCAATGAGGCACTGGGCAAGTAAAACTTTTACCAATTGGAGCCTTCCCTGTTCAAGCCATTCCAATTATTCTATATGTGTGCTACATGAAAATTTTTGTGACTTATGTTTTATGATGGCTGATTTGGCACACAAATTAAGTTGTTTTTAAAAATTATTTTTATTTTTCATAATCATTTTTTCATATAATTTATTTTTCACTAGCAACGAGTGACTAGCAGATCAGCATAGCTTCCTCACCATTTTTATAGGGTACATAAGGAAAAACAAATTTAATGTTTTAATTGTTTATCTCAGCATATTTCGGAAAATTACATACAAATAAACAATGTATTTTTTAAAATATACATGGGTGATCAAAAATCCGATTCAAAAAACGGAGTCAGACCCCTCGATTACTTAATAGATGTTCTTCATATCGAAGGAAACTTCAACAATTAGAATAAATCGAAATGCACACGAGCGACGGATCAATCCGATAATTAGCGTTCTTAAAAACCTACATTCTCCAATTATTGTTTTCGAAATATAGATGTGTCAAGGAAAATACTTGTTCTCGTAAGCGAAAGTAGAGAGTGGAATTCGATAAAATTGATGTAGGGTTATTTAGGTACCAACCCGCACAATCCCTGAAAATTTCATCAAAATCGAATCAGCAGTAGTGTTTGTGTTGAGGCCGTCACATGGATTTGACTACAGGCAGACCCGAGACCAGATTTGTTGCTCGATGTCAAAAATGTGAAGCGCGAAAATATGTTGTTTTTTTTTCAATTCCTGAACGAATACAAGGCTATCCTATCTTCGGTAGTAAGGAAGCAAAATACATATTAAAAACGATTCGAGCGACGGCGAAAGCACTTACGAAATGAAGTTGATTATGAGGTAGATCCTGTATGTATGTTTTGCACTTGTAGATTTTTCGAAGATAACCATGGAGAAAAATGGGCCAAATATGAAGTGTTTTCGTAGGTCGCATAAAGGTTGTGGTGAAATTATAAATTCTGTGTTTTTACACAATTTTTGTTTTTCTAAATAATTGTACAAATTTTTTTTTCCTTTATCGATATTTTACTTAGAAATCATTTTATTAGATTTTTTTTTTAAAGGTTTACTCACTTAACAGTTAATGTTTTGTTACCTAATAAGTTGTCGTTTTTTTAACTCAAATTATAGGCATCTTCGCTATTTTTAATCAAAAATGACAAATTTAGGCAAGATTTATTTAGGTACTGATAGATAATTAAATATAAATAGATAATTAAAAATGTAAGTCTTCACTGTCTTCAATGCCAGTGACGCGATTGAGAGAGAAGCGCTGGGATATCTTGGAGTCCTGCTTTTCCATTCATAAGTAGGAGAACAAGCTTTGCTCGTGGTGCTCCAGGTCGATTGTAAATAGTGTATGCCAGCGTTTAAAAAATTTAGGTTTATTTTATTTTATTTAGGTTATTTTTTCTTCCTATTTATTATTTTGCTATGATTTCATTTATTTAATTTTCTGTAAATATGTTGTGAATGATCTCTTTAATCACTATTACTATTGCCCTTTAGTGATACAGATTGTAATATTACTCAATAAACAATTATTATAAAAAATTTTTTTTTAATATAATATCTCCTTTCAGTAAAGCAGGAAATAAATTTTAAAATATGTTAAATAAAAATAAAATAAATAAACAATATAAGATATTTTACGTAATAAAGATGGCTCTATTTTAACGTTTATATTTCATAGCTTACATTTATAACTATGAGGTAAAAAGTAATTTGAATGTAAAAACAAGGCAGAACTGAATTTTAAATACATTAATCTCATGATGTATATTTTTCATTTAATTTTTTGTAATTTTACAGCAATGCTAACAGTTTGTTTTGTTATTTTATATATACATCACAGCTAGTTTTTCTAAAGGTTTTAGGAGTACTATAGACTAATTTGACAAGCAGAAGATTAACTACCCGGAAAACGACCTTGTGAGACAAGATGGAAAACCAAGGATAGCCCGCCCGACCCATTTTTCAAAGTCAGGATCAAGTTACCTTCTTTCATTTAGGGAATGGACACGTTAGATGAAACATAAACCATTTGCAATTGATATTAACGAAATGGAATAATATTCAATTATTTTTAAAATTCTATTGTATTATTGTTAATTTTCATACAATGACATGCTTTACGGATGAAGTATGATGTGTCCTAGCAACCCTGCGTATCATGGCCCGGACTACATGATGAATTTCGAATTATTTATTTTTAAACATATAAGTTGGTAACCTGTGACGACTTCCAAAATATCGGTTTGGTTAACCTTCCCG
Organism: Rhaphigaster nebulosa; assembly: GCA_948150685.1. Lineage (NCBI taxonomy): Eukaryota > Metazoa > Arthropoda > Insecta > Hemiptera > Pentatomidae > Rhaphigaster > Rhaphigaster nebulosa. Next base: position 118,762,364 of record OX411307.1, on the reverse strand, counting down.
CAGACGCCCTGGAGTATAAACTGCGCCACTTGGGGATTTTTCCATTATAATTCAGCCGGTGGTTGAACTTTCACGTTGAACAACACCAATGTAAGCAGATTATTTCTTATTTTCGTTTGTAGAAATATTTCAAACAGTTCAACTGATACGAAATTTTTTTTTTTTTTCATTTTCCAGAATATTTTGGATTTTGTCTAGTAATAATTTATAACGTCATGAAATATTCATGTTTTATATTATTTCGGTGTATTTTAGGAATCTTTCAAATTTATTAATTGGGACGCTCAAATAATATCATGCTTATCATTCCTTCATTTAATTGAAAATTTTCATTCTATGCGATGTATAGTTCTTCTTGAAATAACTGTGTTTGGATTTTATGAAATTATCAATTAACTAATGGCAAACTGCTATTCTTCTTGTAACTAAGTCGAAATATTGAGTTACAATATAAAACTTTTTATATTAGAGTTTTGTCGACTGAGAGTGTTGTAGAAACAATGGGCTGGAGAATGCAGTCCCATATCTGGATTGTGTGGGATTGATTTTACTTTGCCGTATACCCACGAAAGGTTGGCTGAAAGTGATTTATTATTTTTTTTTATGTTTAATTCATAGATGGGACAAGTGCATAATGTATTGTTGATAAAAATGTCGTTTTAGAAGGATTGACAAATAATAAGTAATTATTTATCTAAAACACTTGTCCTTAGAAAAAAAAATTGATGTAAAATTATAATTAATATGTGAATAGACATATTAAATTTTTTCAGGTAATTTTTTGACTACGTAACTAAGTTAGAACTACTAGAGCTGTATATAAAAATGGGGTGAAGGAGCAATAGGAAATAAAATATTTAAAATGAAAAAGGTACGAAGAAATATTCAGCAATGAAAAAAAAAAAAAAAGAACCAATTGAATAAATTCAATTAGTTCTATAATGACAGTGTTAAATTGATTGTTTTTAGGAATGAACTGTTGACAAATAAATAAATAAAAACTGGAAAAAAGCCGTTTTATTCGCTCAGAAATATAATTTGTTTTTCTTTTTGCTTTTTGAGGGATTTATAATTTAACGAAACAAACAAATTTATTAAGTTCACTGATTATTACAATAGTTACCTAGTTTATTAACTCCAAATACACTATTAAATCCGTTTCTATGGCAATTCTTTAGATTAATGAAATAAAGAAATATTCAGAGACATCATTGTATTAATAAAAATTAAATTCAAGTTAGCTTCTAGACATCGGAGCCTATGGACATCTCAACAAGAGAAGAAAAAAGTGCTGCAACAACCAGTTTGATAAAAAATTATTTCAACTGTTGCATTTCAAGTGATTGATAACGCAAATAAATATTCAACTCGTATTATTCAACGCAAATTAGTGGCTTATATTTGACAGTCGTGAAGAACTGGGTAAGTGCAGAGCATTTTTCCTGCCAACAATTTAATATTTAGATCATCATTCCAAAAAAATCTATAATTCTAATTAAATTACTAATTCTTATTTCTATACATTTTTTTTATTTAACAGATCTTTAATTTGAATTATGAAAAAAATTGTTTAATTGTTTCTAAATTGTATAAAAATGTCGTAGACTACTGTCCAAATTGTTTCAAATTATTAATATTCTGTCAATTAATTTTGTTATTACTATAATATTATTTAAATTGAAACTTACACTTTCACTAGGATAAATTAAATAAAGTTGATCACATTTTTCCTCTCGAGATATTTATTTTTTCCCAGTTTTTCCTCCATTACACTTGACTAATTTTCCTTATGGGACAAATTCCATAAGGAAAATCGCTTATATTCAATTTAAGAGTTTAAGCATAGGTTGGGAATTATATACAAGGAAAATGCATTGTCAAAAAATTCCAACGAATAAAAACGAGAGAGGAAATATTTACTTATGATTATCATTGAGAACATTTCCTTGCATGATATAGGAAAGTACCTGAAATGGAGTCAAGGCGGACTCCACCAGGTATTTGGAGAATTATGGTTTTCAATCAAATATTTTGTCATCATGCACACTTTCTCTTGTATAGCGTTTAAGAATAAGTAGCAAGTTATTCAAACGATAAGAAACAATAATTACAGATCAAAACTACAAAATAATCCAATGCTACCAACTGTTAAAAAACTAAACTGATATTTGTTGTTATGCATTCACAAATGTTTGTATAACTTACGTTTCAACTATATATAAAACTAAAATTGATATTCTTTGACTTATGCCGTTGCAATTAATGGGCGCGGCATTATGGAAAATTTTTTTTTTTCCATAAATGGATTGGGAAGCATAGATTTAAACCACTTACCTTGTTTTTCTTCTAAGTGAGTCTTACTCTGGAGACCTTCGGGTGGTGATACTTTGGTACTTATAAAGTTCTCGGACCTAATAGCGTAAGTGGAAATTGATTTTATTGCTTTAAATGTTTTCGTTAACACTATTGTCAGAGGGAATAAATATCATAAATAAAAAGAATATTCGTATAATGGCCCCATAAAAAACAAAGAACCATGACCTCTTTCCAAATGTCAACCTTCTTAATGAATAAAAAACATATATTTTAAATAGAACTATATAGATGAATAGCAGATAAGTATTGCAATCATTAAAGAAATTTAATTATAGTCAAATTGATAAAGCTGAAGCAAGAAAAATGAATTGACATAATCAATGGATATAGATATTTAATATATATACAATTATATACATGACATGGCAGTTTTGAGGTATGTAACACGAGACGTTCTTATTACACATATTTTAAATAGAACAAACCCGTTTAAGGTTTATGAAGATTTATTCAATTATGTCATAAATTATTTTCACTTGTGATTATTTCAAGAATTGCAGTATGCTTTTAAATATTGAAAGTTGGTGTACCATAAAGATAACATAAATAATATCAAGTTTATGGAAAAAAATAATTATAATTTTTATTTTTCAGTTCTTCTTATCTACTTTATAAGCTCTGTTGGTAGATGAAATAATCTTACAAGGGTGCCCACGATGTGCCCGCCATTGATTTGATAAAAATTTGTGTGTGGGGGCCCCTCATCCTAGAGTTTCAGTTTCAATGAGTTTCATTTTTTACTCTTAAATTTTGTTTGAATAATTTTTATTCTATTATTATAATTGTTTTTGATTAGGAAAAATAATTTGAATTTTATAATGAAAATATGCAGCAATTATAAGTACCAATTTGTTACAAGAAGTTCTCTCTTAAAAAAAGTTATTAATGATTGCGTAAGTGAAATTTGGATTTTATTTTTACCATCTAAATTTCACTGCTTCAAATCTAAACGTAATTTCGCTTAGTAAAAATTTCAAACCCCCTAGGCTAGTTTACTCCATATTCCAAACATTTTTTTATTTCACTCCATCCGACCAAAAGCAATTATTTTTTAATGTTTGCATTTTTATTTTAATGATGAAGTGTAGTTGCCTCTTTGCAGTTCAGTGCATATTACCAAAATACAGTTGCATAAAACTTCGTTTTGATAATTAAGTAAGAAATAAAAAGAGCTATATACTGGATATACCTACAGTACAAATTGATAATCTTTTTACTTGCTAAGGTAACAAACAAAACCAGTAATAGTAATGATACATGATAAACGGAAAAACAATGGATATGAACAAGATAAAACTATTCACATAAGTGTGTTTAAACGTGAGAACCATGCAATAAGCAGTAGGAGTAAATCAAATGTTAGAAAGGAGTTAGAGGTTGTTGAGAATTATAAAATATTTATTCTGGGACTTCGGTTCTCCCCTAACAGGGGATCCATAGGGGAGGGAGGCCAAGGGGCACTTGCCCCGGGCGCCAGAATTTGGAGGGCGTCAAATTTCGAGCGGAACTTTATTTTTAGGTTAATTTAAAACATTTATTTTCCATTTTTATCGTTTTAACCTTAATTCAGTCAATAAAAAAAGTTAATGCTATAAGATAATGATATTAATTTCGAAATAATCATAACCTAAAATACGGTTAACTTTTGTACGAGAAGGGCGGAGGGGATGAAGGAAGGGACGGCAAAATTCAGCTTGTCCCCCCTGAAAAAAATCGTAGTTCCGGCCCTGTCCCCAAACAGTAATATAGATTCCTATAACCGTTATATTGGATCAAAGATAATTCGGGTTCAGGTTACGAGCCCTCAACACCGAAGCCACCGATTTTGAAATTTATAATGAAATTCAATATGTAACAGGCAGAGGAATAACAGATCCGTTATTGGAAAGATAAAAATATCCAATCGAAGCGAGTGCCCAATAAGTCTAAACATGATAGTGAAATATGTAAGCGAGTTGTGAGGTGGGGGTAAGGTGTAGTACTGATACGAGTTTCAGAATTTTATTTATCTACTGAAAATAAATAAAATGATGCCGCTGGAATTAAACTTAAAATATCGATTAACAGGTACCTCCACCAATAAGCAACAAAAAAGTATATTTTTAAATAGACAGAATTTGAGACCACGGGAGATTATACTCAGAAATGTTTCGTAAAAGAGCCTGGCCATGATTGAATTATCGGATAAGTGTTGAAGTATACTGAAAGAATATTTTACATTATTCAAGAGCTACATGCACTTTTTTTTTTTTTAATCGTCAAACGAAGAAATACTTTAGGAAGAGACAAATAATACTACTAAGATATATTAATAGACTATAAAAACTATGATGTCATATTTCGCGAAGAAGAATTCTCTCTTAATGCGGCCTAAAAAATGCATAGGTGCCTCATTTCGAAAGGTAGTGAGATGTGATAATGACTCGTATTGAATGAAATGACTCACGGCGATGCAAATTGAAGTTTAGAGGCAATATCGCCATTCTTTTAAGTCGGTCCGACCACGTTGTTATCATTGATCTTCACTTCACTCAGGAGATGTGGTGTGTGAAGATGAAGACAGATCTTAATGTAAGAAATTATAACAGAATGACCTAACTTGCGTCGCAGGCATAGGATATCATCCTTATAACTCGCACCAAGGAAACTCTTGCAGGTGCAGGTTAAGTCTTGAGGAGGCATTAAATAAAATTGATTTCAGTTAACGCTAAAACATCTAAGTATACACCATATGGATGGAATATGAAGAATGAGAGCTTACAGTATCCCGTCATCAACGGAAAATCCAGTCTAAAACCAATTTCAAATATTTTTATTTAAAAAAAACAGTATTAAGGCCATTATTTATGTACGGCTGTGAAGTTTGGGGTATATCCGGTACTGAACTGAAAACATATGATATGTTCACTCAGACGACTTTTCTTACCGCTTTGGGTGCAAAGACTGAATACTAAAATTTTAGACGTATGACATTGAATCATAGGTCCCCTCAATCTTAGGTAGTTCTCAATGATTTACCTAAGCCCCTCGAAAAAAGAATGGAAGTTGCAGACACAGGTAGGATAGAGAGTGGGAAAGACGTAAAATGAATAAACCATGGAATGTCCAGAAGGTGAGGGATCACGAAGAAAATGAAACTTTCCCCAGAAACATTTCATCCAGCCAACCAGGAGGAGAAAGGAAAGAAGTAGAGTTCACCTCGTGGCGTCAAGACGTTGACTCGAGGCAAAGAATTGGGAAAGCTGAATTCCAAAAAGCAATCAATAATTAACCGCTCAACGTTTCGCCAATTTAGGTATTATCAGGGCCGAATACAACAAAATTTCATGGATGTATTTAAGAGAAAGCACATCCCACATCAACAGTCTAATGGAGACTAACCAAATAGGGATAATGCATCACTTATAAACGGTTCAACTTACAATACTTTTTATAAGTAAAAGTATAATCTTACAATATAGTAAAGTAGTCAAATAATCAAAATCCGAGAACCGCATGTTGCCAATCAATATTTTTATTTTTTGTATTTTTCTGGGGAGAGGGGTCCTATTGGAGTAGCCCAGTCAAATTAGAATGCCAATTAATTCAAAGCAAGCTGCAAATTATTTAAATCCACAATGGACATTTAGGAGCAAAAAAAAACCCAAATTTTTGGTACTTTTTCAGTTTTTGTCTTATGTTGTCTGGAGGGTTCATCGCAAAGAAAATTGTATTCGTTACTAAATTAAAGGTTTTAAATTATGCGTGGAATGCTCTTCTTAAATACTAAATTTGATTCAGCAGATTGGTAATAATAGGCAGTCAAAATGAGAAACATATACCATTTTATGATATGCTCAGTTTTACATGCTTGTAACTCAAAAATGGTTATTCCAAATGAAAAAATTGAAATAACTAAAGTTTTTGCGTTCACAACACGCCTCATTTTTTTATTTTCTCATTCCTATGAATAGATACACGCAAAAACCTATAAGAAGCCGTAGCGCTGATTTTCCGCTATGTTGCTATTTTGTAGGTTCAACACGTCTGATCTCAAAATCACTCATTTTTGTCTAGGAAATTTGATTTTAATACATTTCGAAATTGGCAAGTAAAATAGATAATAATAGTGAATCGAGAAAATATAACCAATAAAAAACTTACCTGATAAATTGATATATATATATATATAAATATGTTAAACTTTTTACGAGTGAAGCACAATCTCTGTTTGGCTAGTCTTCATTTGGCTATCGGCTTTGGACGAAATAGCTAGCATTAATTTTGTTGTACGGTGCTGATGGAATTTTAATTGACAAAACGTCGACTGATGACTTCGTTTGGATTCTTCTTGCAATAACCGAATTCATATGTCTGTTTATTTCGAGTTTATCTCACAATTTATAATAAAAATACAATCAGGGTATTTTTCCTTGTTTGTATAAGTGTGGGTAGGTATCATGTTCTAGGATTAACCTAAAGAGTCACAAATTTAACAAGAAGGAACTTAAATTATATTAAACTAATTTTTTAAGCCGGCTTGAACAAGTTTCAAATTAACTAATTTATGTCTTTCAATTGAATAAAATCATTTTCTTTCAATTAAATGGTCTCTTCCTTAATACTTGATGACGTTTTAGCACTTGAATTTTAGCACCAATTATGTAAAGGAAATTGCCCCTTAGGTCAATTACATCGTCATCAGCAAGGACATTCGATATTTTGGCGTTACTGTATTTCAGAAACTATTAGTTAACTTGAAGATATCTTAACTTAACTTAACTTGAAGATGAATTACAGCCTTGATCAAGAAAGCGGAAATAATTCTGTAACAATCCCCCCAACAATGTACAGATTTGAACAAAAATGAATCCGACATTCAGATTTGTAAGTAATGGTTGATATACCCGACGTTAATCGTGATTAAGTTTAATGACGTAATTATTTTTTAAATCGCTTAGATGTTACTCTATTTTTTTTAACCACATTCGAGGACAATATATAAAATATAGATATCATTTTTTATTTAATGACAGAGAAAACTAAGAAGAAAAAAACTATTGTTATGTTGAAGATTCTAACACAAAACCTCAAGTCTCTTAAATAGCTGTAAATTACTGACCACGAACGTTATGTTTTTTAGTTCTGATGATTCCTAAATCGGGTAAACTTTGAAGGGTTAGTTATTTACTAATGATGAAGTTCGCTATATTTATGATAGGTAAATTGTTACATAATTCTACTCATTGAAAGTTGTTCAAATTACATTTGTATCTAATATCCATTTAAATATAATTAGCATTAATAAGTTACCTGTAGAAAAATTATCTAAAGGCACTATGGTAATGGTGCCTTTAAATAATTTTTCTATAAGTCTTTACGACTTTGGTTAACTCCTAGGCAAGATAACTGCTGGATATCAATAGATAATCCAGAAAGAAACATGATCTGAATAAATAATCTGAATATCTATAATCTGAATTAACTACTTTTTATAATAACGTCCATGCTACACATATGTAAATCCAATAGCCGTTAGGATTGGAAAATAGCGATTGAAATAGACGTTACTTTATACGAAGCGTGGTGAATCAGCAGAGGGAGCTTCCTTCAACTTCTACCATTACAATTTACAAAGTGACTATTTTAAGCTGTTTTGTCTGAGTCAGAAAAATAAGCTCGACTATTTTCTACGACAGTACACAACAGATCCGGTAAGGAACCGACTGAGCATTTTATCTTATTAAAACTTTAATTCTGGTCCATAGGGCATGCTGCTTTTCAACTCCAACAAAAGTTTTCATCTCCCACGTAAAGACTTTCGAGATACTAAACCTAAAGCGGAAAGTCGAAGAGTTCCGTTGATGCGATTCGATATGGATCTTGACGGGCATTGTTGCGCTGCCGGACAAAAACTGCGAGTATCTGGGACTCCCGCGATCCCGGTTTAGAGATTGAAACAGTTTTAACTTGACCGACAAACCTAGAGAAATATGCAATAATCGAAAAAAAAGAACGAGTATAACGGTATAAATTACTATTATACAATTCAAGTACAAAGAATATTCGGGTGACGCAACCGTTGTTTCAATGTAGACGTAATACCAAGATCAAGTACGGGTTTTTTTCAAAAACTGATCGTCTAGTTTAGGTCCTAGCAGATCTTCATGCAAAATGATAAAATAAAAGGCTGAGAGCCATCTTAAATAAGGAATTAGAAAAGAAGTCTTGAAAGATCAGAGATATCTTATAAGATACCATTCGAGTATCTTAACAATTCCTAATCGTAAAGTCAAGATCCGATAGGCATAATATTAATAAAATTAAAAATACTTCATCTTTAACCAGAGAAAGTCTTCCCAAACTTTTTAATAACGCCCCGCTACCCTTCTGTCAAATAAGTGCGCTTTCATCTCGACAAGCCAATCACGCAAATTCATAACGCCTAGAAAAAAAAATGGAAAAAAAAAATGATATTTTTTAATCTTCTTTAAGGAATCTATCGGAGTATTACCGAACCAAAACCTTAAAATCCAAAATTCTTTTACTGTCACGAATAAAATTATCAGGAAAGATCGTAAAACCCGCAACGTTGCTTTTCCATAAATTTCTAATGATCTTCTGAGTCATTAAAAAAATAAAAATAAAATTGTCTCGATACCATCTCGAATCAACAGTCATTGAAGCTCTAAAAAGTTTATAAGGGAGTTTATTTACAATTATATTTTGTATCATTCGGAAAATTGGATACTTTATTCATTAAAGATCTTTTCAGGAATCATATCGAAATAATTCTCATAGGTACCTCAAAGAGTTCTTTTACCTAATTCACTGATTCAGTAAAAGAATCAACTTTGAGCTTAGGATAGAAGGGGGAGGGGATTGAAGATCGTAATTCGGAGAAAAGTGCTAACTGGATCACTAACTAAAAATGAGGAAAAAATTGAGTGTTTTACTTAATTGAGCTACCACCCTTTTTTCCGGAGTCATTCGCTTAGTAGAAGCAGCTAAAAGCTTTCAGTTTTCATGAGCGATCTGCTCATCTCCAGTTATTCACGCGCTCTTAAAAAATAATTGAAAGCAAGAGATTTTAGTTGAGTATCCTTTTCAATATATTTTACAATATATGACTCTAGATTCAGATAGTTATTACTAAATTCTATTAGCAACTTTCGTTTTTTTTTGTGTTTTTTTTCTCAGCCTAGTTTGCATTTGACTAAAGAATGCTATGGATTTGATGTGTCATGACGACAAACCCCAGAGCGCTTCTATGAACTTTTTGTACGAAAATCTATAACATAATATTGCCTGCCTGGCTGTCAGAAATAGAAATGCTAGTCTCTCACTTTTATCGGCTTGGCAAAGTGGTTGAATCGTAGTAAAGCACGGCCTCCCTCAGCTGTTTGTCAGTCGTAAACATATTTGAGCAGTGGGCGTTGAACTTGTGTTTGCATAACTCGAGAGGGATGAACAATTTCCCGATAAATGTTCCCTAGTGGCCTCCGTAGACTTCCTGGGTTAACGAATTCGTCAGCAGTCGTGTGCAAAGTATGCACTTTTATTCATATTTAAGTATAATACTGAGTGTTACATTTTGATACCAGACTACTTCTTACTACATGTTGACATCTGCCTTACTATTGACGTACAGAGCTGGAGATTATCTACACGACACTTTGTTAACTCTCTATAGATACAGGTCCTTATATTTCTGGAGTAAGATTTTGGTTTAGAGAACAAGGTGTATGAAAGTTAGGATATAGGCTGGACAAAAATAAACGGTACAGCAATGAACTAATAAACTTGGCACTTATTTTAACGACTTGTTAAAAGCACTAGATGAGAGCCTAGTAAGTCGCCATGGTAAGCAAACAACTAACGTGCTAGATACAAAGACAGATTTTATCGGGAGAACTATTGACCTTACGAGAGACCTATAAAGGTGGTTTAGTGATGTACCAAAGTGAAAACGACATATGTTTTTCAATTATGCTTTGTTAAAAGATAATTTGAACTATTAATACATAGTTATGTATTGTTAATAATATAATGTATAAAGGCCATAAGTCCCGTCCCGTTACTCTATGAAAATGCCGAATCGTACTTCCATAAAAAGGGATTACAGACAGTTGTAGATTTTAAAACCATTCCTAGGTTAATGCCTTAATCGATTGAAGAAGTTTGGGGAAAATACACAGCAGGAGTCCCCATCACTGTTCCCGCTTGACGTCACACACGCTCGTGGGCACAAATGTGCCCGTATGACACAACCTGCTTCAGCGATGACTATGGTCATGTTTAACGTGTCCTGCAGCTGTTCGACGAATTTTCAATATAATCTTATGTTTTTGTTATTAATTAGGGTGGAGGCAAGAAGGTACGAGTGATTGTTTTTTTCGAAGATATAGTTAAGTGCGGTTATGGACAGTTAATCCACATAAAATGTTTTTCAAAAGCAGTATTGCTCAATATTCAAGGGATTTACTGTAAAGCCATAATAAAAACTTGAAAGTTTTAGGTTTTATCAAAATGTTTTAACATTTAAATGAGTTTTCACAAAATTATTAAATTGTCACTTGTACCCTTGGCTTCTCACCCCCTCATATGCTATTCCTCGCAGGCATAACTTGACCTCTTTAAATCTGGCCGGAGTATTGTAGTTAATGTAACTATTCGATTAACGTTGAGAGATTGAAAGTAAGCAAATGAAAGTACCCATCTTCCAGTCTTATAGAATCAAAAAGCATCCTTGTATTCTAAATTTGCTCACCCTGCGTTTTTCTGTCCACTCGTTAAATACCAAATCTCAATCTACCTACTGGTTTATACACCGCCATAAAACTACTGCTTCATTTAAAAAATCTTTGATTATTCGTGCAATCTCCTTTCGGAACTCTTTGCCCATTTCTATCCGTAATTCCTTCTCTGTGAAATTCTTTTTAAACGCAACTTATTTCTTCACCTATCTTATCTTAAATCAGTCACATCAATTTAAACGACATTTATTCATTAAAAAAATACTTGTAAAAATATTAATGTTAAAATTGCTTGTAAAAATTATTTACAATTAAGTAATAAGTGACAACATATATTTTGTAATATAATAAGACGAACATATGCGTAATCTATATAATCTGTGGGTTAACAAGTCCCAGGTTAAAAGTTATTTTTTATTCATCCATTCAATAGCATACAACATTCAATAAAGATCGCTATCTATAGAATATGGATTCTGTAACGAGTCCAATAAACATGAACAGTATTACAGGAGACCATGTGCTTACAGGTGCTTGTTTTAGGCTGAACTATTCTTGGAGTTTGAGTAGGCGGGTTGCAGAAACCTAAACAAGGTTTATGAGCTATGTGGACTAAAAAGTACAAAAATAAAATTTCTACTGCACTACAAGATCTTGTGATAATTAGGTTTGAATGTATTTCTGTAACGAAGATGGTATTTTGAGGTACCGGGAATTTGTTGGAAATATAATACATATAGACTATTAAAACGGTTAGTCTGAGAAAATAATTCTAGAAAAAAAAATTGTAGAGCGCGACGTTTACCCCTGGAATATGCCCATATTCGACACCTGACGAGCGTCCAAACTGTTGTGCGTTACAAAACATATAATGAATCATGATTATGTAGGATTTTTTTTTTACCCCATTTTAATACAAATATTATCAAGCCGATAGGAACAGCATTTTTTCAAATCAATACAAATTAATTAATTAAAAATAATTAAAGATATAAAAATGCGGCTTGCACCATTCGTTTGAACTTTATTACCCTTTAAAATGATGGGCATAAATATACGAGTCATCTGCGAACTTCACAGTTCGGGTGTGCCTGCGTGCGTGCGAGTACGCGTGTGCGTGTGCGTGTACGTGTGCGTGTTCGTGTGCGTGTGCGTGTTCCTGCGTGCGTGCGAGTACGCGTGTGCGTGTGCGTGTGCGTATTCGTGTGCGTGTGCATGTTCCTGTGCGTGTGCGTATGCGTGGAACAGCATTTTTTCAAATCAATACAAATTAATTAATTAAAAATAATTAAAGATATAAAAATGCGGCTTGCACCATTCGTTTGAACTTTATTACCCTTTAAAATGATGGGCATAAATATACGAGTCATCTGCGAACTTCACAGTTCGGGTGTGCGTGCGAGTACGCGTGTGCGTGTGCGTGTACGTGTGCGTGTTCGTGTGCGTGTTCCTGCGTGCGTGCGAGTACGCGTGTGCGTGCGCGTGTGTGTGTGTGCGTGTGCGTGTGCGTGTGCGTGTGTGTGTGTAAGTGAGTAAGTGTTTAAAGGCACATCCTATCTCCAATCTTACTCACTGCTAAAAGTTTAATATAACATGATAAAATTAGAGCATTATTTATAAATTGCTTTTAAATGAAATTTCCCATAGTTAAATATTTACTTATTTGAGTTAAGTGTTTATTAGAAGTGAGTAGATTAGTATAAATAATGTATAAACAAAAAAACTAAAAAAAAAAAAAAAAAAAATCTTGCACAAGATGTCATTATTATAATAAAATGTAAAATGACGTTGTATGCTAATTATAAATTTAGAAGAACTATTTCAATTTTAGAATAATTTATTCAACAGAAACGGATTAAATTTAATCATTCCATATTGAAATACACATACATTCTAATTTTTTTTTTTTTTTAAGCGAAATAAAGAAGAATAGATCTATAGAAGAGAATAGGACTATCTATGAATGATTGTTAAACCGAATTGCCAATATCAAAATATTTGGAACTACTTTAAGTCATTTAACTATATATAATGTACAAAAGTTAACATTATATATATATATATATATATATATATAAATATTTAGTATAAATAAATATTTTCAGATTTGAATCTTGCTTTTAAATTTTAATTTATGATATTTTAAAGTTATTTAAGTTCTAATAATTACTAAAATAATCGTATTAAAGATATGTCTGATATAAATAGGATATATTGTAACATAAATAAATGTGTATATTGATAAGTTGATAATTCTGTGGTCCGGTGTGTAGGGTTTGGTTCAAATCGTGTAGCTTAATATAAACCAAGTTCTTAACACTATTATAGGTATATACAACTGAGGTGTATAATTTCATAGCGGCCGCTTGCTAGTCTGGCAGCGGCAACGAGTTTAGCTCCAAGGTTACCTCTCAGCCACGTTTCGATTTTCCATTGCACAGTCAACGATTACAAATTGTGATTCATATATATGTTTATATGTTTGTTATAACATAAAAAAACAACCAAACAAAAAAAATAAAATAAATAAGGACGTTGAATATATATAAATTCTGTTGAACATTAAATCGGGTGATTCTTTCCTCAGTAAAATTCTGCAACACCAAAAGCTTGTTTATTTTCAATCAACATTATTAGTCAGGATTATATGTTTAATAACTACTTGCTGTATATTTTGGCATTGGAAAGGGCACTGCAATCGCATGTTTTTGTTGAATATCATTTCGTTTTTAAATTTATGGAAATTTAACAACAAATAATAGATATAATTCATGTAACATCATGTAAAATCTCATCAAACTCATCTACACATATGTAAATTGATATTTAGACTTGTGCCATAGCTTATATATTACAAATCACAGATCAATGAGTATCATATTTCAATATGATGACAAATCTAGAAATTTCGAAAGAATGTCATCAAATCATCATTCTGAGTTGCATATTAACAAGATTTAGAATCAGTGCTGTTCATGAAGTATTAATTGTCCTTGATGTGCGTGCCAGTTAATATTCAAAAAAGCGTATAAAATTAAGAAAAGCAAAAAATGAAGTTACTGAGGAAAAATCAAATTTCCAAACTATAAAAACAATTAAATTTTATTGTCATACAGTTCAAATCAAATCAGATAAACACATCAATAATATCTTCGGTCACAACCTGACCTTTAATCAGTTAGTTGTAGCATAATCAGTCTCATGGATTTTGATATGTTATATTTTATGCATTAATCAATCAAGTTAATCTTTTAAGCAGAGTGTTATTGATGGTGTTCACCGCTCTCACAGGTAAATGAAATTGGTTATTAAACGTACCCTTTAAAAATGTAAATGAACTCTAGAGATAATAGATAGAGCCTGGTCGATATGTCACTGAGGCGGGGTTCACTTGTCGCTACACTAAGCCCAGGAGGAGCCGATAAACACAACAGTTACTCCTAACTCAACTGTGATGTGGAACCGGTAAACGGGCCAGAGGGTTCGGTCGTACTGTCCACAGGCCCTGGTCCCCGGGCCCGAGGTGGGGGTACCCCCACCCGTTTGTAACACTGCCACATCAACCTCGTACACTATTGTACACCGAGTCCTACACTCCTGCTCCAGGGGTCACTGTAACCATGCTAAAAATAGACTCCAACACCATCCTTAAGGATCGTCTGTAGGACTCTGACAATTGTAGCATAACAACCACTTACTGAGGAGACTCGTTTTCAATGACGGTTCGCTCGGTGAAAATCCATAGAATCGTTCGTGTGCCCAAGTCTTTGGTGTGCGCGTTGAAGTCGGCTAATGGCATATTGGGAAGCTAGGCCAATATGTAGGCCAAAATAAAAAAAATTAAATCAATTAAAATTAAGGAAACAATCTTTGTAAAATCAATATTTCTTGACTTCAAATAGTAAAATAAGAAATAAACATTTTCTTTTTTATTCATTTCTGTTAAAGAATACCTTCCATGGTGTACGTACTCTATCAGATTGGAGGAGATGGTCCTATTTCCTATTTGGAGCTAGTATCACAAATAGTTTTATCAACAGGATTGGTCCTTATATCTACGTTTCACACTTTACACCGAAACCGGATATATATATATATATATATATATATATATATATATATATATATATATATATATATATACACACATATATATACACACACACATATATCTTTCTTTATTTCTATTTATCTTCTTCCTGATATTTGGTCCACACGTTCCAGGAGACTTCTTCAGAGGGACTGATTGTAATGGAGTTCTACTTTAATTTAAGAGTTTATTTAAAAAAAAAAAATCAAAAATACTTGAGCTATTAAGTAGTGTAGCCAAAATAGATTGGATTTCTATTCAACACAGCGTCCTAATCATTTCCACCAGATATGTATTCATTTTCAACACAGAAAATATTAATATATGAATATTTAATAAAATAAAAAATATACATTGAATTATGCAGCGATACAAATAATTATCAGAACCTTTACAGCTGACCCATTATAATATCATAACATGCTAAAACGTATAAAAAAAAAAATAAAAAATCCAAGAAATTAATACCTTAAAATAGTAAACAAATAAAGATTCCCGTAGAGATTACTATTGGTTTCCTTTTATCGGACATATTCATGACTTTTTCACTATAAGTATCAGGCAAAATTACAAGACACACTTTGCTAAAATACAATAAAATAAAAAAAGTTAGAAAAACCTAAGAGTTAACACTGCGAGAGACAATAATGAACTGGAATGAATCTAAGGCCTCGTCCACAATGGAGCACCGCCCTTCGCCCCAGTACCAGTGATAATCCCTCGCACCGACCCTAGTACCCTGGCCCCTAGCCTCCTGTCCGTCCACATTGGAGCACCACCATCACCCCTCTCCAAAGCTGGCAGGAATGGTATTTCTCTGCCCCTTCAGTTGAATTTCAGATACCATCTTTCAGATATCATATACCATCTTCTGACGAAGATATTGCGCTGGATTCAATCTCAGCCAATTATTATCATTTTTACCGAAAAAGAAAAAGGATCGGAAGTTCATTTTTTAAATAGGGGGCGATATCAGTTTGGTGAATTCCATCACCTGTACCAGGATTTAAGACGAGACTCTGAAAGATTTTTCGGTTATATGCGGATGAAGATCTCCACGTTTGATTATATCATTAATCTAATCAAACCTCAAATTCAAAAATAGTGGAAAAAAGTCACGCTCAGCCAACTTCAACAGAGGAACGACTGAAGCTCAAGGTAGGTAAACATTGATATTAATGATAGTTGATATTAATGTTAATAAAAAAAGCAAAACAAAAATTCAGCACTTCTGTCGTAATGTCCACTGAAAGTTTGGACTGCACTTTCTTTTGTTTTATAATCTGTCGCAAATTAAACTTCAATTTAATAATAAACAAGATGCTAGAATTACATAATGTGAAACATTATTAATATAATTTAAATGCTCATCAATCATTGTTTTCCATTTCAATCAAACATTCAGTGCAGTTATGAATGTTCTTTTTTTTAATCTTTATTAATTTTGTATATATATATATATATATATATATATATATATAATATTAAATTTTTTATCATTTTTCCTAATAAAATAGAAAATAATATTCGATGGCTCAATGCCTCCATGTTGCACATTAAAGCCAATAAAGAATTATATATATATATATATATATATATATATATATATATATATATATATACTATTTCTAGTATATATATAATATTATCTAGTATTATATATAATATTATATATATATATATATATATATATATATATATATATATAATATTATCTAGTATTATATATAATATTATATATATATATATATATATATATATATATATATATATATATATATATATATATATATATATAATATTAAATTTTTTATCATTTTTCCTAATAAAATAGAAAATAATATTCGCTTAAATACTTAATTTGTGTACTACAATTATTTTATTTTGATGCTCAAGTTATTTTAATATATATATATATATATATATCAAAATAACTTGAGCATCAAAATAAAATAATTGTAGCGCAAAAATTAAGTATTTAAGCGAATATTATTTTCTATTTTATTAGGAAAAATGATAAAAAATTTAATATTTGTAAAGTATATCTTTATATGAACAATTAAAGAAATTCAATTATGTATTTATTTTAGTGAAAATGAGATAATATAAAAAGATATTAATAAATCTCGACGTTCTGAGGCCGGGAGGTGCGAGGGTCGAGGGTAAAAGAATTGGCGAAACAATTCCTTGGTTTAGTGCTAGGCTAGGGTCGAGGGTCGGTGCGCGGGGCGAGGCTTCGTTATGGCCAGTCCCATTGGAAACAATGTGTTCATTTTTTTCTTGGTTCGAGGGACTAGGGGCGGTGCGCGGGTCGGTGCTCCATTGTGGACGAGGCCTTACTCTAAATTAGAGATGGGGTATGACAGCCGCTGTTGATACCGGTGACAAGTTGCTCCTGCTCCTCAACTGTACCTGATACTTGTCACATGTTACTGATAAACACTAACAATAGGATTCTTTTTGATCAATTTAAATCATTTTCCGATTTTTTAAAACATTAGTACTTTTCACCAGAACTTGGATAATATAATCTTCTTTCTAATACAATCAAAATCACATAACTGATTTTTGGTCATAAGGAGGTTTCACGGTGGCAATGGCGTTACGTCATTCTGTATACTTCTACAATAGTTTTCTTATAGTACGTATTTTATTCTAACTTGTACTGAATCGTGTTCTTCGTAATTCTGAATACTTCTGCCGGAACGTCGGCTAACAATAAATAAATTTTACTTTTTTTGAGAGTTTTTCTTGCTCACCACCCGGATGGACCATCTTCTTGATTATAAATATGGTCAACTATTAAATCTATGAATATAAACATGAATGTGTGTCGGCAAACATCACCATTACAGTTGATTGTATGAAATTATTAAATTAAAAAAATAGGATAATTATCAACATGATATACAATTGATTATTTATTTATATTATGCAATTTCATCCATCCACATCACTGCATTATGGTGGTTAGTTTATCTGATTTTAGTTAAGAAAAGTGGCTCAATTTGAAAAACAAAACAAAACATAAACTACTTATAACTTATAACTACTTAAACTACTTATAACTACTTATAACTCTTGGTGGATATTTATTCAGAACATGGTAAAAAAACAGAGGAAAGTTTAGAATTTAGTTATTTATATGCTAATGGCAATCGATGGTTATCCAACTATTCAAGTCAATAATATTTTTTGTAATCAAAGTTGGAACGTATTTTACTGAGTGGCCTTTGACAATACTTTTTTTTTTTTTTAAATTTAAATTGCTTTTGTTCGTATGTTTTCGGAAT
Source organism: Rhaphigaster nebulosa (assembly GCA_948150685.1). Classification (NCBI taxonomy): domain Eukaryota; kingdom Metazoa; phylum Arthropoda; class Insecta; order Hemiptera; family Pentatomidae; genus Rhaphigaster; species Rhaphigaster nebulosa. The sequence continues at coordinate 118,743,870 of OX411307.1, read as the reverse complement.
CAAATTAAAAATCCAGTTATTATGTCCTTTTCTTTTTCTTTATTAACTTATGTAATATCCTCTGGGCCATGAATAAGTTAAATATTTTTTTTTATTATTTTTAATTAATGTTCACTAGGTGACTAAAACTTAAATTATACTTTATTAAGATAGAATTATTCTAAAAAGATAAATAATTGTGAATAAAGATATAAAATTGTGTCCGATTCCGTCAATCCGGGGTTATTGAATTTTAAACTAAAATAATAAAAATAAATAAAACAAAACATTTTTTCTAAAACATATGCTATAAAATCATTAAATAAAATTAATGTAATGAGCAAAGTTATTTACATTAGTCTAGCAGATTTGCAACGAAGTGTATTGACAAATGAATCAAACAAACGAGCAAACAAAACTAATAATTTACCTTTTAGAAGGATATCCGTATAAAATGGGAATTTATGCTGGTAAAAATAACAAGAAGACCAGCAACCTTGGAAGAGCGGTGGTAAATACCCTTCAATCAATCGTAACAATGCCATCAATAGTTGAAGTTTTCTTTGATAATTTCTTCATTTCGAACGACCAACTGATGGACTTGGTGGTTGAAACTGGTGGTTGAAAAAGGCATCAGGTACTATTCGTTGTAACAGGATCGAAAAATGTTATCTATTATCCCATGAAGAATTCCAGACAGTACCGATGGGCCTCCTTTGAGTTTTGCCAAATGGAAGGAAGTCGATCTGGATCCCATTCCTGGCCTCAGGAAGACTGACGAACATTTTCTCGTCATTTCATCTCAAGATAGGTGTAAACGAAAAACTTGGTGGTTTTGAACACGCAATGGAAATAGCCATTAAAGAACTTAAATTGCTTTCTGTCTTATCACTGAATTCTAATCTAAAAACTTGGTTGTTCAATTTTAATCTTTGGCAATTTTTTGTTGTATTCTAATTGAATGAATTACCTACTCAACATTATTTTAAAACTAAAACTGGCTACATTATGTTCCATATGAATAATCAAAACGCCCAAAACGCTAGAAAAAACAATTAAAATTTGATTTGGACATGAATTCGGCCTGTTAAAGGCTAAGTGATGTAATAACTGTTTTTTAAAGAAAATTAGAGAGGAGACTTCACTTAATTAATATAATCAAGGGATTTCAAAGAGTGTTAATAATAGTAAAGGAACTCAACGAGAAGATTTACGATACAGATACGAATAAACGGTACGGATAGGAATAAATAATCAATAAAGCAGAAAAATTACTGGTTTAGTTTGCAACCGGCTTGGTTCACAATAATCGGTTCGCATTGTAACCGGTTGGTTCGAATCTCTGCCAATAGTCTACATTTATTTTTCTTTACATTACAGAGATGTATTTCAGATAGGCCAGCTTCATAACCATTCAGAACCATTACTAGTTCACTGGGAATATATAGATTTCAGCTGATTTGATTTTAATTGTATTAATATGTGACTTTTATCCTCCTGCCCTCCAGCCCTGTTTAAAAACATTTGAATACTCAGATCCAACATAGTACAATACCTTGGCTTCATTCTAGACAAAAGACCCACTCTGAACCCACATACTAGACTAAAAGGACAAGAACTTTACGAAATATTTAGCCAAGAATACAAATTACTAAACAAGAAATTCTCATCTCTCGATCGACAGCAAACTTCTTATTAATAAGATTATCCTCGGACCTATCCGGACCTAAGGACTTTAACCTTGGGGGGACAGCAAAACATTCGGATGTCAAACGTTTGAATTGTAATATAACGTTGTTAATACGGAGTTTTGACAATAGCCTTCACCCATGTTCAGGGTGCTTGCACTCTTTCTCAGCCTCCTCTGGCTTTCATACTTGGCAAGAAGGTATGTTATAACATGTGGGAGAGGGAAGAGGTTCAGGGACCCACAGACTAAGTGTAAATATTTCGTATAAGTACGCATGTGATTTTGTGTATAACTTAACTATTTTACTGTTATTTTATACTGCTGAAGATTGTGGCAGATTGTAATATTTGCCAATAAGGAAGTTTAAAGTTAAAAAATATATATACGTTAGTGCTACTTTGTCTTCATTCTTACTAGGCTCCATCATCAATAACCCAGCGCTCTGGCATGTGGAATTAATGGAATTTTATTGTTGTTTTAAATATCACGTTTAAAGTACGGAAAATACTTGCTCAACAATATCACTTGCAGTGAATGTCAATGGATATTGAGAAAGAGCAGAGCGGCCGCATTAACTGCGACATTAACCGTTGCCAAGACTTCTTCATGCATTCACCTAAGGTCTCGAAAGCTTTGCTGTTTCATCCGTCGCCGATGAATATAGAGACGAATAGGGCTAGATAGAGATTCACTTAGATGACAGGAGTGATTGGAAAAGTCACAATTTTAGAAGGTTAGGGGTCAATTATTAAAGAGATACATGTTGGTTGAGTAGCATAAAACAATATACAAGTAAATTTTGGTGTAAATGATTTGATATAATCCAATAAGACAATCTGCCCGATTTAAGGGAATAGGTAATACTGAAATGATTAGGGTAAATCAAATTGGAAGGATTGATTTATTCGATGTTCAAATATTATGTCTGATGTCCCAAAACCCCTCATTTACGTAGGTTCGGATAATTTTGACCGGGGCCGGACTTGAAGTTTTGGCGCCAAGACTTTTTTCCGCCCCTCTTAATACTATCGGGAAGGGGAGGGGAGAGGAGGGTGTGGTCGTTCCGGCAATTTTTCTAAAGAAAATAATCACTGTGATGACAATTTCAATTTTATCGCATAATAACTTATGAAAATAATTTGAGAATCAAATTTTTGTATTTTGGATGTACTAAGTAAATTAAAGAGCCCAATCTATTGTAAATAAGCCTGATCTCCTTGATAGCTATCAACACAAAATGTCAGTGTTTTGCAGGGGACTGGTTCATTTAGTTGTTTCCTCCATTTCCTTTGCTCATCCTCCTCTCCACCCATTAACCGACTACTGTGAGATATTTTCCATTGATTGAAACAGTTATCTGTTCCTGTTTGCTGAAAGAAACTATTTCAAATAATCAGATTGACATTGAACACCCCACCACCAGTAGAGACACACTGCCAAGCGTGCCACTCGACCGAACAGCGGCCTTTGATAGGCCTGAGGCATAACTTTTACACCGCTCTCTACGTGTCTACGCCTACTCTAACTCATTGCGAAAGGACACACAACTTCAAAAATAAAACTAATTACGTGCACCAATAAACTGTATAAAAAAAAATTAAATGAAGACATTTCTTAAATCATCATAAACATTTCCTTTGTTATTTAAAGAATTATTTGTTTTTAGCGGGCGCATCCTGTCATTGTGCGCATCCAGGCCCCAACCTAGTGGTATATCCGGCCCTGATGTTGACAATGGTCATGTGAATTAGAAATCTTATAATCTTAGTCCTTATGCTTATAAATGGTTTGCCAAAGAGATAACCGAGGTATCATACTAGATCTGAAACGTCACTTACATTAAGAAGAAATGTTAATCGGGATTTCCAGAAGAGAGGCCGATATCCTCGCAGAAACCGACTGGAGATGTCATTGCAAGAAAGAACCACCCCAATATGCTGCAAGAAATCGGACGAAGAATCGGACGAACAGCTTTCGTTCACTCTGATGATACTAGTCAGATAAACGTGTAAAACATCACAACCCAAAGCATGGCTTAACAACATCCACACTACATTCTCAAATCAGAAAAAAGTATACATTCCGCTATGGTAAAAGCACACGAAGATAATGAATACAAAATTAAGAATATAATTCAGTTAATGAAAGCCATTAAAATGTTTCTTGTCAGTTAAAACATTTGATCATCAGCTGCTAATGATCCGTTTGGGTAGATGCGGATTATTTTCAAAAAATAAATACTCTTTAAAGAATATTAGCAACATAATTTTTTATGTCATTTTTAAGCATTACACTGTAACAATTCCAAATATGTAAACACTTTTTGAATGAACGAAAAATAAATGAATAACAGCTCATGAACATCATTACTAAAACAAAATAAAGCATTTTAACACAATTTGAATGCGTCCCCATAGTTCAGAACTGGAATGCCCTCCCCAAGGCACGCGAACCACAACATGGCACGCTGCTGGCCAGCAGGTTTTTAAATTTCAATGTTTATAAAAAAAGGCCTGCTTTAGAAAAAAAGACCTATACTATATAGAAATAATTATTGTGAAATTATGGGAGAGGGAGGGGGACAAAGTGGCACGCCCCAATATGGGAACCCTTGGTGGTGGCACGCATTATAAAAAGTTTGTGTACCCTTTTTCATCAATTTTCATCTAACTAGAAACATTACACACACACACACACACACACACACACACACACACATATATATATATATATATATATGTATATACACTGCGTTTGTTCACCGTTAGTATGTGATGGGGAGTGTTTGGTTCGGGTATCCCAATGATATTTATAAATATATGTACGGTTTTGTTTATGATATTGTTCTTTATATATTGTATATATGATATTAATGCGAGCTTTTGAATCTATTCCTTATTTCTAAGCGGTAAATTATTATTCTTAACAATAAAATCAAAATGTAATCCATGAAAGATTTTGAATATGATTCATATCACTTGATCTTTATAATTTTTATTGGCTAATGACATGCTTCTGCAGATGTGGGTTATTATAAAATATAAATGACGATACGTTGACTTGAATCTGCCAATGGTTGAATCAATTTCGATTTGAATGATGTTTTTTTTTTGAGTAAATAAAAAAATTAGAAAACCTTGAAATATATAAGATGGTTTAAAAAAATATTAGAAATTTCATTGATCCGAATAAAAGTAAATTTAAGATAAAAGCGAAATATTGATGTGGGAAAAAAAAGACAGTTCCATTATTAGATTTTTCACTATATAAATATAATAAAAAGTATTCTTTATAAAAATTATTTTAAAACGAAAATAAAATAATAAAGAGATCTTGAAGTAACAATAGAAATATTTTCCTTAGCGCTGATATCAGAGTTAATTTGCATTGGACAATTCGCTGTGCCAGGAAGAGGTGTGCCTCTGGTTTATAACCTTGGAGTCTAGCAGTCACCGCCAATTTGTTCTCCTATCTTAATGCTTAACGTCATTTTTTAACGAGTGGCCTAACTGTATTGAGCTAGCAACACAAATTTATTCTTCGAAAATATTAAAAAAATTATATCTCTAGGGCACAGTTAATCTTAATACAATATATGATACAATATATTCAGGTATTAAATTAATACCTCTTATTAATACCTACAGCTCTTAACACTAATCGGAAATTCCGTAAGCAATTATTTTAATCGGGTATATTCCAATGAATAATTAAAAAAATAAATAAAAAATACAATTACAATTACATATATTGCGATATTGTCATACATGTACATATTGCAATGTATTGAGAATACATGAATGAAAGGAAATATTTTAAATTAAATATTGGTAATTAAATAATGGGTAATTTAGGTAGTTGCCACATCATTTATTCAATATTGGTATAAATAGGTTTCCCTTTCGAATATAGAAACCCAATGTACCTGAGATGGTCGACTTGAGATACCCTGGCTTGAGAGACCACCATACAGCTTAAATAGTCATAAAGATAAGGCTGAGTAAAAGTACCATAAAAATAATCCAGAGGCCAGCTGGCAAGGTATAATAAAACCTGCTGCCAATGAAGGGGACAATAGAAAAAATTTCAAACATTCGGTGCCGCTGGAAGGGACCACGCCCACCAGCCAAAATTCTTAAAGCATTCACCAATAGGAAGACCCAAAAGGAGAATGGGGCTAAGAAAATAGATATTTCAAGAGGGAATAGGGGAAAGAGAGAGAACTGATAGGCGACATGGAAAAAGGATCAGTCAGAGTTGTACAGTTAGGGCTGGAATGTGAGAGAGTGAAGTTGTGAGGGTAGAAGCAGAGAATCCAGCTGAGCAATCTATCCTAGACGGAGCCAGTGAGGCTGGCAGACAGAGTTCGAGGCCGCAGCAGAGGAGACGAAACCAGGCCATCAAGCAGCAAGGCGGAAAGTACTCAAGACGACGAAGACAACACCAGATAAGTCATAGTCCCTTACGTTCATTGTGTACATTTTTGCTTAATATTATGCGGTACCATAGTAGGATTTTAATAAGCAAGTATAGACTTTTAATAGACCCAGTATTCTCAAATACATAATTTACAGTCAATGGTTTTTTTTTTTAATTTATAATGAGAGTAATTTAGGTTGTGAACTATTAAACCAACAGTTTAATTAATAAATCCTCTTAAATAAAGTCAGATCCATCTCAATATCTGTTACAATATTTATCCTGCATGTCATCATATAGTTTAGTTTAGTTAGTTAGTTATTTAGTTTAGTTTAGTTTTAGTTTAGTTAAGTGAATTGGTAAACGAGACATCCTTGGAAAAGATCTCCAATGATATTTATAATATCCCAACCTAGTGGCCATAGCAGGGGAGGGGGCGGGGTCTATGGTACTGACTCCAGTAACTTATCGTTTCCCTTCTGGAACCGATACAGATACAGTATACATTATGCAAATAAATTGAGTAAATGCGGTTTCTGGAACCCCCACCTGGCTCAGCAAAGTAGATTGCCAGAAACATGGCAATATATATTTGCAAATAAAATCGGAGGATAAGGAAAAAAAAAACTTAAGATTACCATCGCATCTATGACAGAATATGTTCCCATAAAAAGGTTCTTCCGTAAGTTGTTTACCTATACTGAACCCAGTAAGGGAGAATTGATGAGCGTGGATGCATGTGTTCAACAATCTGCACTTCCTTGTATAACCGTTGGTTAAGAAATTTACAAATACTCTTATCTCAGGCATAAATAACCACTTTATTGATAAAATATGAAGTTTTCTGATCAATCTTAGAAGGAACTAGTATACATCTTTTTGTTAAAGAGGGTGCAGAAAGTGGACTCGTTCTCATATCAAATGGCTCGGATATCTTATAAAAGGAGAGATCTCATTAGAAAAAAATAACATAATTATTTTTTAGATTAAATAAATATAACCCTGACAGAACAATGGAAATTAAGAAGTAATAAGTCAATATACTAGAATATAGGAAATATTTAAAAAAACAATAACAAGAAAAATATTACAATTTTTTTTATACATCTGTAGAATAGATGATAACAGTTTAACAAAACTTTTGGAAGAAAATGTGGACAACAAGCTGGACTCAAGAGGTCAAGAGAGGTTAGAAAAGAAATAAAATAAGAGAAGAAGATATTATGGAAAAACAGATTTTAAAAATATGACTTTGAGAATGAAAGGATTCCAAAGAGGAACAAATAGCAAAACACTGTCTAAAGTGGTCTGACGAAAGGAAAATTGAAATTGTCACGTGATCCCGAAAATAAAATAAAAATGTGTGTGTGTGTGTGTGTGTGTGTGTGTGTGTGTGCGCGCGCGTGTGTGTGTGTGTGTGTATGTAAATTTATCTGATATATATAAATCACAAACTTACTCAGTGGCAATCACAAATTAACATAATAAATGAAGGTTCAAGGAAAAACAAAATATTTTAAATTTTAGAAATATGTAACAAAGGATACAAATTAATAATTTCTGAAGGAAATGGTACTACTTAAATATGGAACTTAGTTTTATAATTTATAAACTTTATAATAATTTATTATTAACAGGAATATTTGAATTTATTACAGAAAATTATATTGCAAAATTACAATTAAAATAAGGTTTTTTGTAGTGTTTATATCATTTTAATTTCATTAATTTCATATAATTAATCATGATTTCATTAATCATGATTTTTAAAATTCATAACAATGCATATTTTTTAATTTTTCAAAATATTTTTCTTAATATTTTTGAATCGCATTAATAAATTGCTAATCAGTGTTAGGTTTCTTTTGACAACTTTAGTAGAAATAGTGGTACTAAAGTTGTCCGTAGAACCCTTTTAAAATTTTAAGTTAAAATTATCTTCTAAGTCTAATAATTTTCCCAGAATAAATTTTTGGAATTTTCTTTTAATGACTTTTAATTAAATTGATGGTATTATTTTCCTTCATCTCCTTCTGCATCTTAAAATATGTTTGTTGATGTATTTTAAAACATGTGTTAGAATGATATATTGTTGTTAACAGATATTATTATTATATTTTTGTGTGTTGAGATTCGATAATAAAAAGCTATACTGTTTAACTGAAAAACTCTATTATTTCATCAATATATACAATGTTCGTGGTATTTATTAAAACTATGAGGTATCTTTTGAAACTCTGAGGATTTCTTAATTGTGTCCGAATTTAAATCATTTTATACATGAGTATCAATTCATTTTAACAGTATCAATTAAAATCGATGCATCGTATAACAGATTCGCCATTTTAGTTATATCGAAAAATATGGGAATTGCTATGTTTTGTCTCGATTGAGTTGACACATATACTATCTGATAATATACATAAGGATGCCATTGGGCAATCATTGAGGATGATTATCCCAAAATTATATAAGATTATAAACAAATATGAATTACTTATTTTGTCCTCTGAATTGGATACCTTTCCAATGGCCAGATTTGTGATTACCATTATTTAATAATTAACCAAGATAATGTTCTTACTTCTAAGTTTAATAATAATGCTAATAACCCTTATGCTAATCATATTTATTGCTGTCATACTTAATATAATATATTCAAACTAATAATAGCGTGGTTACTAAAGAACAACCTCCTTCCTAACATTTATCTTTATTCATTAAAATTAAAATAATAAACTGTTACAAGAGAAAATAATAACTGTTACAATGATTTGTTAACCATGGAATGATTCAGACAAGACCTAGCCATTAACTGTTCTAACATAAATATCTTATCTGTAATAATTGGTGTTGATGGTCCTTTAACATCTCTCCATCGGGTCACCTGCATATCTTAAGTCATGGAGCCAGAACATCTGTCATCTTCAGAGGGAAGACTCGTCCTCGAAGTCGGCTCTCAAGCGAGATCAGAGAAGTGTCCTTTCGTTGCTTCCTCGGCTTCGGTCCCCTTTTTCTTCCTTGATCTTCCTAAGAGGGGATCGAAGACGTTGTTGGTTGGTTAGATCTCCGGCACTGGGTGGTACCTTTTTCGTGATTGGCCAACTAGTTTTATAGAGGGAGGAAATTCCGGGATTTCAGCGCATAGTTCCACCCCTTGTCCGAGGTGGGACGATCTCTTCGAATCCATTAGCGTACTTTAATCGAATTTTGTCCTTCCCAGGCCCCCGCCGTTTTTTCGGTAAGCCAGCCGGAATCCCAGGGTGACTGGTTTCCTAAAATTGATTACGTCATCAAGGACGGACCACATCTTGCCTTTGTCACACTGCCCACTTCTCGGTAGGTTTTCAAATTAACTTATTTCTTATATCTGAGGGTAAAGCCTAGGTAATTGTTGTGGTGAATTTCCTTCCTACCTGCTGGTCCCTTAACTTTTGTTCGCACCTTGTGCTTGTTATATATAATTTGTGCCTAAGAATAATATTTTCCAAAAATAACAACTATACCACTACATATTAGAATTTCTAGTATAATTATTTTATCCGGCAGTTCTTTGCAATGTTACATTTTAGTAGTTTGTTGCAGTGATTAGTTACAAAAATAATTAGTTGAGTATATTTAATTTACATTCCTGAAAACATTGAAAAGCAAATGGTAGAAATTTGCATTTCAGATGATTAATTATACTAATAATTATTTCTATTTTTTAGTTTATTTTTTATAACTAATTTATTTTTTCGTTCATTATAATTTATTTCTAATTGTAAGGATGGCCAGAATTTTAAGAATCAAAGAGATACTGCAAGTAAAACAGAACCTACTACATAGAATATGTATTCATGACTGTGGCATTAAGAGAAAAATAAAATAAAATAAAGATAGAAGTGAATAGGAAGTGTGGGCATTGAAGGTTGAAGTGGGAGAACCGAATGGATGCAATTATCGTCTTTGCCTTGCAAAAAGCAGAACTAGACAAGATTTACTGATTTCTGTCACTTTTTATTTGAAACTATTTTTAACTATGACTTTAATCTTTTAATTTACTACAAACTGTCCTTCAACAATATTTATAAGTCAAGTTCATACATTTTATAAATTATAGAAATCGTTATAATTTACCACAGTAATAATAAATAAAATAAAATTAATAATAATATAATAAAGGCTATCTACAACAAAAATAACTTGTCCATCAATGCAAAAATAAAACACTATAATGCTGTGGTAAAGCCAGTGATACTGTATGGAATGGAAACTGCAACCTTAACAAGCCTGGAAAAGCTTCTGAAAATCGAAAGAAGGATATTACGAAAAATCTATGGTCCAAGAATAGCAAATGGAAACTACAGATTGAGATCGAACAAGGAAATTTATGAGCAGGTAGAAGATTTGGAAACAACTTTAAGGAAGAGACGACTGAGATTATACGGCCACATGATTAGAATGAATCCTCAAAGAAGAAATAAACAGATCTTAGACAAAATGTCTAACCTGAAAAGCCTGAGTGGTTATGCCAAGCAGATGGAGGAAGAATTAAGAAGATTTGGAATCACAGATGAAGATTGTCAAGATGGAGACGGATACAGAGAACGACTCAACAGCATTAAAGTTCTAGTTGAAGAGAAAGTGAAACGTGGCAATAGCAATTGGACGGAGGAGAGACGAATACAACTATCGGAGAAAATGAAGGCTGTTTGGAGGAGGAAGAAAAGTGAGGGTGTGGTGAGAGTGAGAACTAAACCGTTATATCTGCGTGGTCCTTAGACGGCCGGTTCGCGAAGAAAAAAAGAAGGCTAAAGCAGAACGTATTTATAAGCAGGACTTTTTATTTAAGCCTCTGACTTATATATATTGTTAGATGCATCTATTTAATATTTAGCCATAAAAATGAATAATATGAATTGTCTATAAGAAATTTAAGGTAGAAAGTTATATAAATAAAAATATCAGGCTTCCAACCAGTTTCATATAATTTATTACTTTTGTACGTTTCGGGATTTCAATCCCATCCTCAGATTTGTTTTTCTGCATACGTTCCTTCTGTCATTAATACTTCAACCAATTCTTCGGCCAATCTTAAAAATATCCATACAACATCATCATTGTATAATATTTGCTCGAACGCATTGTTGAATAATACGCATCTAAAAACTTCGAGAAATAATAAATTGAAAGAAAGTGGTTGGGAACCATATTTTTACTGAATGTAACTTAAAATCAATAAGAATTCTAGTAAAATTAATTAGATATTTTAATATTAATTCTTATAAGTGGAGGAGATGGTTGTTTCAGTGAAGATAGAAATACAGAGTAAGCAATAATATTGCTTTAATGTGTGCCGACGTTTCGGCCTAAGATGTAGGCCTTCAGGAGTTCTGAAGCAAGGCATGATTCAGAAAAAAAAAATCAAGGAGTTCTGAACTTGGTTTTGTGCTCCTGATTTGTTGCCCTGATGGAGGCCTACAACTTAGACCAAAACTTCAGCGTTAAAGCAATATTATTACCGACTATGTGTTTCCTTCTTGACCGCACCCCAACCATTTTCAAATTAATTACGTGAAATTTAATATTTATTTCTATTATATTTTTTGTTTGTTTCCTTTTCAGTTAAAATAGCTAGAAGTAAAAAATGAATTTAAATCTGTATGAATATTCATAATTAATCACATAATGCTCAATCGGAACAAAATTAATCAAGAACAAAAAAATCAGGAAAAATAAGGATTTTAGAAGCCATTTATATAACAAAAATATTTATAAAACCGCAAATTATAAAACTGACTTAAAAAAATGTTGGTACACACAACGCCCATATTACGAGTATAAACAGTATTGAACTGAAATGATAATAATTATTTTGTAGAATAAATAATAATAATAATAAATTTAAAAATATAGACTGAAGTTTAAAGTTCCTCAAAAAAATGATACAAGCATCTCTGTTCTATACCAACAAATGTTGGTATCGTTATTGATCAAAAGTAAATAATCTCTGATATATGGCACAGCTGACTGTACCAAACGATTTTAAATTTATTAAGATGCTAAAATTCAGGGTAAATGATTAATATTTCCAACTTCTTCTTTATTGGTTACTAGACAAGGTTTGGGACTAAACTGCTCCATTTTCAAGTATAAAAACAAAATTAGCTAAACAATTTTATTCATTTAGTGATAGTGTTGAGTCATAAAAGTAAAGAAAACTGTTTACAATGTAATTTGAGATTTGCGGTCCCGAAATTTCATAGAATTTACAAGAATAAATAATTTTTTTAACGGAGGAAGACTAAATTGCTTTAATACCTATAAAAAGAAACGGGATTTTAGTGTTTTTATTTATTTATTTTTATTATCTTTATGTCTGAGTTTAATTTACTATAATTATAATGGAGGGAGTTATTGTTGACCGTATATTTATATTTAAAGGGAGAAGTTGATCGGGGGGTGCGGAAACAAAATAACAACAATGAAAAAAGAGAAAGAGGCAGTACCAGAAAAAGTAAAAATGATAAATGATAAAAACAGAAAAATTTAGTAATTTAGTGTTATCTTTTTCTTTTTATTCTTAATACTTTTTTATCTTACTTGTATTTTTTGTTTCTTATCATTTATCATTTTTACTGTTACTGGTACTGCCTCTTTCTCTTTTTTCATTGTTGTTATTTTGTTTTCCTTGTAGCCCTGAAGATGGCCTAAAACTTAGGCCGAAACGTAGGCACAATTATATAAGTTCACATTATAGTAGTCTATTTCTTTGACCGCACCCCCCCGATCAACTTCTCCCTTTAAATACTATAATTATAAGTTTTTAGTGTTAAACTGTCCACCACTGGAGCAAAGATCATTCTTCTCTATTTTCAGTAGAGTTTTTATACATAAATATATATTTCATTTTTTTTCGAAATCCTTATCTTCATAGCTCAGTAAACAAGTATGACCATGTATTGCCTAGTACGTTTTTTCTTTAGAACATTAAAAAGTTTATTGTAAATTTTATGTTTATCTTTTCGGGTTTACCAGCATGAATTTTTTTTTTTTTTTTTAGTCTAGTATTTTGCCTTGATTCAGTATTTTATCAACAATTTCAGTATGTACTAGTTATCTTAATTACAAGACTGGATTATTATAAATGTAATAATTGTTTATTAAAGACATGTAATAAAAATTATAAAGACATTAGTAGTATTTGTGGCGAATAGGAGTTAGGAGGAAAGCAGAAGCCACACTAAGACACTAATACCCGACAGCTCGGGTAAAAGAGTAAACACCTGACTTTAGAGATTTCGTGAAATAGGAAACTTCCTTTTTCTTTTTTACAGCACCCTTCACTACGGGCGCCCCAATATACATTTCTCTTTAGAAATACCTCCGAAAGGGGGGAGGTTGTAATTCTTGAAACTCAGTGTGAGAATCTTCTACCTCAGTCCTCAATAGTTGAGATTTTTTATTGACAAATGTATTTTTACCCGCTATTCATTCAGTAGTATTTAAAATTATTTCATATGAACTTAACAATTATTTTAATAAAATCTGGTGCAGTGCGGACATCATACAACTTTCACTTACCAGCCTATGATAATCATCCATTTAAAAAAAAAAAAAATATTATTAAAACGCTTAAATATTTAATAATATTTATAAATACTTCTTGGTACACTCCTTGAAATATTTTCAGCAGAATCCAATTCTTCACGCCTTCTCTCTCAAAAGTACCATAAAATAGTTTTTAAAACTGTACGACAATACTGTTCAATATATATTTTTGATTTGTCAAGCTGAAAATAAATGTTAAAAGTTTCTATTTAGTTTCCAAGGATATTCCATTTAGTCTCCACGGAAACATTATGTAAAAAAAAAAATAATATAAAAGTAGAAATTATTTACAACAGACTCCTACGCTTTTGAGTTTTTCGTCACCCTCCATTACCTTCAACGACTTTACATGTTCGTTAATATATATATATATATATATATATATATATATATATATATATATATATATATATAACGGTATATTACGATTACTATTCTTAATTCTGGAAATGAGTTTTTAACCTGGGGAAATATTTCTTCTATAATATATTCTATGGCCGAAAGCATTATTATGGACTTCCTGGTGATTATCCACCATCGCCTGCATGGTAATTAGATGGGCATATTTATCATTTGATTTTTTTTTTTTATTTGTATATGTATATATATATATATATATATATATATATATATATATATATATATATATATATATATATATATATATATATATATATTTATTTTATTTTTTCCTGTACTGTTGATCTATATATGTGTGCGTTCAAATATTGATGTTTGATTAGTTTCATAAATTTTCCAATTATCTAGAGTTTGTATACTGGATTAAGAAAGGGTTGATTGTTAACTGGAAGAGAGAATTATGGAGAGGTGAGAAAGTAGTTGGATGAATAAAAACAAATAAAAGATAGAAAAAGAAAAAGAAAATGTTGTGTAATCGATTAAAGACGAAAATGCTATGAATTATGTGTATGAATGAAAAAAAGAAATAAATGTAAAATGTGTATATATATATATATATATATATATATATATATATATATATATATATATATATATATATATATTCTCCACTATGATCAGTACGCTGTGTATTGTAGCAACCCAATGTATTTGGGCAGCACTGATTTTCAATAAATCATTTCTCTCTAATTAACAAATTCTTTCATAGTTTATCCACTTTTTATAATTGCTAACAATGATAAACGGTTAATTAATACAAATAAAAAAAAAATTACTTTACTTTAGAGGAAGCTATTTTGAAAATTAAGCCCTGTCAGACTATTTAAAGGAGGATAAGAACTAGTTTATATATTGAAGACCATTTAATTGTACATTAATATAGGAATTTAATAAAACCATAAAAAGGAAAATTATAAAAAATGTTTGGTGGTGGTGCTTATTCTTCATGACTTGGTTTATACCAAATCGAGAAGCCCGCTCTCCTCAAGTCAACCAATGACCAATTTTGGTATTTCATAAAGGTCACGCCAATACAGTCTAGAATGTGGGATGGGGAAGCTTCACTAGTCTTGAACTTAATGCATTGGCAATTATCTTTTGTTTATTTTCAAATTTCAGCGTTTTAAAATGTCCTATTCTTAATCTTGAAACGGCTGTTTGAAGGTTCGGTTAAGGTTTCGAAGGAGATAAAAGTTTCTACTCGTATTTTGTGGTTTGTACCAGGCATTGCTTTGGTAAAGTTTTCAGTTCTAAGCTAATTTTATATAATGAGTAAATTTCTTTTATAGTGAAGATCCTTATTTATTCAATTACGGGCTTTTTAGCAAGTTTGTCAGCTTCTTCATATTGTGAGGAATTTCCACATGGGCAGGGATCCATTGGAAGTATATTTGGGTGTTTTTACTACATTTTTGATTCTTTTATATATAATTTTTGAAGTGTTGTCAGATATGTTATTGGGCAATGAAAGATGCTGAATTAAACTTTTGCTATCACTGAAAATCCCCACTTCTTCATAAATTTTAGCTATTGCTAATAGTGCTTCTTTAATGGCAATCAGTTTAGCTTTAAAGTTGGATGAGATGTCTACATTTCTTGTCGTAATGTAACAATGGCATTGAAATTCTCCAAGAGCTGTGGAAGTGAGCTATATATGTAATACACACACACACACACACACATATATATATATATATATATATATATATATATATATATATATATATATATATTAGTCTACCCAAGTCTTTTTTTTTTTTTTTTTTGAATGAAGAAATGGAGAGAGGTAGAACCCAACCAACGTCGAACGAGCTACTGTGGCATCGCTGACACTTTATTTCCATTTTTTAATTTTAAAAAATGACGGTGTAGCTTTAATAGATATGCTCTTGAAATGTTTATTACCATACCCTCATTCGATGAAAATTAAAGTACTTTTTTTATTAGGGGACATTAAAATTTTAAAACAAAAGAGAGTTTCCCGAAATGATATAAGTACATTTTTTTTAAGTTTTGGGAGAATGGAGGAGAAAAGGTAATAGATAGAAATGAATTAGCTAAGTGTGAAATAGGAAATGGAAGACAAGAAATGGAGAGGGCTTTGGTCTTGAGCCGAGATAGAGCGACAGATAAGTGAAGCGGAAATAGACATTCTTCTCCATGGTCGCTTATTCATCTATGCCCCTGCTATTATATTGTACAAACGTTACGCATTCGATTTATCTATTTTATTAACAATGTCACAATTCTATTGCTAGATCAACGGTGTGTATCTCTGAAAGAACCCATCAGATCAATGGAATTTTTCTCCTTTCTCATTTTATTATTTTTACTGTAGAAAATTATAGCTCGATCAATTAAAAAAAAAATGAAAAATAACGTTATATACAACTTTACAAAAAGAAATATGGGCAAAACTTTGACAGAATAAAAAAAATTAAATAAAAAAGATTTTTCTTAAAAGATGACTCTTCCAGGCAGGCTGTTTTGAACATCATTTATCATCCTCTCTTTTGTCCAAGGCATCCTCAACAAAAAGTTGAGGTGGAATTAATTAAAACTAAAATTAATTCAATGCTTCAATGGAATTGAAAGCAAAATAATTTTTAATATTTTTGATCGTTGATATAATCGAGAAAAAGAGGGCTGAGGTGGAGGGGAGGGAGATGCGGTCAGGAATGAATAAGATATTCTGGTTTAATGTGCGCCGTTATCTAAGTTCCAAGCCTTCATCAGGGTTAAACAAAACAACCATAAAAGAAAAGGGGAGAGTGAATATAGTGGGAATTAGATGGAAAAATATGAAACAATAAAATAATAATAAGTGCAGTGATATTTATTATTCTACTATATATTCTTTTGGTTTAAACTTCTATATTTTGTGCATATAATTATTCTATTTCATTTTTCATTAATTTTCACGTTTTTTCTATTTATTTTATTTTTACTTGGAAACCTTCCATTGACGTATATTTCTTTGAGAAAAAATGTTAGATTTTTAGTTTCAAATTTACTTTAATAAAAAAGTATTTTTATAAAATTAATCAATTTTGATCAAGAGATAAATTGCCATATTAAATAAGGACGAAACGTTACAAATATATGTAATAATATGACAATGTAAATACGTTTTTATTAATAAATATATGTGGGATTAATATGACCATTGATCTTTGAATATTACAAAATAAATTGGAATCCCATTAAATATGAGCAATCATAGTATTTTTGTTGATCACAAATTCATTTTAGTTTAGCTATAATAACTTTAGCAGGCAAACAATGTAACTTGATTCAAAATTTGATTAGAGAGTAGCTTTGTAAAGATTGATAAAGATAATAATAAATTATTTTTAATGTTGTAATAATATTATTCTTATTCTAGTTAGGTGACCAAAAGGTAACTTTTTCGCTTCTCTGAGAATAGGAAATCGAAAACATTATTTATTTTTTAAATATTGTATTGTACTTAACTATATTCAATAAAATATTTTAAGTTTTTTTTACTTAATTCAATTTATTGTTTTATAAAAAGGTTCATTTTTCAAAAAAGTGTTTTTATTATCTATAAACTCTAAAGGACCTTACACTGTTTTTTTATGAATAACTTCCAAAATTCGATTCCTGATTCATGATTAATTGATATGCCTAAACAGGCAAACTTTTAACGCTTTTCCTATAAAATATCACTTTTCGTATTGTGGCCCTCTTCTTCCAAACGAACGACATTTCCATATTATATATTAATTTATTTTCCATGAATTTTTATGTATACTATTTTATTATTTTGTATTCTCCCAATTAATTCTTATATATTTATCAACCCCCTATTCTATTATAATCGTATCTTGTTTTGTTCAGCGCTGACGAAGGCATATAACTTAGGCCGAAACGTCGGTGCAGATCAAAGCAGTATTATGCCTTACTGTGTATTTCTTTACTGATCACACCCCCCCCCCCCCCAACATTTTCTACTTAAAAATAAATTTTATCATTCATATATTCCCTGAAGCGTGTACTATGTTTAAAACCACCTGCCTGTATCTGAAAAGAGCGTGTACTAAGAGCGTAAGTGAATACAAACAAAAATCGGATTAGAATAAGTTTCTTTATTTGAAAAAAATGATGTTAAAACGGAAGCTACAGAAAGGAGGCTTAAGGGATAAAGTTGTGTGAGGAATTCCAGAAGGAGACAGCTCGAGTGAAAAAGGGTTTTTCAAATAAAGCAGATCTGCGAGAGGGGATGTACATGCCGATCTTGTATTCAAGATGTGGATGAAGGCACACAGGATGAGTTGATGTAGAATAAAGGGAAGTTATTGCGTTTTTAAATACATTTTTTTTTTTTCCAGAGATAAACTTTTTTTATCATTAAATTTAAGGGAAATAATTAATAGAAATATACGTAACTAATCGTACCACATTTACAAACAAAAACAAAATTAAAAATAACAGAAATTCAAATAGTTAAAAGAAATCAATTTAGTTCCTATGTTCCGACATACATGCTTTTTACATTAAAGCGAATTACTGTTAATCAAGTTTCAGTAATCCCTTATCAAGTTCTGAACTCTAGACTTTTTTTCTTTCATTTAACATTTGAATTTATAAAACACTATTAAGCCTTTTAAACAAAATTTGGTCACAGTTAAAAATGTGGAAGATAAATAAAGTATAAATGATGAGGTAACAAACCAGTCAGAGCCCAATTTCGATGTGGATTTGCCAAATTTTCACGAAACTGTAAAGTTGAAATAAATGGAGTCGGCATGAGTGAAAAAAAAAATATAGTAACCCTGTATACTATATTTTTTGTTTTTTTGTCCCTGAAAAAAAGGATGACCTTTGGGAGATTTTATAGAATATTTAACGCTGAACAAATAAGTTCCTATGAATGGGTTTCCTACGCCTTCCGCTAGCTTCGATAGCTCGAAGCAACATGAGGGAGTAAATGCATTTAAATGTTTTTATATCAAGAACAAATCGTTTATTCACTAAGTGCCTCATACTGCTTCCAACCAATCGAAGATAGCGGAAGCCATTGTAACCACTTTTGTGAGCTGAAAACATACTTTTCTCATAAATAAATATTTTCTATCGCGTTTTACGTTTTACCTTTCTGAAAAAAAAAATTGGTTCCGTGTCTGTCGTTTTTTTGAATATTTTTATTTTTTTTTGCAATGCCACCTAAAACCAATTTTGCTAAAAATAGCATGTTATTTCGACATTCGCCAGACATTTTGAAAATCATGTCAACTCCGACAATTCACTGAAGATCGTGTGTTTGATCTATCAAGCTTCTATTGGTCTTATTCGAAGCCGAATATAATACTCCGTGATTTCATTTTCTATGTGTTTTTTGATGCAATGAGTCTTTTCTTCATAAATTGCCACAATGTATATAATAATAATAAACGTATTTTTTTCGTGGTTTTTGGTAATTTTCTATAAAATCCCCATGGGTTCTACTTTTTAGGGGGGAAGGGGGGGGACACCCTACATACTATAAGTAAATATAGAAATCCTCATTGTTCCTAAGAAATAACTCTAATACATACTTGCTGATGTTTGTTAGGTTTATTGCCCTCTATGTGAGCCACAAAACAAATTTCAACCCTTCAGTGCCTAATTCAAGCCAGTGCTGATTCTGACTCGGGAACGCTAAGATGATGCCGTAACACCACTCATTCTAGCTAGCTGAAAATCGGATACATGACCTTTTTCAGCATCATGTACTAATGCAGTTTTTTTTATTGTATCATTTTTTTTTTCTTGCAATCATTCGTGTGTAGATAAATTCTGTCCTTTATATATTGGCCACTCTCACCATAAATTATTCCAGGGCAATTTAAATTGCTAATTTTATAAACTACACCTGCGTTTTTATTATGTTCTATTTTATACTTCATATTGCTGTATAAATTGACAATTGTTATTGTGAATTGTAAAATATTAATTTATTTTTTTAGAAATGCTAAGTCACCAATATGAAATGCTTGACCTGAACGAGTAAAAAAATAAAATATGAAGTAATTATATTGGTATAAATACTAAAATGCCTATTAAAAATAAAGGATAAAACACTCTCATTTCAATAATAAGTGACACAATACCGTTAATGATAACAGGAACACAAGTAGAATTAATTATGTCAACTCATTCCATTGTAAAAAAAGAATAACATAATATCTGCTCTATAATATAAAAAATAATAACATAATATCTGCTCTATGATATAAAAAATAATAACATAATATCTGCTCTATGATATAAAAAATAATAACATAATATCTGCTCTATGATATAAAAAATAATAACATAATATCTGCTCTATGATATAAAAAATAATAACATAATATCTGCTCTATGATATAAAAAATAATAACATAATATCTGCTCTATGATATAAAAAATAATAACATAATATCTGCTCTATAATATAAAAAATAATAACATAATATCTGATCTATGATATAGGTTTTTCGTTTTTTCGAAGAACTGAAATTTCGTTTCAGTTTTGTGTTACGTTCTTGTTACAATCTATATATATCAGATTAGTATGTTTTGTTGTTATTATATATTTTAGTTATACTTATATTACGGATGGTTGTAAAGTGGCAGGGGGAGTAAAGGTCCGGTGGAATACAATATAAGACTTAATACCATCCCTAAATGTAAACTGAACACAGATATTAGTGTCACTCTATTGAGAATTAAACGTGCTTTAATTTTATATGTATTTACTAAACCAATTTTACCCCCAAAAAAAATTTTGTACATTAAAATGTTTAAGAACTTCCAATATTTTTTAAACACAATAACGAAATTTTTTCGAAAAAAATATATGTCATAAGAATTTATGGGCCAAATTTCATGATGGTGTTTTTAAGGGTTCAATTATAGAAAAAATAAAGCCTTAGATTTTTATACCAATTTTTTTTTCAATCAGAAATGGTGGCACTATATGCCATATTTTAAACAATAAAATTTACTTTGTTGAAAGTCATTATATAAACAAACTATTTTCCATGGCAAATCGTTTTGGAGCTAAAAGCTTTTAAATGTTTCAGAAATAGTAGATTTTTACGGGGGGAGGGGTTTAAATTAATAACTCAAAAAATAAAGATGAGAAAAATCTGAAAATTTTCGACTATATTTATGAGTAGAACATAAATACCTTGTTTCACTCATTTTGAAAAACCTCGAATCAAAAATTATTGTTTTCATTGGATTTGGTGTGGAACGACCCTACTACATCTTTATTGTATTGATGTTTTCAAGTATTTATTAAAGTAGTAAAATTATTGTAAAGTATATGACTGTATAAGAAATAACTTTTGTATTTTTTTATCCACGTTAACATAAACAAATTGGTTTCCGAGCATGGATCGTACTCCAGGACCTAATAATAAGACAAAAGTGAGGTATTTATGGAGTTGATTCCATGGTACTTCATCGTATCTAAATAATCCTTCGAAGAAACGACATCGTGAAGTTTTATTGCATGAAGAACTAAAAACTTTTATGAAGAGAATGATGGACTTGCCCTGAGCACTAATGATCCTTGGAACTTTAGGTTGGTCTATTGTTAAGGAAACCGGTTGAGTCATTTCTTTGAATGGGATCTAAATACGGTGTCGAAAGAGTTTCAGTTCCCGTCATTAAGCACTTCCGGCAATAAAAATTCAAACCTTTTTTTCTTTTTTTTTTTTTAATTTTTTTTTTGTTTAGAGAGAAAAGAGGTTAATTAAAAATTCCATAGGTATTGGTGAAGTGGACCTCTTCTTTTTATATTTTATTATAACCTTTTTAAGATAGTGTTTCGGAGCCCTATATTCAGAAATTTCCGCTACACACATCAATACATAGTTTATAGTATTATCAATTAGTTATTAGTTACTAATCTATATTATATCTATGTGTTGAGTGATTAATTATTAATATGTTCAACCATATTATTTAAATCGTTGGTTTGCCCTATCACTCTTATGGAATTATGCATTACAATTTTTATAATATTTTCCGTCCTATCTATCCTTAAAAATATTTTTTATATATTACAATTATTATATAAAACTTATTTACAAGAAGTATCTTGCGTAATATCATTTCCTTGCCACTAAAATAAAAATATACCTTTTATACAGTTTTCGTTCTCTTTAATTAAATTTGTCAATGGAGTCGTTTCTTAAAAGAAACGAAAATCAGAGAAAAAAAGCTAAAGACGGAAAGTACTCGTCATTTCTCAGTCACAAAATTACTTATTTCACGCCTACTCTTTACAAAGATAAAAGTAAAAATGTATTTGAATATATAATATATTGCTATTATATGTATAATATATAATATAATGTTTATATAATATATATTACTATTGTTCTCTACGGATGTGAAAAGCTGCTGCTTAGGTTAAGGCGCGAACAACAACTAAAGATTTTTTAAAATATAGGTTGCGTTTAATATTTGGTTGAAAAAGATGAGTCAACTGTTAAGCTACCCAGCTATACTCCCCCCCCTCTCCCTCCCCCTACACTATACCTTTAACAAAAATCTTATTTTATAATAATTTCGTTGTACAATTTTCTAACAATTCGTTATATAAGTTATAACTTATATAACTAAGAGCAATTTTATTATATAACAAAGTTACATCTTAGTCTGCTCTTCTTAATAACACTGGGGATATCAGGCTCCCCATACAATTCCATTAGCTCAGCATTGCTTCTGATTCTCCACCTGTGCTCTTCTTTGAAGGGTCCAAAGATCTTTCTCAGGACTCTTCTCTACCAAACCAGAAGAGCTTTTCTGTTTTCTTTGGTCAGATTCCACGTATCACTACCTCATATTACAACCGGCCTAATTATCGTCTTATGTAACATAAGCTTTACTTTCCTGGAAAGACTTTTGTATCGGAAAGCTTTTTGCAGGGCGGAGAAACAGCCGGTTCCTGCTCAAACATCTGCACTTATTTTCAACTTCTAAATTGTTGTTCTCCGTCACTACTCCTCCCAGGTGCTTGAATGTATTGCAGCTGTGAAATGTGTTTTCACCCACATCAACAATATCTTTTATCTTTCCGGTCTGTCTAGAGGTTTTCATATATCTAGTCTTTTAGCTCTCTTGAATTCTTCTACAGCACCGGCCAATGCTGTTTTGGTTCTTCCTGTGATGACTACATCATCAGTTTACGCCATGTGTTGTGTGAGACTATTGTAAATGGTGCCATGCGGGTTTGTCCTTATACTTCTAATGGCAACCTCTAGGGCGAGGTGGGATAGTAGCGGCGATAATGGGTCTTAAGCCACTGTTAATCCGAAAGCTATTTGAGATGCCTACTCTAGTTTTAACCTTGCAACTTTTCCTTTCCAGGGTCATCTTCGTCAATCTTATTAACTTGCTATGTATTCCTAGTGACTGCAATGGCTTTAATAGTTTTCCTCTGTCCACGCTATCAGACGCCTGTCGGAAGTCGGAATTTAAATGTCCAGACTGTCCAGAACAGCGGAAACGGGTGGACGTTAACTTTCCTTTTCTGTGAATTCCTTCGATCTGACCGACAATACCAGGCTAGCATATAACCTGTTATATAACTTATGTAACCACGTTCAGAGGGGTAACTAGGGTAGGGGGAAAGATGCCAATAATGCTGATGATGGGCGCCAAAATGCCAAGAAATAATTTTTAATAATTTTTTTTCTTTCTTTTTTAGCCTCCGAAAAGAACGTTTATTTTATTGGATTCAAGTCGAACATACGTTTAAATTAGTAACCATGAAATAATATATATATAATAAGCAGAAATAGACTTACGATACAGATCGATCCAAGTAAAGCATTGATGCATTCCTTTCAATACCAAGTAGTTTTGTTATCGATACCACTAATTTAATATTCCTTTCGACATCTTAATTGTTTTGAATATTTGATCTAAGTGCTTGAATAAGTGCCGATATCCATAATTTGTCGGTATCATATTTTCCCAGAACCAGATAATCATCATCTCATAACAGTAACTAGTTTTATTGACTGAATTACGGTCAAAAATATCAAAAAGAAGAAACAAATATTTTTTAATTTTAACTTAACTTAAAAATAAACATTCATTCGAAATTTGCCGCCTTCTAGTTTCTCCCGCTTGGGGCAAGTGCACCCTTTGCCACCCATAGTTCCGGTCCTGGGGGAGGAGGGGGGGAAAATCTTGAAGATTGCCTCGGAAGACAGTTAGTTGACTTTGAAGACGTTGACTACGTCACTGACCAAGTTATAAAAGTTTGTTGTACAATATTTTTCATTCGACTTTATAACAAAGTTTTACAAATTTTAAAAACCATTTATATAACGAGGTTGGTTACATAGTGTGGACCCACCATAAAATGTAAAAAGCTATAACAGGCGGTGTCGTCGCGGGATGTCCACCTAGTAATTATGTTGACTGGTACATCGTGACTTTTTATTGATATATGTCTTATCTTTCACATACTGTCATTTATGGGCATTATCTACACGACTCATTGATAACTCTAAAGATACAGGCACTTATATGTCTAAAATAAGTGGTGGGGATATAGAAGGAAGCATAAGAAAGTGTGATGCTCGCGTCAGCACGACAATAAACGGTAGGCACATCAATAAACTAATAAACAGGGAACTTGTTAAAAGCACTTGATCTGACCCTAAGTACTGTTGGGCCGTGAAAAGATAAATTACCATCTGAAGCTAACAGAGACAGAGTTTATTAGGGTAGCTAATTTCTTTATGACAGGCGGCGAAAGGTCTTGCATTGTTTTATAAATTTCACATTACTTATAAATAAAAATATGCTATAAATAACATAATATATAAAGCAACAAGTGCTGAAGTGCTATCACACATTTGTTTAATCCAGAGTTACTTACCGAAATGTAGAAACAGGAAGATAGTTTAAACTCTGCAGGGGATTTCACTTTTGATGGGTACAGAGGAGGAGGAACTGTTCAGCAATTTGTTTCTGGAATCGGCTTTGAACTTCCAGGTTATTTAAAGATAACAAGAGCAACTGAAAACCAATTAAAAGCAGCCCTTTTTGTTTTTGCTGTGGTGAATGGTATCATTGATAGATTCTTTGCCCAGCTGCAACTTTCTACTTTTTTATTTTTTTTTTTCTGGAATTTAAGAGTTATATTATATTTATAAAATGAAATAGGAAGAATTGTAAACTACACTCATATTACTTCATTACTAAATAAAAAAAAAAAGGCAAATGTAATTATAAAATAAATAATAAGAATAACTCATTTCTCAGCCATGACCATTTTTTAATCCGTACATATTTTTAATAACATAAATAAACCTGGGAGTTCTCAAAAATTGAGAAAAGTGCATCAAATAATCATTTTGATAATATTTTAATCAAATTTAAACATTTAAATAAAACTCAAATTAACTATTTTGTAATTAAAACTGAAGTAGAAATAAGTAAATTATTTATTATTAAGAGGGAGGCGAGAGTCCTGTACCAAGAACGGTTGTAATAACTGGGAGACACATAATATTTATTTGCATAGCCTTAATTTATTATTTATTTACCCTTAATTTATTACTTATTTTGTCTTATTTATTTATGCCCCCCCACAATATAGTCTAAGGCACTATCAGATGTTCATAAATTTTCGAATGATATAACGCAGAAAGGATACGCTGAACGGTTGTGAAGGTTTAGGGGGTCTAAACGTTGGACATGGTCGGACGCACCTAAGGGATTTGTTATATAGAAGTAATATTGGAAAAATAGAGCTCATAGCTGCATCACAAAGGGTACTAATTGATCACATTGGAAAAGTAAAAATATATAAAATTGAAAATATAAATAATTATGGGTAGTTTTGAGGCTTGCTATCACTGAACTTTGTTTCATATAAAATTACTTGTGTAATAAAGCCTATAAATAATTTTAAATGAAATATAAATTAACGATATAGTAGCGTTGCTCAAAAGTTTTTTTTTTATTAGTATTATATATTGTTTCAATGCTTAGGATTAGTTTCAGTTTTAATATATATTTTTTTTTTTAATGTTTAGGAGTTGCTGACGTTGTTGCTGACTGTGTGGTTGCCCAAAGCGTTAAGGTTTAAAGCAAGGACATCCTCAGTCCCCAGTTTAATTTAGCTCTAGAATGCCATTAGAAAGGTATCTCTGTATGGTAAATACCTGTTCCTCATGTATGCTGATGGTTTAGTACTAATATATTTGGTGAAAACGCGTATACTATATTATTATTGGCGAGAGCATAGTTGACCGTGGAAAAGTGTGAAGGAGAGTCTTGGCTGAGGGTGCGGTCAATAAATGAACACACAATAAGAAAAAAACTTATTACAATTTGTGCCGAGGTTTCGGCCCAAGTTTTAGGCCATCATCAGGGCTAAGAAAAAACAAGATAACAAAAGATGTAACAACAGTGGCAGTACTATATTTCTTATTTTCACATTAATATTAGCCTATTATGATCACATTTTTCTTTATGTTTAACTTCTTCTTCATTTTACTGTTTGTTAACTATTTTATTATTACTGGTACTGCCACTATTGTTACATTTTTTGTTATCTTGTTTTTTCTTAGCCCTCTAAAACTTGGGCCGAAACGTCGGCACACATTATAATAAGTTTTTTCTTATTGTGTGTTCATTTATTGACCGCACCCCCAACTAAGATTATCCTTCATCGTTAAGAATTTTAAATATAAAAAAAATTGGATAGAGGCTGTGTCTACCACACCCTCAGGGTTTTAAAGTCGTAGAGTGCTAGTATTGAGAATTGCAGAGAAGAATATATAATTATATAACAGCAATTTCGTGAATGATGATATGACTGGAATACGTTGCGAATTATCTGGATCTGAGCGGTGACGTCATCAACTCAACACTCAAAATAGGCCAACTTTACTCGCTCAGGGTATTTCGGAAGTAAATTCATTTTGCAATATCTAAGGTACATTTTCTCTGCTAACACGTTGATTACCATGTAAATAAATAAATAGTTTTGAAATATTGCTTTTTTTTTTTTTAGCATTAATATTTGCTCTCGGTATTTCTAGTTACATCGGAGTTTACGTTTCACCTCCTCCCCCCCCCCCCCCCGACAATGACTATTTTGAAGGCGTTTTTAGTGATCTTACCAAGCATAATACTTGAATATTTTAATGCATTTTTTATTTTTTTTTTATTCCACTTAGCAACATTTTGGTACTAAACTCATTCTTCTACCTTCAGTAGAACCAGAGATATAAAATAAATTGTGTTTTGCACATGCAAACATCCCGATTTTTTTTCGGGGCTCCTGTGGCACGTTGGTCTATAATATTTTACTGATACAGTCTAATACATTAAGGCCTAGATTCATCTAAAAAAGGTTTCGTTAAATTCTAGGAGACACAAGTGGGATCCCCTCCTTGTTAGTAAAAATTATATCCATTGCAATCAACAAAATGATGTTTGTTAATATTTACGAAAAAAAAAATGGTCTGTGGCCATGGGGGCTTAGACCTGTCAAACAAACCATGGCAGTTAAAGTGTTAAATGAAACCATACTTTGCATTCAATCATTTATAGAAGCGGAACTATGAGCTGTGAGCTATGTGCGTTTAAAAATCATACCAAAAGCGTCTTAAAATCATTCTGTCCTAACATTGTAATTTTATGATAAAAATTAAATTAAAAAAAAATAAATAATAAAATCAGCCAAAGTAGGGAAATCTCTGTCGTGCCACCTCAACAAAATTGCTCAGTTCGCTTCTACTGTCTAAAAATCTGAAAGTCAGAATTTACAAAACTGTTTACTGTTCTTTGCGGATGTGGTCGCTTACGATAGTATAATAGAATCGAATAAGTCAATTTGGAAATTCAGACAAAGCCTCACTGAATCCGGTACATACAATTTAGGTAATCTCATCATGGCGAATGAAATACGCGTTTTAAGTCTGTATGGTCAGAAGCGAGCGTACTCGAAAAGGGTGGTCAACTCAAAATCATTCTAGGTGTTGATCGAAATGTTTATGGGAGTATTGTGTTCGATCATGTGTGCGATCAAAAGGCTTGGTTTTTGATGGAGTTCAGTGGAGGGATGTTGCTGTTATCAGTGTCGAACCTCTGGGTTCCCTTCTCCTTTTATTATTATAAGTATTTAATGCTTAGCCATTTTATTTTAGCTCGCATTTAATTTTATTGAAGTTAAACTAATAAGCAATAATGATACTCAATCAAATTTCCACTTTTATTTTTTCCCTTAAAACACGTTTTAACTAAAGTAATCAATTTAACGAAAATATGCTTTAACGATATATTTTATGGATAGGTCTTATTTATTTAGGTTACGATAATTTGTGATACTGCGCCTTACTTTTCTGATCTTCGAAACAATCTACTTGTAATAAAATACTGCCATAAAATATTGCGATAAAATATTGCGATAAAATATTGCAATATTCTACCATCTGGTACTTTTTTTTTTTTTTTTTTTTTTTTGCAGTTTATAGCAAACAATTTTTCATTCAATTTTCATGCCTCGTTTCAAACACTAAAAATGTGAAGAAATATTATTTATTTTTTTAGCTCTTTGTAAATAGAAATCTTAAATAAATAATTATATTTCCTATTTGAAATAATAGTTGTAATATAGACGTATAATATACCGTTCGAAAGCTAAAGATTTTAATAGGGAGTGACGAACAACGGGCAAACTTAAGTGATTGGTTTAGTCAATGATTTCTACTTTAATATTATTTTATGGAAACTAAATGGAATTTCCATGTAAACTAAATGTGAACTATTAAAATTTCACTAGCCCTGTTTGAGTAGAAATTAGTTCCTACTCAAAGTAGAGATTTTTTAGCTTAACTTTTATTTTATTAATTTTTCTTTTACATAAGTTATGAATGTGCACATTTATGATTATTAGTTATTGGAATGAAACAGATTGTAATATATATATATATATATATATATATATATATATATATATATATATATATATATATATATATATATATATATATATACACACATATATATTTAGATACGATGGTAAAACGTGACTTTTATTTTAAATTAAATATAAATTCAGATGAAGTCTACAGTAAGTATAAATTGTGTTAGCCTGGATAGTTATCCCTGGAAATAGTTTCGGGCCCAATACCTTATCAAATAATTTCAAGACCATAAATTACACCAGAGTAAATTATTATCTGAGCTACTCCTTGACCGAATTCCCTCAGCAGTCTGAGAATGGGCCGAGATACCTCAAGGGTCTTTAAACTTTCTGGCAGAAATTTCAGTCCCCTTTAACTGGTTTCAACCGGGCACGGTAGATATCCTGGAAGCCAGAGAAGCGCTGCTTTCCAAATATAATCTCATTTAGTGAAATCCCACGTGGAAACCCCTATTCTCCCTTTCAGGGGAAAGAAGATTATGCGTGTGCCATTTTAGGGAATTCTCCGTTGAACATGTTTACATCATATATTTAAGGTGTAATTCGAATTAGATTGGTGTGCGACTGAAAGGTCGTCTTATTCGAATGGAAAGAATAATTAATAACAAGAAATCAAAAAGTGAATAAAAAAAAATGAATAAATAAAAAAAAGGATTTTATTATTAGTCGCCCAATTAATAAGAGCAAAAACTCAAAAAACGTGACAAAAAATATTATTAGTATATTACACAGAACAGCCGTGACTTTTTGGCGCATTTCAGATTCGAATCTGGATGACGCCAGATCCAGTCTTCTAGTTACGCCGAATTTACTGGAGGAAAAAGAGTGTCTGTTACGAAACGCTTAGCAAGTTTCAATAAAGTGAATATAAGTTGGAATAATAAAAATTTGTTATTAATTTATTAAAATATACAAAAACTACTATTTTAGAATAGGAACAGAATCATAAATAAAAATTAAATAGAATTAATCAAATGAGAAAATAGTTAAAAAAAAAGAAAATAGCTTTATAAATACCTTTGTACATTAATGTATCTAAATTCACTCCAATACCTGTACCGAAAAAAAAAGTATTTTATTGATACCCATTATTATTCCAAGAAAATAAACCAAAGTTTTTTTTTTTAGTTTTTTTTTAATGATTCTTTATTATTATATTATAAAGAGGATAGTTGACTTCATACGAATTATTGAGCAGACGTTTCCAATGCGAAGTTAAACTGAGCTCCTAAATCAAATTTTGTTAAAATATTAAGAAAAATAATTGGTGACAGCGAAACCTTTTTAAAAAAGAGTTAAAATTATTAGCGGTGTATTATTCGACATTACTAAAAAAAAAAAAAAAAAAAATAAAGTAGGCTAGAGCCTCTAAAATGACAGTAAATAACTCAGTCAACGTTCACCAGTATAGGCGTCATTAAAATTGAAAAACATTAATCCAAATCATGTACAGCAACGTCTCACTGAAAAAGTGTAAGTTAATGCAGCGTGCACACTAGTTTTTTCAAAGTTCGACATTACAGGACTGTAAAATTTTTATTTTTGAAACTAGATTTTTCTTCTTTTTTTTTTTAAAGTGTTCCTTTGACGATCCTTTGAACTAGTTTACCCGGGCGAGAACTCTCGCATTAGATATCAATCCTTCTTCTAAACCCTAATACATTAGAAGTATAAGCGATATTAGGAAAACATATTTATTCTTGTAAACAATGTAATATTACCAAAAAAGTTTATTTAACACACACGTTTGGGGAAGCTACATAGTTTTTAATGACTATGCTGAAGTTACAGCTCATACTTAATAAATAATTATCTTACCCCACTGGAAAACATCTCTTCAATTTAGCAGTTAGGCAATTAGATCCAGCTATAACATTTTCTATGCTTAGTATTCATATTTAACAGTGCCGTTTAGGATTGGACATGGGAAACATTATATATTTTCCCACTCATTAAAAGTGTTTGTAAACAGACTCAAATTAATATAAAGTTGCCATGACAACGACACGTACGCAAGATGGCATAAGGCCCGTGCAGACCTATATCGTGCGTTATCTTGAAAACGGTAGGTTTTAAGGCTTTAAAACGCTGCCCGTGTCAAAATCATTAAAATCCAACTTATCCCGTCTCGATCCGCCGACTCTCAGTCGTCGAATCTTTGAAACCTCCCAGTTTTTTCACCACTTTTATTTAAGCCCTAGTAAGAATTTAAGAAACAAAATCAGGATTCGTCACTTCTCCTTGAAATTCCCTTTCTTTTATATATAATACCTCATTCGTCAAAATCCATCACTCCTGAGAACCGGAAAAGGGATCTATACTACCGTAATAATATATAGTAGTGATATTACCAATAACCTCCGTTTCAAACCCATTTTGTTGAGATTCATAATTCAATTTAGTAGTACTTAGGACGCGCTTGCCTCTAGTGCGTACAAGGTATCTGGAAGACTCATTATTCAAGGTTGTGAGGGAAGTGCAAAATAGTTCGTTTCCAGAGGATTATCATACTGATGTGATCATCGAACAGTTTAAACGTGTCTAAGAATCACATTTTAGAATCTTCAGTGACAATTATGAAAAGGGTTGAGAAATATAACTGAATAAATATGTTATAAAAAAGGATTTTTATTTCAATGTGCTATTCTCCAGTTGCCTCGGCAAAGCATAGTAGGTGTAAGTTTACACCCCACACATTTGTACCACAACAGAGGTCTGCACTTACCCCTATTGTCATATTTTGCCGGGGCAATACACACTAGCGATTACTAAAACTATAAAACTGTCAAGGAGAAAAGTTAACCGCAAACTACATATTTTGAAGAACTGCTTCTGAAGGTTCCATTTACAACAAAAAACAAAATAAAAAACAAGGCATAGTGGTGGATAATCACCGACACAGCTGTACAGCAGAAATTGAAAGATCCTACTTAATCCACAGATTAGAATAGATATCTTTACAATTCTTTATACTTCACCTTAGCGAACTATCGTGGCTGAGTTGTGGTACATCAGGGTTTAGTCTTCTTGCTCCCAAGACAATTGCGGACTTACCCCGAAAACACACTTACGCCACATTACCTTACGTCACTTTAAAACAGTTCAACCTATTTTATCTTCAGTTCAACAGTATAAATTGAATTTTCTTTTTTTTTAACGAAATGTTAATTAGAAACCCCTGATATTTAATTCCTATAAAGTTAATAATTGTTTCTTACTTCCAAGGAATAATCTATATAATAAAACACACTCAGTGTCCGACCGTGTTCGTCGTCCCCCCGCAAACGCTCTGTATTGCGGATACTGTATAGCTACTGTGTCCCGTATCTATTTCTAAGTTATATCAATAGAAAATTTAATGAACATCTGACAGTGAAAATACAGAATAGCCGTAAACAACTTTATTGTGGGGAGAGTTATAAATAAATATAGCTCAATAGAAAATAAATAAATATTACGTTTTATGTTTTTTTTTTCCCAGTGATTACCACCGCTTCTGGGACCTCCTCCCCATTGAGTATTCTTATAATATCAAAGTCATATTTTCAAATTTAAATACTTTTGCTTACTTACGTAAGAATTGTCGGTTAAAACGCATCAATAGTCTTTGTATCAGTTTTTCTGAATGCATACTAAATAAATTAGATTAATTTTCCTCAGTTTTGATAATATTGATAATTTTTTTTTCGATTCGTTTGTATAGAGTCGAAGAAACTAATTATTTTCTTCAAATTCGATTTGATCATTTTCAACATGGATATTCATGCATTTAATTCGTGCTGGACGTTTTGTTCCTGATTGAATTTGTTTTGTAATCTCGATCTTAAGTTGAGCTAAGACATAGTTATTGTCTGCTTGGTAGCTAATTGATTAAATTATTCGTTATGAACAAGAATTACCGGACACGAAACGGCTGTCAAAGCCTAATACTAGCTCAAAGTTTTTTATTCCTCTTTCTATAGCTACAGTTATGATCTGTGATGTCTAGCCTCTCCACATTTATTACATTTATTCTTTTATAAAAACCGCTTGGTATCTATAAAGAGTGACATATGATTCAAAGTTGTCTCCTAACACAGATTCCTAGAGTGTTCCACGAGTTGCATTATAAGTTGATTGCAATCTTATGGCTCGAAAGTTCTATTACTACAGAGGCAGTGATAATCGATCTTAAAAGAAAAGTGCTTCGTTAAATCCGCTGTCTTATGTTTTATCTTTCTATTTAGTAATATTCTTTTTTTCATTTTTACGTCTTTATTTTCCCATTTCTTGAAATGAACTATTTAAGTTTTAATATACTACCATTATCCCCACAGAAAAAAATATTACTTAAAACATATTTATGATTAAACTTAGTATTAGGGGTAGCCGTTTTCGTTCAACCAGCCATGGACTGAGTCTGGGCTAGGGGCGCACTCCCGAGGCATACACAGACTATATAAAATGGGTATCTGATTCATTCATAGGCTAGGGGAAAAACCTGGAGGTTGGGCGAGATCCTGATCAAGAATTAATAGGTCCTTAGCTCGTACAGATTTAATGATCTTACATAGGTACAGTAGTACCTCGATTATCTGGGGTAATTGCGACCGGGCAGACCTCGGATAACCAAAAGTTCGAATAATACGATATTCCGTGAGAAAGCCATTGAAGTGCAAGTTCCCGCGTTATTTACTTCTTTATAGGCTGATTTGGAGCAAATTTTCTTCAAAATATATTTTATTTGACTTTTAAATAATTTGGTTTTAAATAAACATGATCCAAACCATGCGTATGGATAAGGAACTGATATGTATTCGGGCGTACTACTATCCTTTTTTTTTTTTATTCAACTTGGTTAACTTTTAAGCATTGGTCAATGTTTCCAATTGAGAAGAAATGTTTGGAAAATTTTAAAAACGTTTAAACACTCATTCCATATGTTTATTTGTATATGTAAAGCCAAAACTTTTGATTATATCAGCCAAAAACTGAACAATTTTTTCAAATTTAGGTTACTTACGATTTATCGAAATACTTGAAATGTACCATTTTATAAATTTCGTTTCAACTGATTAGTGAAATAAGCTTACTGAAAATAACTAACACCAACGCAGTTGCCTCAGGGAAGTCGAAAACAACCTTCCGAACCCCAACATTTCCGAACACCATGGCAATGATCCTTGAATCTTGAACGCTTCGTCACAGTTCCTGTACCTGACTATTTAAATGTACGTTTCTGAGAGATCTGCTTCCGAAATGGTCTCAATGGGACCAATTACAGAGCTTGGAGTAGCCTAACGTTGGACCATAAAAACTTGATCCACAGCGACCAAAGGCTAGTTGAATCCCTTCAGGCTACAAATCTTAAAGTAGCAAACAGCCTGAAATCCAAAATTAATATAAAACTATTTAATTCGCTAAATCAAAATGATCCACTTCAGCGTTCCTGTGTGAGGGCAGTATATATTGCACCTGCATTGTGTAATAGACTCATTTGCACCTCGTATTCAGAAATTTTCCAGACTCCAAAAATACTTCATTTAGACTTAAAAATCATTATTGTATATTTTTTGTTTAATGCATTTAATCTTACCAAAATAAGTCATTTTTAACGATAAGATGTTAACCAAAAACGCTGAAAATGACTAAAACCTTATGCTGTGGTAAACCTACGGTCCTAGCTGTGATATATAAATAGGTGTAGGTCGGAAATTGATCCAACAGGGTTGAATCAATATGAAAAAATGGATGGTTGCCGTCCACCATTCTCTATTGATGCTATTAATACTTGAATAGTGAATTCAACCGCCTCAACTGGCGCTCGCTAAATATTCCATTGGGGTTTGGTAAATGAATATAACAGTGATCGGGTCGTGGGTTATAGACCCTTGTACAAATTTTAGATATTTTCTTTAGAACTGATATTGATTGCATGTTGTCACGTTATACGGGAAGGCCTCTACCCACACCGTTCATTTCTTAGACTGATTTCAGAAAATTCACTATTCACAATATTTTATTTCTTTATTCATTTCTTCTTAAATTTTATTTTTTTGCACAATATTTTCCCTTTCCGCTTTATTTATTTATTTTTGTCGATACTTATTAATATATCTATCTGCACCATAAACTTTTTGCAAGTTTAACTTTAAGTTATCGTTAGCATCCAGCGGCTTATCTCTGAGCCAAGGCCTTCTCCATCATCTTCCGCCTTTTGTCCCTCATCTTGCAAATCCTGGTTATCGATGGTAACCGGCGTCACGCCCAACACAACCCTACCACTTCAATCAGGTCTTCCTCTTCATTTGTCAGAATGGGTCTGCTCCTGAATAATCTTGTATAATGTTCTATTCGTTTCCTTGCGGTATTTTCATAAAACCACAACGTAGGATTTTTCTTTCATGAACCAAGAGGACCATTTCATCGGTCTTGGATAATGCTCATGTTTCTGAGGCGTATGTCAGTATTGAAACAAACAGGGTCATACACAGTAGGATTTTGTTTGTTCTATTTAGGAAACTGCTCTTAAAATCGTTATGAATACCGAAGAAACATCTTATTGCCCGTCATCATATTTCACGGGAAAAGTTGCTCTTGACAGTAACAAGACATCCCAAGTAGGTAAATCTATTGATTTTCCCAAAGTTGTATAGACCTATTTCTACCTCCTCTCCCTCGTTTACCGTATATTTAATTTCCGACTGATTACATT
This sequence comes from Rhaphigaster nebulosa, assembly GCA_948150685.1. Taxonomy (NCBI): domain Eukaryota; kingdom Metazoa; phylum Arthropoda; class Insecta; order Hemiptera; family Pentatomidae; genus Rhaphigaster; species Rhaphigaster nebulosa. Next base: position 118,708,119 of record OX411307.1, on the reverse strand, counting down.
CACTCCCCTCCGCTTGGCCGCTCCATCAAAAGCAAGAAGTGTCTGCGTGACCGCTTGAAATGACCTGCCCTCAATATCCAGATCATTAGCATAACCGAGTAATTGGACCTTTCTAATGAATATTGTAGCTTCTGTTTGGATTAATGAGTCTCTTACAGCCTCGTCAAGGCCCCGATTAAACAGAAGACAGGACTCTCTCTCTGTCTGATGCCTTCACGTGGAATAAGAAGGACAAATAATCCAGCTTAGACCCTTAAATAACCCTTTCAACATTTTATTATGACTTGACACATGCACATACCATTTTATCTAAACTTAGTAATATATTACTAAGTTAGTAAGATACTAACCTGTAGTAGCTAAAATACTAACTGACCACCTCACTCGGTATAAATGTATGATCATAGTAATAGGATGAGCCTTAAGAGATGCTCCCTTAAGAGCATGGCTTGGATCCTTGGTAGATATCCATTATTCAGATTATCTAAAGACAGAGCAGTGTGGAAAGTCATTCTCCACGGTGTATGTACGAAGTACCGAGTCCTTCCATATCCGGTCTTAGATATACACATTCACAAAACTTGGGCACTGGGGATTACAAAATATTACGTTTTTCAAACCCCTTTTTTATTTTTAACTCTTTAACTATTAGCCTTTTGAAAAGTTAAAAAACTTTTTAAAGATGGTATCGCAAAAAGTATTTAAAACAGTATTTTCTAAAAGTTTCTAAAAATGTTGTTTTGAGAAAATTTTGCCAAATATGAGATAGTGTGTATACTTTATAGGAGACAGTTTCTTATATTAGGGATTGATAAATTATTTGCCTCTTCTATAATTTTGTTTTTATTGAAAATTAGTTTCGAATGCTATACATTGATCCTCAGTTCAAGGTTTAAGTAGATTATATCAAACAGAAAAGTTTGTATTGGTTTGTTCTCACAGTTCAGCGCGAGACATTAAACAAGGCATTCAAAAAATAAATAAAAAAAAATAAACGAAAAAAAAAATCTATAAAATTGCCGATTAAAGATCTTATATGCCGATTAGATCTTGTTAATTGTGTAAATCTTAAAAAAAAAAAACATAAATTTAAAAATGCTTGCTAAGAAAAATATCGATAAAAGAAAAAATACAGTTATGTCTCATATTAGGTACAGCCATATATTATTATTACAAGATCAATTAATCCCATAAAATTAGGAAGATTAGGACTAATGACTACTTACATACAATTATATAAACAATAATTATAAATAGTAAAAATCATTATAAAAAACAAATTACCTTGTGGGCCGAATCAGCCATCAAACATAAGTCGCAAAAATTGTCTTTTAACACGTGTTAAATAATTGGAATTGTTTGAGTATAGAAGGTTCCAATAGGGAGACATTTTACTTGACCAGTGCCTGAATGATAACTTGTATGTGGTTTATGAGGCAATCGGTAAGTAACTCATGAATGGAGTGAAGAGGCAATTATTTCATAATAGGATACTCTCCCCTATGTTATTATGATTTTTTTTTTTTAATATTTTGTGTGTATAAACGTAAACTACGTTTTTAAAAGATATATGAGTCATTCTTCAAAAATAGGGAGATTTTCTTATTACTTCACATTGCACTGTAATTAAAAAAAAAAAAAAAAATTCTTTATTGATTTTTTTTTTCACCTTAGATCCTGTTGTCCAAATATCCCATCGTAATTGTTTCTAGAACTGAAGATAAATCAAAATATTCCATTTTCAAAAGTGAGGGGTTGAGGGTATGTGTGAGGGAGTGAGCATAGTAGAATACTGGAGTGAGGATGAGGGAATATTACAAGAAAATAATAACAATAAAATTTTAAAAAATCGTAGTTTTATTGAGATATCTTTAGTTTCAATAATTTTTATTTAAATTATTACATTATTAATAAATTATTATGTTTATTATTATTAAATTATTACAAAGCGTATGAGATAAATTAATCTTAGCCTATTAAAAAGCAACTGAATAAGAGGCATATTGCATGAAATAAAAATTTTATTATAAATAAAAAGTGTGGGAATGAGGTTTTTGTGCTTATTCGTTGTTTACTGATTAAGCCTTTACTTTAGAGCTTCCATATTTACACCATACCAAATCCCATAAAGCCTGATGAACTACGATAGAAATTCATCCATATTTAACTTCTCTACTCTACGAGGAGGTGAAGGAGTGAGGATTACCTAACACGAATCACATTTTTAACTTAATATCACACATTCACTGCATTTTAATGAAGGTTTCTCTCAACATCGGTTACAATTTGGTTGGGAGGGAACTGGTAAGGTTTGCCAACTGTTTTCCTAAGCTGTAGAAGGCTGTAGTTTACTTGGCGCGCATTTTTGAAAAGAAGTGGGGGAGTGAGGCGCATGACCAGGTGACAAGTAATTTATTTAATTGATTGTCGACGTAATTATTCTATTACGTATTTGTTTTTCTTTACTGAAAGTGCTGAACTTGTTTTCACGCCTAATTTATGTTGATAGCGATAGGTTAGGTTTTCCGGCAGCTAAACTAAGTCAATGTTAAAAATTCAACAAATGGGACATGAGAGGGAATCAGGATTTTAATGCTTAAATCATGTTTACATATGCAAAATAATTATTAAAATGAAAGTTACCCCCTGAAATAACAACTCGAGACCTTACTTTTTCAAGATGCATCAAAAAAGCCCGATTTCTTCATAGGACTGAGATTCATCTTTTTTCGAATAATAATCCATATTGTGAATGGTAGATGGTTACGACAGGATAACAAACTAAATTCCAGTTTGGATGAGAATCGGCTTTTGATCAGGAGTAATCTATTTATTAAATTGGATCAATTTAGCAGTAGCTATCAATTTAGTGGCAACTGGAACAGGGTAAAACGAAAATTATCCCGTTATGAATTTACCTCAATTTTATTAATTCCGTACAGGTTTCAATAGATTCTCTTCAAACAACTGAAGATAAATTAGACAGGATTACTATATTTTCTTAAACATTATATATGACTAATACAGACTGTTAGAAATGGAAACTGGCAAGAAAGCAATCTTAATTTTTTAGCTTTCCATGATTTGTTTTTCCTTATTCGCTGAATGTAGCTTTGTATCATTAATTATTCTATGTGCCAATCATGTTATTGTTAGATATGGTTTGGAATAGATCAATCTGATATTTTGTAACCGATACTGATAAATAGTGAGCACACAAACTTATGAAGAGTATAAATTATCAGATACATTGGTCACAATGTGGAACTGCTGTCACAGAAATTGACCTTGGCGTCAGTCACATTTTCGCCTTTCGTTGTTCCTTTAACCACACAATCTTCTTTCTTCCCTTACGAACAATCAAGTCTTCCACTTTGTGTACTTGTCTTATTTTTCTATTTTTATTACTCTTTCTCGCCAGCACCCCATATTTCTACTTTACGTGAGATTTCCATATTTACATAAAGTTCGATGGAAACATGCATCACTAATACATAGCCAGATTTTAACATCAACATCAATTTTTTTTTTTCAATTATATTAATAATACGTAGTTCCATTTTTTTTCTGGAGCAGCGTCTAGTTTTATGATGGTTGTTTGAACACGGTGGATTGAATTACGACCTAATAAAATTAATGCAAATATTAATGTAAGAAAAAATATGCTTAAATAACTTTTTAATATTTAAAAGAAAAGAAAAATATAAGTACATAAATATTTATTATTGGACTTGAATCGACGTCTGGAAGATACGTGAAGGGCACAGGGTGGAATAAAAAGGGGAATATTGATATGATTGGTAAGAACGGGTTTTATAGAAATATGCAGATATCATTCGAATAAGAGTAGTTCCGAGATAGGTGATGGTCTGTGGGCATTACAACTTGCCAAGAGAAGGATGATGAGAAGTACTAACAACAGTAGAAAGGTTAGAGCCACTGTAGCTTTGCATAGAACAGGAAGACCCCTTGGGGCAAATCGCATGAAACGATTGATCAATCGTTTTAGTTCGATCTCGAGATCCTCAGAGAGACACAAAGGATATCAATAGTCAATATAAAACTAATAAGGTAACTAAGGCATGAAGATTTAAAAGGGAAGGAGGAAAAGGTAGTTGTGCACAAGAAATGGTGGATATGTGGTTTTTCCAGTGGAGGACATGAACGAAAAATGTTCTGAAAATTCTAAGTAGGATACAATTTACATTAAAAAAAAAATAGGATGAGTACGGATGGTATTAAAAAAATAGTAGGAGTACCTAATCTGACAGACAGAAGTACCTAACCCTGAAATACAGATCTCAAACCGCTTACTTTTTTATTTTATTTTTATGGTCATTTAACTTCAATTTGGTCTGAGTAGTCCGATGAAAAATTTGATAGAGGTCATCTTGAAGGTCTTACGAGATAGGCTTTCAGCTAGATGACATAAATGATCCTAAAGAAGAGTCTAGTATTATTGGATGAAGAATGGTTTTCATAGTCTAGCAAAATTAATAATACAATCAATGGTAATATCTGGAGGACATGGATGAGGAGAAAGATGAATATTTCGCGCATTGCATACATTTTTACAGATGATTATGAATTTATTATTGATTCATATCCATTGTAGCAAATATATCTACCATACTACCTTTTGTAACCTTCAACTTTGTTGACAAAAAAATTAATAGCCAGTATTAGTATAATTGTGTTAATGTTTGGTTTGCAATTAAATTAGTAAAAAGATATAATTTCTTGTGTAATTAGTACATTGGAAATCCCGACTATGTCTGATGTAAACGAAGATGTTTCATTTTAGAATGAAAACGCTGTAGCAACTTTAATACAACCACCAGAGGTATCTCATTTATCTATAAAAATACCACCTTTTTGGAAGCCTGATACAAAAATTTGGTTTATTCAATTAGATGCTCAATTTAGAAGGGCAAGGATAATACGTGATGAAACAAAATTCGACACAGTAATAAGTTCTATTGACTCAGAAATGTTATCACAAATTTCCGATATTCTATATGAGTCGCCTGCAAATAATTTATTTACGGTGTTAAAAGATAGGTTAATAAATAATTTTTCAGACACTGGAGCACAAAAATTACATAAATTGTTATCAGATGTGGAGATTGGTGCAGGAAAACCTTCCTAACTTTTGAGTCAAATGAAATCGCTTGCCCAAAATAAAGCTACCGATGATTTTTAAAAACTTTGTGGTTACAGCGCCTTCCCAAAAACTCTCAGACCATTCTTTCAACTAGTGCCGAAAACTTTACTCAATTGGCAGTAATGGCAGATAAAATCTGGGAACTTAACCCAACACCTTCATTTCACATTTCTCCAGTCACTTTACCGGACCCAATTCCGAATGAATTAGATGCGCTTTAACATAAAGTTGCAGAATTGTCTATAGAAGCCAGAGCCCTATGCAGATCACGGTCCCTCCATTCAAGTTCCAGACTGCACGCACATATTAAACGGGGCAAACATTTTTTACGGATAGACTTGGTCAGAGCTGTCCAACAAATTTCAGTTCATGAATCAGACATTAAATAAACGGCTATAATAACTCTATTTGGCCTTTTCAAATTTCCCTTCATGACCTTCGGCCTTAGGAATGCACCACAAACCTTCCAAAGGTTCATGATCAAGGTACTTGATGATTTTTACTTTGTTTTTTGCTACATAGTTCTAATAGGATCATCGGACGATAAAACACACGAGAACCATTCGAAAATTTTATTTGAACGCCTTGACCACTATGGCCTGTACATTAATGTTTCCAAATGCTCCTTTGGAGTAAGGACCTTAGACTTCCTAGGTTATGAAATAAACTCTATTGGAATCAAGCATCTTCCAGCTAAAATATAAGCCATTGAAGAATACCCAGAACCAAAATCAGAAACTAGTCTATGGCGTTTTTTTTTTGGAACGGTCAATTTTTACAATAGATTTATTCCTAACTGCGCCTGCCTCCAAAAACCTCTAACGCAAATGTTGAATGGTCACAAGAAGAATAGTTCTAAACCATTATTTTGGACTGAAACCGAAAAACTACCTTTTAGTAATTTGAAACAAGCCCTGAGTAATGCAACTTTGCTGACGCATCCAGTTCCTGGGGCCGAATTCTCTTTGACTACAGATGCTTCTGATTTAGCAATGCGTGCTGTACTACATAAAGAAGACGACGGAATGCCGTCAGTTTGCTGTTTTCACTGATTACAGGTCTGTTGTTTATATTTTTAAACAGGATCTCAACAAGACTTCTCCGCGATAAATAAGATAACGAAACTACATAGCGGAACATACAACTGATATTCGATATGTAAAAGACGAAGATAATTTGGTGGCGACTCTCCCAGTTCTATAAATTTCCATGAAGTGGCAAAAGCTCAACTGACCGATGAAGAATTGGAAAAGCTAAATAACAAAACCAGCCTAAAAATTGTACCGGTTGCAATTCCCAAATCACCCAACTTGCAGTTTTGCGATACTTCCACTGAAACGCCACGTCCTAATTTACATTCGAGTTTCAGAAAAGTGGCTTTTTCAGCTATTCGTGGGTTATCTTACTCAGGCATTAAAAGTACTACTAAAATGGTAACTAGTGGTTGAAATGAGTGGTTAAAATGGTAATCGACTATAGCTCAAATATTAATGACATCTTGGATCTCTCGGTTTTGCATTCCTGCACAAATAACTACCGATCAAGGAAACTTTTCCAATCCCTTGCAATGTATTTCGGATTTCGTCTTACTACTGCTTGTGCCTATCATCCACAAACAAATGGACTGATCCAACGACACCACAGAACAATAAAGACCGCCTAAAAATGCTACTCTCTGAAATCTTCTTCATGGGTCGATGCCTTACCTTTGGTATTCGCACTGCTTTGGTATTCGCACCACTTATTCTCCCAGGTGAGTTTTTTATAAAACCTCCTTCTATTAATCCAGCTGATTTTCTTGTTCAACTTCAGAATACCATTAAATATTTGAAATCCGCACAACCTTCAAGACATCGATTACAGAAGACCTTTGTATCCCAACATCTTACGACGTGCTCTCACATTTTTCTACGCCGGGATTCATCTCATACTACGCTAGTACCATCTTATTCAGGAACTCGTCTTGTTCTCAAACGCGCCAACAAATACTTTGATATTGACATAAAGGGCAACAAAACAAGAGTTACGATTGACCGGCTTAAACCCGCGTTTAATGTAGACCAACTGCAGTCATCATACAGAGTTCCAAATAAAAAAACCATGTCATAATTTTCGATTTTGTTTCGATGATGGTGAACTGTCCTCCGGGTTTTCCTCTGGTGGGGGAGTGTATAGCAAATATATTTACTATACTACCTTTTGTAACCTTCAACTTTATAGATAAAAAAAACACATGTTAATTAATAGCCAATATCGCAGTTGGTACTATTGTGTTAATGTATATTTTGCAATAAAGTAGTAAAAATAAATCATTTTTTGAGTAATTACTACACTATAATCTTCCCTTCTAGAGGAGGTAAAAAGCCATTAATATTTACCCTCTGAATAGTGACTGCGGACATATAAATAAATGATTTCTATTGAGGAGAAATGAGGTCTCAATGCCCCTTCACTGCTAAGAACCCCATTAAACGAAGAGCTTCCTCAAGGGGTCTGCTGTCAATGCTTATATTTTTATAACAACCATGAATGACTTGGAAAAGAGGATTTGGAATAAAACTTCCTCTTGAATCATACTAATAAATTTTATTAAGCCTATTTTATTAAATATGAAAGAAGATTTAGAGGCTTCGGAAACCGAAAGAGTGTTAGGTATTGAATATTGACCCTATCGTATAAAGAGGTTAATGCTTAACAGTAGACTGATGCGAACCTCATTAATTTTAAAAAAATAATTAAAAGTTATAACACTAGGTTATTTAAATACAATAAGGAATATTAAAAAAATTAATTGAAGTTTCTTCATTATAGGAATTAAAATGTATCTGCAAAGTAAATTATTTCTCTCTTATTAACTTCTTAAATGTTCTTAAATAAATTACATTCATTTTATAAATAAGTAAAAATAAAATATAATAATTTCAAATTTTTACATAAATGCTATTTGCATTTTCTGTATATTTTATGTATCATCTGACTCCATATATCATTTACGATTGCGAGACTGCGATTGTTGTTATCTCATTCAATGTTTATAATTTATTAATTTATTGTATATACACATAAAATCTGTTTTTGGAAGAATTCTGTGATTTATCTTAGTAATAAAGAATGATCCATTATCAAGTAGTTCCTTTTATTGATATTACACAATACTCCTTCACACAACTTTAGCTTTCAACATTTCGGTGTAATGGCCTATTTTCAGGAATACACCACAACACATCAATTCCGCTTGGTGTCATCATCTTTCATATTACTTTGTTGGCGTATGCATAACTAACCATTTTATTTCTAAGTATCAATCATAATTCATAATATTATTTTGTTGTAAGAAAAATTAATTTTAGTTTGGAGCATCACGATTAGACTTCCAATGTAACATATAACATTTAAAATGTTATTTTTTTTTTTTTTTTTTAAGGACTAAGAGGGACCTTTCCACACGGCTAATTCAATAGGATAATAAACCTCTCCTCCCCGAGTTGAATTAAATTATGGGGTTAAACCTAATTATAAACAACGAATTAATAAAGTTCATTTTTATATTTTATTTTTTAAGATTTTGACCCAAATTCTTCAATAAAGTAGTATTTCAGTCATACCAAGATTTCTTAAGGAACCTACTCCTTTGCCTAGAAAACATTAACGATTCGGAAATAAAACCTTCTGTTTTTCTAATTCGCAACACTGAATTATTATTCAGGTAACTACGCAGTTATTCATTGAGGTCAAGTGAACGGATCGAAGTGAAACAAAGATAATTAATTGATTGTGGTCGGAATGTTTACAAATATATGGTTGCCCATTTGGTCTGTTATATTGAAATAGCAGCTTCGAATAAACTGTCCCTTACGGTTCAGAAAGCAAGTTTTGTACAATAAATAAAAAAGTAATCAAATTTTTAGGGGAACTGCTTGTTTTAAACCGTTATCTACATAGTCGGTTTCTTTCAAATTTGTTTTTATGAAAAAGAAACATCGTTGGTTTGAAAATAACCAATTTTAAGCCTGATAAAAAAACAAAAACAAAACAAGTTACTTAAGATAAATGACAGAAAAAAATTATAAATCCATTAATCCTTTCCGATTACTCTGTTATTCTAGGGGTAGAGTAGCTAACTGGGTAAACCAGTGGACTACCAACTCCCGGCTTTGTGCTCAAGTCTAGCTGTGGCTGATTATTTATTATAGTACATCAGCCTTGGATCGAGACTGGATTCGGGACACTCTTCTGGGGCACATCCAGCCCCTACAATGTGGACACCTTATCCTTCGATGGATTAGGGAAAAAAACTGGAAATTGAGAATGATCCTGGTCATATAACTTTATTGCATAGCCGTGTTCTATAAGCAGTGCTTCCCTACCAAGTACTGAACCCAAGATCCTTCATGGGTTCTAGTTATATCTAGGATTTATTTACTAGAACTGATTATTCTGATAAAGATCGAATATGAAAAATAATAGATTAGTCGGCTATTTCGAAATAACCACCCGTACCTTGTAACCAGTCAGGGGCACTAGTATCAGATGGACATACTCCCAAAAAGACCCGATTTTTTCAGCCACAGAGTTTTTGTTTACCATCTAATATCAGACAGACGGAAAATATGGACCCACTTTCACGTCAGAAGTAAATACTCTATATTTTTATTTTTTCATTTGAGCATTTTCCCAATTACATTTCATTTCTTCACATAGTTAAAAAAAAATAAATAATTTCATATACGAAGTTTAAATTAATCAAATATTCGAAATAAAGCATTAAGCATCATGATTTCGCGGCCAAGGTAGAACCAGTGTAGGAGTCTTTCTAAGGCTAAATCATGGTTGCTCACCTTCGTACGCTCACCATCTGTCCAACAGTTGTTCAAATGTTCCATATTAAGAGATCATAGCAGGGAAAGTACTATTCACCACACATACCACAGTCTGTTGCCCATAATTTAATTTCTCAAAATGTAAATGACTTCCAATGTCTTATTTTCAGAACCTGAAAGACGCAAAATGATAAAAAAAAATGTATACCAATCACAATGAGACAAAACGTTCCTTTTGATGCAGATATTTCACTAAAATCATTCAAAAACCTTATCAGCTTATGAGATCATAAGTATTTATTCCAAAAAATGATACTTGTTATTTCTGGATCATTCATTTAGATCAAAATTGTGTATGGACTTAACCATAGAGTACAAAAAAATCTTGTAGTAAACAGAATTTTACGCGGCATCACTAGATCTAAGTTCCCAAATTATGTATGTAATATGTATGTGTGTATATATATATATATATATATATATATATATATATATATATATATATATATATATACACATATATACATTATTGTTTCGGATTCCGAAAAAGAGAAGTGAAGCTGGCACCATCTTACGGTTGTCGGAACAGCAGTACATCATCAGGAAGTAAAGGAAAACAGAGGGCTTAAAAGTCCGGAGTAAGCCAGAATTAAAAAGTCCACATAGCCGGCATTTTGCTTAGATTTGATACCTTGGTTATAAAAATATCAATGGCTGAGTAGTTTCAAGAAGCTGTTCCCATGGCATACGGGATAGAAAAAATGAGTGAGAGAGAGAGAGAGAGAGATGAAGAGAGGCCTGCAGGTACTAATTAGCATATATTTTAAATGAAGAAGAAATACAATCTGAGTAAGTCCCGTTTTTCACCTTTTTTTTTTTGTATGTTCTTTCTGCTACACATGACCCACATACCTTCAACATAATCATCCTGCAGCTCTACGTTATTATCAATTGATCCAGCAATCAAAATTTCGCTAACCCACAAAAATTATTATTGTTCAACTTCTTGCTCCGCCCTTCCGCTTATGTAAATCAGAAAATATATTAGTTCATATTATCTTTTGCTTTAAACTCTCATTTTTCATACAATCCACTTTTCAGTTTTCATACCGATTAAATTCTAAAAGGAATTTATATATATATATATATATATATATATATATATATATATATATATATATCAAAGTTAAGACAGCGGATAGGACAAGGAGAGTAGCTCGCGAAAATGTGGGGATAAGAGATATAACGGAGAAAATCAAAATAGGGACGATTGTATACCGAAAAATGGCTTCAAACCGCGGCAAGGAAGTCATCAGATATGAGGGTCTATTCAAAGTTATCGTGATTCGTGAAAACAGCATTGTCACGATCCAGAGCATTAGGGACCCACGCAAAAGGCGAAACGTCCATGTGGAGCAATTGAAAATCCCCGTGAGGGGGCCAAGCCATGCATAATAATGTGGGAGTATCCTTTATCCTAAATAAGGTATATAAAGTATAAGTTTACATAGAGACGTAGGCAGTATGTAATTTATAAGTTCAAAAGTTATATTTTTTTTATTTTTGTGATAGTACAAACCATGACGAGAAAGTTTGTTTATTTTTTGTATTATAGAGTATTCCTTTTTATAGTGTATTTATGTTTATAGTGTATTTCCTTCTATTTTCTTTCAATGTTTTTGTTTGTTTCGTTGTATAAGTTTATGAGGAGTATTCATAAACTGGCAGGGGGGAGTTAAGATAGCGGATATAGGACAATATTACATATAATCCTATATCAGGAATGCAAACAGAGCCTAATACTATATACATAGGCCTAATACTATATATATAGGGGATTGTAAGAAAGAATAAAGCAGTCTTTCTGCAGAACTCTTGTGTGTTATTTCGTCTCCCGATTTCCTTTTTTTTTTATCAGTTTTTGTCAGCGAGAACATAAGTTTTATATATATATATATATATATATATATATATATATATATATATATATACATATATATATATATATATATATATATATATATATATATATATATATATATATATATATATATATATATATTGAGAGTAACGATCAACATCTATTTGCCAGTTGCTCCATTCACAAGTATTGGTACGTAATATAGATACCTACTCTTTGCAGACGGCCGGCCGTACGCAGATTTTTTTTTTCCGGAGGCATGAAGAAGGAAAATAATCATCTAAATGTCTATAATCGCCAAATTCGGTGTATGATTTAAGGATAAGTACGAAAATTGGATCAAAAACTTTGGTTAAAATTACTAAAAATATTACTCAAAATATAAATCGTATGATGGGGGTTATAAATATTAAACTTTTTCGTACAATTCGGAGGGGAGGGGATATGTACTCCTGACCCTTCCCCCCCCCCCCCCTGCGTACGCCACTGATCGCAGACTACAAATAAATTGATAATATCTCATCTCATGTCACTAAGTTCACCTTCCAAAGAGCTTATGGCCAGACATTCTTTATACAAGTATATCAGCTCAAAAGAGGAATGGTTCCAGGAATGGGCTGAGAGATATTCAAAGTTGAAGGAGAATCTCTCAAACTTCGGTAATATTTGTTTAATCTGTACTACTATGAATGTAGTAATTACTAAGGTATAACCCTCCTCATCACCTTTAAAATATTAAATAATATCCTTTAAAAAAAAAAAAGATAGGTCATTACTATGTCTGGAAACCATCTAAAGAAATTCAGAGATATGAGGAACGTGTATGTCCAGTTCTTAATCCTTATGCGAATACTTGAAAAAATATGGAAAGATTAGTTGGACAGAAAATGTCTTTGGAAGATCATGAGTGAGTTAGGATCCCTGATAAATTTTTAAGATTGGAGAGGATGAATAAACTATCCGTGTTACTGAGTTATGAAACGAGGATGGGACAGGAGAAGAAAAATGGTTTAGAATCGTACAGTTTGGTCCAGATAATACATAAAGGGCACGTCACACTGCATGAGAGGTAATAAAGAGGCAACTATGAAACAAGGAAAATTGTCTTCAACTCCTGAAGTCTATAAGATAGAAAAATAAAAATAAAGTTGAAGATGACAGGAAACATAAAATCCTGTAGTATACAGACGATATATCACTGTTAGGTCCCTCTGGCAAGGAGAGCATTGCAAATTGGTGAACCAAAAAATAAGGATGAGTCTAAACTCAATATAATAAGCCGAAAAATGAACCTGAATGACAAGATCAGTAAATATAATGTAATTGAATGTAGGCAGATTCCAACACCTCAATTCAGCAAATACGGATTAAAATCGAAATGATCCCGCTTCTTCCTTTCGTGATTGCTGCCGTATCCAACTGATTTCAAGCGAACTTCAGATAAGAATGTACAATGCTGTGATAAAACCTATTCTGAGTTAAGAATGACAGACTTGGTCTTTGGAGAATCCACAAAAGGAAAAACAAAGCTTCCTAAAATATGGAATTACTTAAGGAAACTCATCATTGAGGATATCGCGACATGAGAGCAAAGAGGTCAAGGTAAGTGGGACCTGTTGTTGCAAGATATCCATCATGTCGTTCCTGTATATGAATGAGGACCACAAAGGTTTAAAAAAGACATCTTAAACCAGAGATAAACAAAATACAATAGCCTAAGATAAGAAGAAATATAACAGGCTTATTAAGGTGGAAAAAAACTACATGTTCTCTAAGACCAATACGTATTTATAAATTTACGTCTTCTAAACTAAAATATGCTTAGGTATAGTATTTGTTATTTGACACCTTGAGACTGCAATGGGCTGTAAGCCAATGAGAAGCCGTAGTAAAAAATTATATGTAATACCTATACTCAAATACGAGCGATTTTCTTTAAACTTTTGGAATTAGGGCTCATGAGAAACAGAAAACGATAGGTACAATCCTTTACTTTCGGAAAACTTTTATTTAGTAAAATAAAACCAAGTAGGCTGTTTTATTATTTTATATTATACAAGTATGCTGCTTTTTTTTTAAACGTGAACGAAAAAACGAAACGCGTGTCATTAAATCGAACTAACGAACAGCGGAGAATTTACTCAAGTCAAATCTCATTCAAAGGAATTTTTTCAATTAACAATTTGGCATTAATTATTTTATTTTCAATGAAAATTCATCCCCTTAATTAATAGTAAGAAAAAATATTGGAAAGTACATAGCCATGCAACAAATGTATAATCGTATTATTTTTTTTTTCATCCAAGTGCACTAATTAAATAAAATAATATAGGAACTTGGTCCCCACCGCTTAAATAGGTATGAAGGATATAAGAGTAGAAAATAATAATAGGTATAAAGGATATAAGAGTAGAAAATAATAAAAAATAATAAGGATATAATTAAAATCGTGTTTAAGCTACCGCAACAAAGGTAAAAAATATTTAAAATAATTATTTAAAAAAAATAAATTCATTAAAAAATTGTTTTGAACAGTTGTTTTTCCAGCTTTTCCATAAGCTTTACTCAACCGATACAACTTTACTGAAATATATTTGGTATATTTTACATTTCTTTGTTATAATAATTAACATTATATATCCCTTAGATGAACTGAAAGTCGCTAACTGATTTTCATTCTACAGTATTATCCTCTTTAAGCTATTTACACACTGTTCGATTTTCGATTCGACATGTCGAACTGCGTGTCACCTGCAATATCGAATCGAAAGTCGAACGGAGCGGACATAGCTTAACGCTGCTGCTTAATGCAACAACTATAGATGCCAATGGTCAACCATAGTTGTCTATCGTACGTCCAATTTCGCTGGTTCCGATTTTACCATCGTATTTTTGCACTATTCTGAGCACATTTTTCGGGGATATGTATCGTAAATGAGAAAAAAAGGGTTATCAAATATTCTACATTTCAAACATAAAGATTTACCATTATCCACAACAAACAATACAGTGCGATCTGAAACTTCTTTTTCCTCTCCTGTAAAATTTGAAATTGTTACTTACGACGAATTATCTCTGACATATAGAGTTGTTATCGCCATGCTCAAGGACCCAATTTTGAATCATAGATAACCTATTGGAATCCTGTTGTTAGTGTGTAATTTTGAATCTTCTGAATGTAAACCATTGCGAAAGAGTCGAATTAGACCCCGGCCTGCCCTTGGCATAGTTACCAGCCGAATCCTCCCATAGACCAGCCAATCCAATTGTGCTGAACAAATAAGTCCGAGATGAAATATTTGTTCTAACAGTGATCTCTTTCTATCATTAAAAAAAAAAAAAAAAATCTTAATATTTTGTATAATACTAAATAGCAATATGGTGTTTTCTAGTTCAATCCATAAAATCTAGATGTAGATCATTACTTTAGATGTAAAACATGTAATAGGTACAGGTAACATGTAATATGTAAAATATGCTTTTCTATCAAAGACGCAGCATTATTTTTTTTTCGAGAGCAGTGCCAGAAAATTGAAACCTAAAACTTGAATAATTTGAATGTAAATAGGTTTATCGCTTGAGATCTAAGAGATATAACGTAAATTATAAAAACAAAGAAATGAAAAATAGACCAAATAAATTTCAGTAAAGTTTTATCGTTTGAGTATAGCTTATGATAAAGCCGGCAAAACATCTGTTAAAATCTATTTTTTAATGGATTTTTTTTTTTAAACTATTTTTTTAAATATTTAGTCTTATACCTTCAATAATCTCTCTCTAATAAGTTCAGTGAAGTAAAAATTTATGAAATGCAATATGGGGAAGGTGTTAAGGGGAGGGCCGAGGTAGGGCTTAGCAGTGTAACACCTGAGTCTAGAGAAATATTTCCTTGTGAGGAGTTGCAGATCCTGTATTGTCGGTGGTGAAAACGAAAACGGATTTATTTACTCTTCACAGCCAAATAACATACTACATATCTGCCGTTTTCTGTGAGCAATAGACAACCCTTTGGTAATAGGTTTGAAAACACAAAACCTTCTCCTTAATGTCTTTTATACTTGAATTTTCCCTGAGCGAAGAAGCATGACGCTGAATCCAGGGTGGGTGAAAGGAATGAAGTGATGATCTACAGTTTTTGAGATAGTGAAATAGAGGATATCTAGGAGGACATTTTGCCTCTTCCACACTTCTGGATGTGAATGTTGGCTTGTGTGGGGCCTATGAGGCCAGTGAGGATGACCAACAAGTATATATCCTCACCTGCGTTTACCAATGCCTCATAATCGAATCCCTTCGTCATGATCATCCTGTCAGTATCTTCAGTTTGAAAAATTTAAATGTAGTCCTGGCAGCTTGTGTCAAATAAGGGCCCAAAAAATTTCTTGACCAAATATATTTCTTAGTGTATTAAAAATTGTATGTACAATAAAAAAATGTTTCGTCTTGGAATTTTGATAGTGTCAATCATAGGGCTCTGCCAATCTTAATAGGTCTCTGCCAGATGAACAACGTATTTTTTTTTAATCCAGGATAGGAGAACGTTCCTCCAGCAATTTATTCATCTATGAAAGCTGCAAATTCACCAGTTAAAGAGCACATCCTCTTGCTGCAAGCAACGAGCATTTGTGATACAACTTCGGCCATTTTCAAACAAGGCAAATCTAATTTTTTTAAAAGCCTCTCCAACAACGCTCGTCTCGACAGCATTTACAGGCTCAAACGTCCCCCAAGAAACGGTAGCTGCTACTGGGGAACTTTTCCTTATATCTCTGTAGGGCTACAGTGGGAATAATGTAGACTCGACCATCTCAGGCACATTTCCTACAGTAAGGCAGCCTTCAGGTTTAGTTCAAACATAGCTGCAACCACCATCTGCAACTGCAGCTTGTCAGCTCTCTCTCACAGTCTACCACCAGGTCCAGCAATGTCTAGAGGTAAGAAAAGCTCCTTAAAACCAAGGATGGAAGCGCAGGAAATCTGGTCTTGAGCTTGCTACCACGCTCCTAGCCCCTGCTCCCCCATCATTATTAAAGCTGGTGTCCTGCAAGTGCACTAAGTATTGCCAGCAGAATCGCTGGAGTAGGCTGTCATTCCTAGTGCAGTTTTGAAATAAAGGTCTTCCAAGTTTGGTGGCGAAAATCCTAATACTTTGTACATCACCTAACCTCCCTTTTTTAAGTGAATTGGCTCAATACTGTGGTAAAGTCCGTAATGGTGTCTTTCTTTCGCTTGTTTGCGAATATTACGAATTTCATAATCCGAAAATCGAAATCGGTAGCTTAGTTATTATTTCTGCCAAAATAAACTGTAAAAAAAGTTTTTTAATTAGTTTTTTATTTTTTCAGGAAATAAGCATTTTATCAATAAAAATTTCAAATAAATGTTCTTCAACATTAGATTACCTATAAAAAACATCTAGTTCCATTTTAAGCCAAAAAAACCTGCTGTAAGTGGGCTTTCTTTTTTCTAGAAATATGCGTTCTATCAAAAAAAGTTTCAAATAAAAGTTGATTATCATAAGATTGCCAATAAAAAAGGTCTAGTTACATCTTAAGTCAAAACTAACGGCGTCGGACCTACGGAGCGTCAAACCTGTGACATGTTTGGTATTTCAAGAAAGCACCTGCTGTACGTGGGTTTTTTTTTTTCCTAGAAATATGCATTTTATCAAAAAAGTTTCAAATAAAAATTTTTCAAGATAAGATGACCTGCAAAAAAGGTTTAGGGAGATTTTAAGCTAAAACTAACGGTAACGGTTCAACGGAGCGTCAAGCCTGTGAAATTTTCGGTATTTCTAGAAAAAACCTGCTTTTTGTAAACTTAAGTTATTTGCGAAGATTACAAATATGCTGATCCGGAAATCGGAATTAGTTTCAGATTTTGATCTCCTTCAAAAAGGTCCAGTTACATTTTAAGCAAAAAGCAAAGATAACGGCTCTACGAATCGTCAAGCCTTTTAATGGGGCATCTTTTTTCAGGGAATATACTTTTTTATTATAAAATTATTATATACTTTTGTAATATATTTTTTTTTAAGCTAAGTGTGGGGCAATTACGGACGACGGGTTGGTGTTGGCACATTTCGTACTCCCAACTCATGAGCGACGTTAGCTGATGTATTAAGACGCCAGCGTCAGACACTGTGTGCACATTAAGCTGACGCAAGTTGATGATAAATTCACGTCAGTTGTTAGGCTTTCGTATGCTAGGCATACTCATCCAGGCAAACTGGACCAAAAAAAGGCGAAATAGACGTGCTAAATCTTGTATGCTGTTGCTAAAGTTTCAGGAATGTTTAGGGGTAGGTCTCCTGAACAATTTATAATAAAGTCCCATAGATTTTCGAACCGGTTTTCGTTTCTCGCTCGTTTCTTTTACAGGAACAACCTCCTGATGAAAGTTGTAGAGCATTAAAATCTCTTCAAAAATAAATATTTATCTTCAACTGGCCAAAAGTTAAAAGCGGTTTGAACTTATAAGTCATTAAGAAAATAAATAAATGAATTAATATTGGATGATTTAACACACACACACACACACACATATATATATATATATTTAAGGTAATATGGATAAATCAATCATATGCAAGGTTATTTTCTAGAAAGATACGTAAATATAATTTTTTGAAGAATTTTTTAATGTTCTAAAACTTTCATCACAACGGTATTTCTGCAAAATAAAAGAGTGAGAAGCTAGAAGGGCAAGTTTCACGAAAAATATTAGGCGGAATAAAGATTATCCATTTTTGCCGGTGGATATAGCACAGAGCTGTTATAACAGGTTTGGAAAATACCATATAAATATCATAAATAAAACTTATTTTATACTTTGATTTCTTTGCCACTAAGTACATCTATATATCTTAAGTTAATTTCTGCACGTAACCCGATTTTGAAAAAAACTCGACTTGGCTTCTGACCCTCTCATTTTTAAATCCTATATATTGCCATAAAATAAATTATTTGCAGTCAACTTGTAATTCTAGGTTTTGTCCTATTTCCTCTCACGATTTACTAAGATTATTTTTATTCGTATACTCTTTGATACTGGGATCAAACAATACAGGGTAGTTCTTAACCTGCTCACTTAGTTCTTCTTCCATGTTCATGGCTGACAGGCTGATCCTGACCAACGAGATTTGGAAGTTTTGAATTGTAGATGACGCGCCCGATAGCATGTTGAGTAAGGTTAAGCGCCGACATGTCACGTCAGCATAATGTGCACAGTCCTATCCTAAACAATGATTTAGTTTCCTTTTTTTTTAAACATGTCATTTGACGCGTCAGCAAGTCACTCATCGTCGTGTGAATGCACCTTGAGAGGCGGGTTATATTCTAGTAAAAAGTTCTTCCAAACACCAGATGGCAAGTGAATTACTATTCTCGCGTTAGCTAATAAATAACTGAGACTCTTTCAGAAATTTGGCAGGAAAGGAAAAATTTCCGTCCTCAAGCGGACAAATGACGAAACTATATCCTCCTGTGAGGCGGTTTTTCCGTGTTAAGGGTTAAAGTATTCATATAATTGCATATGTAAGACCATATCATCAAACACTTACGCCAAAGGCGATGTAAGGCTTGGCTCTGAATGTGATATCAGTGTCATATATTTTCATCTTTCGGGAAATAGTATAACAATATATACTTAAACAATGTGTTGTTATGGGTTTCCTAAAGATATTCTTGATTATCACATTATATTGTACAACTTTTATAACTATATAACCTTGAAATAGGTGCTTCTGGTCTTGTCTCACGTCACAAGAAATTAAAAAAAAAATGTTGCCTCTAATATAACAAAATGCAATCTTCTAATAACTGGCAGGTAACATATTAGCACATGGTATTAGTTTAAAAAAAAAAGGTAAACCAATCTATATTTATTCTACACGAAACAATATAATATGTCATGTTAATATTGAGTAGTGATCATCCATTTTTTTTTTTTTTTAGTAGAATATTCCCCGATTGCAATGCTATTGCACTAGGTAGAAGGTCAGGGGTGAAGGGCGGGAGTGCATTTTCAATCCGTTTCATAACCCTTAGAACACCATTATGGAAGTTTTGGAGATGTCTGATATATAAATATATTTATTGATTATATATATATATATATATATATATATATATATATATATATATATATATATATATATATATATATATATATATATATACATTTTTTTCCACAATATTTGGGCACCTCCAGCGGACCTTTCTCCTCCCTTCTACGTCATTTTAATATTTTTTTATTTTAGTGAAAATACGACCTTGAAATGTTTCGAGTTACAAAATTTAAGTTCTTATCTAGCCACACAAAAAATAGTACGGGAAATTCTCATGAATAACCGACAGGAAGTTTCTTCTGTCTGGTATCGACAGATATATCCCCAGGCCCATTTTAGGTGTCAAACTTCAATGCGGCAGTCGCTGGAATGGTGCCGTTCTCTTGGAATATTTTTTGTTCTTTAGTCTTCAGGTTTATCTAACATCCAACCCAACTTTATGTGGAAAAGTTATTAGCCTGCCTTCATACACTTTCTTTTGAATGCCTTACTGTTCCTTAATTTGATATGTAATGGACAATGACAAGGACTTTATGTATATATTCATGTATACCGTAAATGTTCATATATTCTTCTATTTTATATTCGTCCTCCCTAGTGATTATTCTTTGTATTTGTTTCACTTTATATGGAATAATTTTTAAACTGCTCAAAACTAGATAATTGAGGGAAGTTGTTCTTGTTAAAAGGTTGACCTTATTGCAAGATCGAATTAAACAAAATATATCGTGAAACAGAAAAGAATATTTCGAATCCATCCTTCTGATCATGTCACTATATGGAACTTGTTAAAAACTCTGCATTTAACATTTATGTATGGCCATGGAGATATAGTTGCCCTTAGATATCAAGGTCTTATCAAATCACCAATATGATGGGTGATAATGGAAAATCGATTCATTGAGTGTGGGTAGGTATCTGGACGCGTTGGAATAAAAGGTAATGGAATGGTGGATAAAGCTATCGCAGAGGCCCCTACTCTTCCTGGTCATAATTAGAGTCTCCTGAAACCATCGGAGCTGGCGTGTCCTTTGAAAGAAAAAAAATATTCAAGGAATGGGTTGAAATGGGGGATAAGAGCTACCCAAGTAAGCTTATAGGCATAGAGAGACAGGTAAAGCCTAAATGTAAATAGGCAATTGCAGAGAAGAAGTGGTTATAACCCGGCTTAAAATGGACATTCAAGACTGACACATATTCATCTGACATCGAAAGAATTACACCATAGATGCCACTATTGTAAAGAAGAGTTAAAAAAAGCCCACATTTTTGAAATATGCCCATTCTACCGCAATGAATTGAGCTAGAAAGGAATACCTTGCATTACCCCAATTTCCTTAGGAAATGATAGTAATATGATAGAGGGAGGCAGTGATGTCCCTTATCGTCAAACCCGATATTTATTACCAGATTTTATGATGCCATGGCGAAACAGTACTGTTACCACCATTATCGTTAAAATATATTTATTTTTTTTAAAACTTATTTATTTAATTAATTTTTTCAATTTTTGAGATATATTTTCTCGTAAGATGCTAATAATTTTGAATACATTTATTTCATAAATATAACTGGCACTGATGACCACGATGTTTTGTGCCATAAAACAAAAGAGCCAAATAGAGAGTAATGAATTTTTACTGTTTATTTGTGCCGACGTTTCGGCCTAAGTTGTTGCCCTTCTTTACGGCTAAGAAAACATGACTAATAAAACGATAATAATATAAGATATGAGAAGAACAGAAAAATATAGTGAAATAACAGGGGAAAAGAAGACAAAGCTAATGAATCATCAGCAGCGCTTATTTCCTCCCTAACATTTCATGTCCTTGGGGTTAACAATGTCTCTTTGTAAACATATATCGTGGTTAAGCTTTACGAAACTTTCCCTTTTTATGTCGGATTATATAATTCGTGTAATAGTTAATTTATATTCGTGTGTATTGAAAATTGAATCCTGTTTTCAGAAAAAAAAAAGAATCTAAAGGCAGATCTGATCTGCAAAAAAGGGCCGATAAAAAGGCAAAGATCTTATACAATCCGATAGGTAATTTAAAATAGGGAGAAAAAGAATCAACAATAACCATAAAATACGACCTATTCAAATAACCATTACCATAAAAGGTGGTGGAGAATTTATATTGCCATTTATCGGTGCCAGACCAGGCTTGTTCTTTGTCGGTTCTATCGATTGCTCGGCCTGTACACCTCATTGGCGCCACTATACCAAAAGGGGGGAGGGTGTGGGGCTTAAGGCTATCCAACACACTTGATATATTACTGCAACAAAAGATATCTTTTCCTACCCTATAAAGGCTAAGGCTTCTTACTTCTCGAGGGACCTGGACCACTTGGGAAGGTATTGGAACATGATGGGAAGGTCATTCGTGTAAAGGGTCAATTTTTTTCGCGTTGGTTCAATCCTATTCAATTGCGGAACGGATATCCATGGGCCTTGAACGGAATATATAACCACGTAAACACCATGAGTCTGATCGGATGATCCATCACCTATGTCTAGAGGAAGTGATGACTTAAAAAGGAGTGCATCAAGTTACCGTCGTTCTATATAAAAATTATTTCGGCGACTGCTTGAAAATATGAAAACACTGAAAATAGGATAACTAGCAATTATCTCACAGAAAAAAAAATGACTTACGTTTGATTGTTTTATGCATTGATCCTGACGACAGTTTACCAATTTTTAAAATCAGGAATCAGTGGATCTTTGGTCTAAAATACCAAGAACAAAAACGAGTCATGTCTCTGAATTTTTATTGTATTGTACTCATCGTATTATCATTAATTTTTTTAATTACAAGTGGGAGTCACGTCTCAAGTATGGTTGTAAATACCAGGAAATGTACAAAACATACTTTTTATTTATTTAGCCTTTATTTATTTAGGCATTAATCTGTGGCCTCCACAACAAAGCTGTCTACAATTGTTCTCTATATTCTCTATGAGATGTTCATTTATATTTTATTGATATAACTTAGAAATAGGCACGGGGCAGGCTATACAGTACCCGCAATACTGAACGGTTGTGTGGGTTTAGCGGGCCTAAACGACGGACACAGTCGGACTCATTGTATCTATCTATATTAAACCTATAGTTAGGATTTGACCGGGCAGTTATCCATAACTTGGAGGTACTTAAACCTTAGGGTGTTACTTGGATCCAAACCCAAAAATGTAGGAATCTAGTAAAGTACCTTTTAATTGTTTACGATTTTATAACCTTGTTCTATTATAAATTACAAATACAATTCATTAGGAATATATATATATATATATATATATATATATATATATATATATATATATATATATATATATATTGAAAACTATTTTCTTGACAAAAAACCTTTTAAGATTCTAGAAAACGTGGGTATTCTGTATTTTTTTATTTTTTAAGTTTCTTCTTTCGTATCGTCAACGTCGGTGGAAATGCCCAAAATAATTTTTTTTTTTTCTGTTGCTGTAAACGTACTGTTCGATGTTAAAAAACTTTCAGTACCATTTCAGTTTTATTCCTTAAATTTTCAGATTTTTTAGACAACAAGTGTGTGAGAGAGCAACATATTATCGTGACCATAGTCACCCCGTGCTCAGTGCAACTATAGCAACGGCTTTTTTTCATTTAAATTCCCACATTTAAAGGCTGGGGTAAGTATAGCCAGAAAGATAATCTTTAAAACTTTCAAAATGTTTTTAAAAAAATTTCTTTTCATAGTGTTGACGTGTGGCTAAGAAAAATAAATATTGGAACATTTAAAGAATATAAAATTTAAATTAATATAATAATTATAATGTTATTCTACAATATAAATTGCACACAGATTAACACTAAAAATATATATAATCTTCTTTCCGAATTTCATAAATAAATAAAAAAATTACAAATAATATCTTTCAATAGAAAATCAGTAGATCTTTAAATTCGTCCTCATCGATCTGAGCCATCCTGATTTCTCATTCTGTGGGGAAGTTTAATGTATCCGTAGGTACGCTTCTAATGAAATCTTCACAAATCTTTATTATTTTATTTTTTTTTTAATTAGTTTTGATTACGGAACAATTCGGATTATCGAGGTTCCGATTAACGAAAATCATTGCACATAACTAAATAATCACATGTTGAGCAGAGAATGGCCATGAATTCATGAAATACATGACCCCGAAATGAACAGAAGTTCTGCTAATGTTAGAAAATTTGCTGATATCTTCATTTAGCCCACTACATAATTTAAAAAACCTTACCATCATTCGCAAAAAAGTCGTTCCAGAACCACATCAAACGATAAGGCAATCGGTTTAATGAGATAGCTACAACACAGGAAGTTTTTCAAACATAAATAAATTACCCTACATAGAAAAATATACTTAATTTTATTTCTGCGGGGAAATCTTAGATTAAAATTATTGAAAATATATAAACTTGTATAAAATTATCTAAGCTCAGATAAACCACCAGTAAATGATAACATCAAAAAAAATTTACTGGGGGTTTTAACATTTACTTAAATTAACATTTACTTAATTAACATTTTAATTTTGGCCATTCTCACTCCGGTTAACAGCATCTTAAAGCGTATGAAATACCTATTAAAAATTCTATGATTGTTTATTCTTCCTCCTTTTAGAAATTGTTCTGACCGCTCAAAAATAGTTGATAAGAAAAAAATAACCTTTTATGTAGTTCACGTTTTCGGAGACAGCAGGCAGCAAAACAGCAGCAGAATTTGTGATATAGTCCATTTTTCCTTAAGAAAAATAATATTTACATAAAAAAATCGACATCCATTTTTCGTCAGACCGTTGTTTTCAGTAATATAAAATTACTGACTAAGGGTACTCTATATACTGGTAAGAGTAACTTGATTCTGCTTATTTAAAGGGGGAAAATGCATTTTATTCCATTATTCATTATAAAGTTTTTATTCCATTCCCTTATAGTTTTAAAAATTTCTTCCTTGCATTGTCATAGGTCTCATAAATTAATTTTTATAATCGTTGGATGTTTATAAACACACGATATTCATAAAAAAAATAGAGTAAACAAGAACATATTTATATTTTACTAGGTGCCTGGATAATAAATTATATTTCTGAAAATGTTAAAAAAAAAAATTATTTCTTGCTCTCTCTAAGTTAAAAATTAAATACAGAACTATTAAATGGAGTTTTGTAGATTAAATTCCTGCTCAACGAAATGAAACAGAAGGATATTTGAAATCGTTATATGAGTACAAACAAAAATAAAAACTAGAAATAGGTGGAGCGTAAGTAAACTTTTGGGTGGTTTTAAATAACCTCACAGTCCAAAATAATCACTAAATGTGAGTGGTTTGTTTCAGATGCCAGAAGAGAGTTCCACAATTCCTAAACAAAATAAATGACTAAAAATACATATTTCATTTCTTTCAGTTTCCAACAACATGTTTATTCGTTTATTTAATCTGTAAACAGGGGAAAAGAAAGAATATTTATCATCTGTTTTAATTTTAAGAAAAAAATATTGATGTACCACGTTAGAAAAATTGTAAATCGGGAATCACACCAATATTTATGATGTATTTAAAATCTTAATAGTTCTAACCTTAATTCCATTAAAATAACAATGGAAAGAAAAATTAAAACATTAAATGCAATAATAATTTGAAAAAAGCAAAACACAATTTTTAATAAGAGTGAATTTAATGGAAAGTAAATTAATTATTTATAATTTATAATCATCCTATTTATTATTAATAAGTTATAAACATACTATTTATTATTAATAATTTATAATAACCCTGTCAATTGTATATCATTTTTTCACATTTATATGAGCTATGAAGCGCACTGGTTTGCACATTTTAAATTATTTTTATATAATTTGTTTATTATTTCCGGGGCACTCCAAGTCATATTAAAAACATATATTCTTCTCGTTTCTGATATATTTCCCGTTTGATACTTTAACGGAAGATATTGAATTTTAAAAAAAATTCTAGATTGTTTGTTCTGAGTTTATTACATCTCTCTCATCGCATTTGCCCGTTAAATAATAATTTTCTTAAAAATTCATATGTTACATATTGTTTCCCTGGCTTCTTTCATTTTTTTTTTTTTTTTTTTTTTGGTTTTGTATCTTTTTCTTAATAGCATTACATATTTTTTTTTTTTTTTTGTAGTTTGTTTAACATTAGATATATCAGTACTACATTAATTTTTCTTATGTAAATTTGCATATAAAGGTATTAGAAAAACAAAGTAATGTGTATAAAAGATTATAACATAAGAACTAGTATCTAAGTACATTTACTATTAATACTACATAAAAATAAATTAATCGATATTTATGTAGGGGAGATAAGTATACTTTAAGAAATAAAAAAACTCTTCGAAGGACGTTAGATGAAGATTGTTTATCGTTAACTACAATATTTACGATATTGAGGTGGCGAAGTACCGCTAACTTTTAATAGGATTACTTTGTCATCAAGTTGTGTAGGAAAATCACCCATCGTTATGAATTTCAAACCAAATTATGAGCTGAAGGTGTGCTTTTCTGAAAATTCCTTATGACCTTATGAAAGTAACTTAGTTATATAAACTTAGGTGAGGATGATACTCCCTATGGAATTAATAGTGTCATTGTTCTGATTCAGATAATAATGAAGAATGTATGTATGATTTTATGTATAATTTTGTATACAATGCGAAAATTATTGAAAAATCAAAATTTAAAAGCTTGATTGAAAAAGTTTGATAAATTATCTGTGAAAAATTAGAAAACATAATTTACTTATTTTCTGGCGAGAGAAAATGATTATTATATTTGTTATTTTTGAAAATGTATTGAATCAGGATCGCTCACCATAAAGCTGGTCACTGATGAATGATCTACATGGAATAATGGAATGATGAAGTGGAGAGACTGGAGTGCTTAGAATGAGACGATTTCATGGATCCCACTTACAATCACTCTACTCTATCGTTCCCTTCTTTACAGACATGTAGTTCTTATTTACATAGTGGTTGGAAAAATCAGTGATGTTATCGCTGGTATAATTCACAATAAAATTATGCAAGTTAAGAAATAATCCACCATTTACTTGGCTCGTAGAGAAAATTAAAAAGTCTTGTTAAGGAAAACATTTTAAATCAAACCTCAACATTTTTTTTTTTATTTCTAAAGCTCACTTAACAATTACTCACAGAAGGCGCCTCGAATGAAACTTTTAATTGTATATCCTTCTCAACACTTTTTCCGGGATTTTCGAAGCGATGTTATTTTTGGTATAAAAATATACTCTGTTTATTTTAAACCCCATTTAACTTGTCCTGGCTGAAAAGAATATTTAAGATATAGCGACGATGAGAAAACAGGCAACTGTCATTATACAAAGGCTGTAGGTATTGTTGTTCAGAAGTTGTAAGGCCAAGCAGGTTGGAAAATCATTATAGCGTGCCTTGGAGCTCTTTCTCTTGTGTACACCAAGTCACGCTTCTTTTTCATTAAGGAAATTTCATATCGTTCTCTAAAAGGTTGCTTTGGTTATATGAAAATTCTAAGAAAGGAGAAGTACAGAATACTACAAATGTTTTACATTTTCTTTTCACTAAAAATAGATCGCAGATATGCCTCAATACAAAAATCTAAAGTCTTGGAAATGGATGTCAGGAGTGGAAGGGGATCAAAATAAAAATATTGTAAAGAAACCATTTATATGGCAAACTTCGACCCATTTTCCAGACCTTCTTCAGGGATATAAATTACAGACCTTCTTCACACAAAGCTAGTATGAAAACCCCGATGTAAATTTAAAAAAAACTTCTGCCAAGAAGTTCAGTATTGCTTCCAGTTCTATTGGGTGCATAAGAAATAAAAAATTTAAAAAAACAAATGTGTAAGGAAAAATATTTAATCCTATAATTGTTTATTTCGATATGCTTTTAGATAATTACAAATTTATTGGAACGGAATTCGATTAAATTGATACTAAAAGATTTATACACTAGTCCTCACTTTTCCTCCAGGTTAGGGCCAAATCGTACGAGCCCTTTTAGAACTACAGGTATGTCAAGGAAAATAGGTCTGTGCTTGCGTAAGCGAAAATAGATAATGGGATTTGATGAAGTTGCTATGAGACAATTTGGTTACCAATCCACACAATCCCTAACATTTCGTTAAAATCGGATTAGTGGTAGTAGGTGTTAAACAAATTTGACTGCAGTCATAAAGATTGACTGACGGACACGAGACCAAATTTGTTCCTCGGTATCAAAAAAGCAAAACGCGAGTGGAAATTTTCCGATTCTGATGACATAAATATTTCTTTTCACTTCCTGCATTTTTTTCCTTCAGTAGTGTGGAAGCAAAATAATTTAGATACATTGGCTGTCCTGAGGTTTCAAGAAGATTTGTCTTCTTTTTTTTTTTTTAACCCCTCAATCAGTATTCAGTTCATTCTAAAGTAGAATACATTTTTAATATTTAAAAATAAAATAATTTGTAAAAAAAAATATATCATGGAAAAAGTTTGCGCGAGTTAAATATGGCTGAAGTGAATTTTAAAATTTGCTTTGTGTTTTAAACCAGAAAAAGTATATTTTGATTATTGGGGGTCCATCGAACAACGGCAACTAGTCCTACCAGTTAATAACGCCAAATAACAAGGAAAAAATCAAGAAAACTATTTTTTAGTGCGTAACTCTCGTGACATCAAAGAGTTTTCTATTTTTTAAGTAACTTCAAAATCGAAAAACTCTCAAACCAAGTCACATTTAGCAATCTTTGACACTTGTATAGATAGGGCCCAAGGCTGGTTTCCATGAACGTGAATATTTTTTATTTTATTTTTACCGATTTTGAAAATGAGTTTATTTGAGAATGTAAGAAGTAATTCATCAGTAAGTATTATGGAAAAAAAAGGAGTAAATAAGACAGACTTAATAAAAATTATAATCAAATTAATTTTAAAAGAATATAAGACAAAATATAGTAATTTAACCACAAATAACCAAAATAATGTTGACAACGATCGAAATACTAAAATAAGGATATAGATGGAAGAATAGTATAAATCCTGACATGATATGAAATCAAAAATGTAAAAAAAACTATACACATGACTTGGAATCATGTAAAGCATACCGACTACCCCAATTTTCTATCATTGTAAGGTAGATATGAATTTTAAAGATAATCGGGTACCTGTTATTCAAATCCCTTCTTTTATAAGTAGAAAACTTTAAATACGAATACTGATCCCATCAAAATCCCATGCAGCTTCATTGTTCAGCAACCGCCAGGCGTCCTCACACGTGATCAAGGATCGACTTGAACGGATACGCACGAGTTCAGCTAGACCATAATGAAACAATATCTCATAATTTCCAGGCTGGCTGCTGATCTACAACAGAATTACATGAGCTACGTGGGTGGCCAATATAATTATGTAATTTCAATGGAATAACCCATTCGAGCGAACTCATGCTTAGAGAATGATTGATGGAAATAGATACCTTTATATGCATACAGAAGTTAAAAGGGTACTATTTGAAAAGTATCGCGTTTACATGACGGGTGGGCCAAGATCCCATTGGACCACAGTACATGGAATGCCGAGTGTGTCCGAAAGTAGTCGGAAGGGAGCCGATCTCCAGACCTTTCTTTTCACTCCAACCGACCATGAGAATCGAAAAGTGATGGAGTAAAACGATGGACTGTACAGTTTTTAGACTATGATATAATAGTAATAACAATAATTGTTGTTGGTGAGTAAATAGGGTCAAAATTTACGTTGTTGATTGTATAAAATATGTTGAAAAATATTGATATGGATAACTTATATTTTTGTTTTTTACTTTCATTTACCTATATATCAAATGTATAGTAAGGGAAAGTATTGCAACCGTGAAAAATCCGAATTTTTAAAATTCGAATCGAATTTTCAATGGAAATACACTTTTTTAGGGTACCCTGAGTCCAAATAACCAAGTTTCACAAAATGGTGTGTGGGTGTGTGGGAGGGGAGGGGGGAGGGAAGCCGAGCTAAATATCGAAAAGTTTTATACCTGGGATGTTACAGCAGCTTTTTCATTAAAATCGCCTTACCGGAAGAGCCACTTTATATCATTGGTTTTACACTTGTTTACCGTTTTCTCGAAAATGGCTCAAACGATTTAAATTAAACTCGTCATATGAATGTACATGTATTACAAAATGTAATTAATATCAGCTAACTTTTATCCTCATCGAAATACTCTGACAGGGGTAGCTCAATTTTCAAAAGAGCTTCAACTAAAATAGCTTTTACCTTGTATATTTGAAATAATTAATCATCACTCATTGTTAATCGTAATTAAAAATGGATAAATATAAACTATGAATGACGTTGAAAATAAATTTCCGGAAATAAAAGTAGTAATATACATATATAATAATATACAATTGGAAAGCTAAAGATTTTAGAAAAAAAATACTAATATATAAAGCCGGAGAGTGACAAAAAAGGCATAAATTTAAGCGATTGTTGTAGTTAATAATTTATACTTTTATATTATTTAATGGAAATAAAAAAAATGGAATTCCCATGAAAACTAAACGGAAAATTTCAAAATTTATTTCAAGAATGGTGGTAAGTGAAAGTTGTGTCATGTGCACACCCGATTTTTGTTTGCTATTAATTATGTTTTAAAAAAAATTATATTAATTATAAGGAGATAAACTTTTTCAGTAGATTTATAATTTATAATATGATTAAAATTTCCTCTATTTAATTAATTTATGTTCTTACTATTGTAGGGGCACTATTCCGACTAATTCTCCAGAGTTTTATTAATCTGTACATTGAAACATTCGTAAACTGTAAATATTATTAAATACGAGTGAACGTGTCATAAGTTGGCATGATTTACAAGGTGTAGGTAAAAAGTGGAACGATGGATTGGATTGGTCGTCAGTGGGGTCCTTGAAATCTTCACTCAAATCACTCAAGAAGAATTTGTCAACACAAATATAAAATAAAATTACTTGGGCTCATTAGACAATTTCTTTCTTACCCCAGCCTTGTGTCAATATTACCGAACTTAAAGTGACTTTAATATCACTGGTTGGTATTAAATTCAGAACCGAAGGCAGCTACTTATGTGCTGCATTCATAGACTTCAACAATCACAACCTTCTATGGGAAAAGCTCTTTTCACTCGGACATGGAGGAAAACTCACAAAGATTATAAAGGTGCTGTACGACAATCCTACAACTCAAATAACAACCAAATGACTACTTTCGGAAAATATAGATATAACGTCAGGCCTGTTACAAGGAGAAAGCCTTACTTCATCACTTTTCATCCTGTTCATATGTGATATAGTCCATTTTTTCTAAGATTATGGAGCCACAGGCGTCAGCATTGATAGCACTCATGAGACATTAATGCTTTTATTAGCAGACGGCATTATTCTTCTTGGTAATACATGGCAAGAAGCGGAAATGAAACTGAAGATTCTACAGCAGTAGTGCGAGAAGAATTCCCTGACTGTAAATGAGGAAAAATCATAGGTTATGGTTTTCATAAATCTCCTAGGCTGAAATAACTTAAGCCCATTTACTGGCAGGAGGAAAAGTTGGAATACACCAAGGTCTACGCTTGTTTGGGAGTACCTTTCGTTTCCTCAGGAAGATTTAGTAAAGCATCTGAGCAATTTATTCAGAAGTCCTGTGTTGCAACGGCAAGAGTATTGGAGATATTACAAAAGGTTGGAAGTGATTCATGGGAAACAATAGCTCTTTATGACTCTATAGTATCTTCAACCCTTCTGTATGCTTCTGAAATATGGAGCTTAAGATATCTAGAAGCTATTGAAGGGGTACAGCTAAAGTTCCTGAAGCAACTATTTAGATGGCCAAGGACCACTGCCGACTACATGGTACGTCTCGAAACTGGTCGAAACCAAATGAGAGCGTTAGGGTTATGAAGAAGGTCATAAGATACTGGTCCAAATTGTCACTCATTTCTAAAAGAGAGATTGCCAAGACTTTGCTTCAACAGACTAATTTCGCTGGATACAAGGAATCCTGATACAAACTTTAATTATGTCACACAAGTTAGAACAATATCTGCTCATTATGGTTGTAGAGAAGAGTCCGATATAATTTACCCAACTGGATTATTAAAATATAGAGATGAAATATTGGAAAAGTTAAAAAACCATAACCTATCTACTGGCATCCACCGATCCATAAATTCCAACAGCCATTAGTATCAGATTTAAAATTGTACACTCTATTCAAATTTTTTGTTATGTATATGGACTCAAGTATTTTTCTTTTATGATTATTATTTTCTGTTTCAATAATCTTAGCATTAGTAAAATCAAAATTATGCTTGTTTTCATGGCTATGCGTGGAAAGACCTGTAGCTATATTATACTTTTTAATTTTGGAATTACAATTACTTCTATGTTGGCCAATTCTGTTTTTCAAATTTAGTTTAGTTTGCCCTATATAACAGATCTGTATATTATTATCACTGTTTTAATTAATATTTCTACACTCAATTCCTTTATTTTTATATATTAAAGTATTCACCTAAACCAACAAACATATATGAAATGTATTTTAAATTACAATTATTATTATTTACAATGTATTATTATTTTACAATTATTGTTTTTCTGATGAGTTGAATGAATAGACAGTTAAGATAAACTAGACTCACGTGGGTGATATAAAGTTATTTATAAATGTTTGATTTGTACAAGATTGTAAATCTTAAACAAATAAATTCTATCTATCTATCTATCGATCTATCTAAGTTGGCATGAATTACTATCAGTAGATAAAAATTGGAACGATGGATTGGATTGTTCGTCATTTGAAATCTTCTTCACTGAAATAACTCAAGAAGAGTTTTTCAACACAAATATAAAAAACAATTACTTGGGTTCATTGGATGATTTATTTCCTACCCCAGCCTTGTGCCAATATTACAGAACTTAAATTTATCAAATAACATATCAAATAATAACGATTCAAAGATGGTGAATCAAAACTGTTTATAATTTTATTTATATATTTTAAAAGAGAAATAAACATTAAAATATTTTTTAATTTATTTTTGTATTAATTTTACCAATCTATCTCAATCAAGGACGATTTATAGATTCTAATTTTTAATAATTTTATCCGGATTTGGACCATTTTATGAAAGAAGAGCGGATAAATAACTGCCATAGAGCCACATTAAATTTTTAATTACCTTGCCCAATACCGTTGAAATAAAAAAATTAAAATATACTTAATTTATGCTTACTTTTCAAGATGTGGCGTACTACTTAGACATCCTTGGACGTAACCCAAGGCAGCCTAACTCACCTAAAAATAAAAGTGGTTTCAAATATATAAAAAAATTAATAAATGGCCATTATAAAATAAAACTGTTTACACTTTAAAACTATATTATTAAATAAACCTTACATATTTGTTGTTATAGTACATTTCATAAGAATAAATAATTTTTTTTTTTAGATATAGGTTATTAATAAAATAAAAAAAATAATAATGTATGTATACCTGTGAAGGTCGAAAATAATCCTTCAGGATATATAACTGAAAATCATCCTGTCACAAAGTTTTCATATAAAAACAATTTATTAAACTGAAAGTTTCATCGTAATGCTGCTGAACATTCGATCACTAAGAAATTGGACCATTCATCATAACAAATGATGGAAGAATCGTTCGGTCTGTGATTCATCACCTTAAATATATCATGTTCTAGAACTTTCGAAATGATCATATTTAAATTATGGTGCTGGACATCGTTCAGTTCAAATAGTACTCGGTTCTAATCCAATCATGTAAAACATTTTTGAGGCAAAGGAATACATAGTGGTTCTATTTATTCACAGTATACTTTAAAATAATGCACTCGCTATGACACCCAATCCTTTTTCGTATTTTCTAAAGCACAGTAACAGACCAAACTTTGGAACACCACAGACAAAATTATCGAACCCTGAAGATCTTGTTTGTTTCTACAATGATGAAAACTCAAAGATTACAATCGAAGTTCATCAAAAACTCCGTTTTCTGACGAAGGCCAGAATCCAGTTTGTACTCGAAAACTATACTATTTTCGTCCCGGCTTCAGCAGAAAAACATTAACAAATACCCGAAAATTTCATGATTGTCGAATGGCGTGTCAAACGAGCGGAAGTTATTACGAAACTGAGCATGCAGAAATGAATTCAAGGCTAAGAAATATTTCCTTGGGATTAAAAAATCTAAGAATTAAGATAACACTGCTTAATGTCTTAAACACATGAGCTCACTAAACAACATCTTTCGGAGCAAATGTGTTCTCTAAGCGTCTTATGAAACTTTACTGATTATTCTTGATGCATCAAATATCAATATTGTTGACAGGGCCGTTGCGTGGGTTTTAGGCGCCCAGTGTGAGATTTTGCCAGGCACACCCCAAAAAACCGGAAAGTGGCCTATTTTCTTACGCTTTTATATCTTTTCCCTTCCACCAATGGCCGATAAATTTCGAATATCTTACTGGCTTGTTGTAATTTTAATTATTAAAAAATAGTATAACATAGGCTCTAATTTTCGTCCCCGATCCGTGTGGCCTCTCTGACCGCGACGGCCCTGATTGTTCATTTTAACATCGCTGTATATCTATATATGTATAGGCTCTAGTGCTCTCACTCTGTATCCATTGGCTTTCAATACCATTGACGCGGCTAGGAAAGAAGCGCAGGGATCTCCTAGAGTCCATGTGAGTAATGTGGTAATTCTAGCTCAAAAACTAAAAGTTGTACGAAACGAAAATTATGCATTTAAGGTAGATATAAACCTATAATGTTACAGTAGCTTTTCCTCCGAAATCGGCTTTCCGGAAGTGCCTCTTCATATCATCGATTTTACACTTTTAAAATTTTCTCGAAAACGCCTTAAACGATTTTGACTTAACTCATTATATCAATGTTATAATCATCAATTAATGATTATTAATATAAGCTGGGTCTTATTAACATTGAAATAGCCTGATAGGGCTTAATTACCGAATTTTCAAAACAGCTTCCCCTAAAATACTTTTAATTTTGTTTATTTGAAATAATTAACAATCTCTCATTGTTAGAATTGATAAAAAATGTATAAATATAAACCATGAAAGAATTTGATAATCACCTAAAGGAGAAATATTTTCACATGTCGAAAAAGAAATTCCTGAATTACGAGTAGTAATACAGATGTAAAAAATATCCTTGGAAAGCTATAGATTTTAGAAGAATTGATATCTAGGCATTTGAAGTCGTAGAAGATAATGGAAAGTGACGACAAAATGCATAAAATTAAGTGATTGTTGCAGTTAATAATTTCTACGTTTATGTTATTTAAATGTTTCCATAGACATTAAATGGACACTTTTAAAATTTCACTAGCCCTACCTGAGCATAAATTAATTTTCATAAAAATAGGGTTGTAAGTGAACCAAATTTGTAATGTCTATGTATTATTTTACTTTTTCTTATCATTATTTTCTTTCTTTCTTTTTTTGTTAGTTTTATTTCTTTTTCGGTAATCTGGATATAAGCCGTGAATAGATACAGCTCTAATACCAAGATCTCTTAACTGTTGCAGCTTTTATTGTCTTTCAATAAATAATATATATATATATATATATATATATATATATATATATATATATATATATATATATATATATGTGTATGTATGTGTAGATAGATCGATTTTTTAATAGTTTCTTCAAGATTATAATTGATCATCTGTTTCATCTCTGAATCAAAGTATTATACGAATTACTTGTTTTATTACACAACATGGTCTTATTATCCCTCGAATTTTAGTATGAGGCTTATTAAAACAACTTGGGTGTCACTGAGTATTAAAATGACATTTTTGCAGAAAAATTCGTTTCGCAGTTTCTGTATAAATGAAGTGTGAATGAAATCCTTTATCTCTATTATTATTGCCCTGAATGAAGGCATATTGCAATATTTGACAATAAATATAAGAATTACTTTATTTCTCAATTTTATTGTATTCAAAACGTTTAAGAATAATTTTAATTTTCGGGACTTAAAAATAATGGTATTTAATAATTAATGATGGAAATTTTATTTTTGTCCGAAATATTATCATTCTTCATTACTGTGCCCCGTTTATGATTCGAGCGAATACCCGACCGGGTGGAATAGATATTAAAATTAAATCCCATCATGACCACCTCTTGAATTGGTGACCACTCACAAACATGCAAGTTCCCCCATAGTATGACTCCTACAACTATCAATGGTAATGGCAGTGTTTTCTGTCTACTAGAAGCAACCCAACATATAGGTTTGTCAATATACCATCCTAAATTTAAAATTGAACAAGCCAATGGGCTTTCAAGTCTAGCTGTTTTAAAATGATAAATAAGTAAATCAAATGCGCTGAACTAACTGCTCATCAAAAACGATCATTTCTTACTTGTGTCAGAATTGATCATACTCCATACCAAAATTGAGCGAGCATGGAAGGGTCGTGTCTCTCTGAGGGTAAACTGAGCTAATGGCTCTCGGGCACCTCAACCACTCATGGGTCGAGACCTGTTGTGGGCTATTTGATCGCTATAAGTGCGTGAGGGACAAAAAACCTCTTCAAAGGCAGCCACTTACAGAATGGAGTGTAATTAATTCTGACACAAGTACGGAAATTATTGTGGCTCTGGGAGGGTCTATTGTTGGTTAGTGGTTCAGAGCGCAATTAGCGCATTTTACAAACGTAATTAGCTGCCATTCTCCGCTTGACTTAAAACGAATTTATTTTACAATATGATGACACCGTTCCTCATGTTGAAAACATCGTCTTGAAAGCTGTAGGAAGTGAAGAAAAGGCTTCCTCATTTGCCTCAGTGACCACAGACCACAGTCACCGGCAATACGTGGTAGGCTCGTTTGGCGAAATTCTTTTGCATCAGCAGGAACAAAAGTGAATCGCTTTATGTAAACAATAGAGTGAAAAAAATTAATTATAAATTTATTTATCTTAGGACGGATGTCCCCTCAGGATAAGTTATATGGAGGATATAATAATTTAAAATTAATTAGATAAATTCAGGACCAAAGGAAATACTAATTCTTGAAAAGATAGGAGATAGACACGGATGCGGGATTTAAATGTATAAAGAGAGATAGCAAAGCGGGAATGGAATAAAGTTCCTTAAGAATAAAACACCGTTAATAAAGGCTTCATCAAATGCACCAGTCTTATGGGAAGTGTTATAGAGGTCTGATGGACGTAAGTGTTTTATTACGGGGTCATTAATTTTGGATATAAATGAAGCAGTTGGAAGATACAAGGAGGACGGTGAGATTGGGTAATGATATAAATGAAGGGAGAATAAAAGTACTTACTCTGGTTGCCAGGAAAAAGCCACTTCAAACCGGAGTAATATCTCTATAAGACCCGAAAATAAATCGAAGAAATAAATCATTAGTCTTTTAAATCTAAATAAAGTGTCTAATTAATGCTGCTTGGCAAGTTTAACGTGATATGTGCATTGATGTTATCCTGATATGTGACTATGTGACCCGCAATAAAAAGTTTTTCTCATTTCAAAATAATATTTATTCAGAGGTTATTGCCGTTGTGAAACAATTATTATGAAAAAATAACGTTGTAGTATAGCTGCTATAGTTATAGACTATTATAACTATATAAAAACATTAAATGGAAAAATTGAATGTACTGATTAATATAATATTGGTAAAGAAATACTGTAATAATCGATATAATAAAACATAAAGGTGCGTCCGACCGTCTCTGTCGTTTAGACCCGCTAAACCCTCACAACCATTTAGTATTGCGGGTACAGTATAGTCAGTCCAGTGTCTATTTGTATGTTATATCAATAGAAAACTTATGATAACATCTGATCGTGAACATAGAGAATAACTGTAGACAAATTTATTGTTGGGGAGTCATAAATAAATAAGGCCAAATAGATAATAAATTAATTAATTTTAAATTAAGGCTAAATAAACAGATATTTGTACGGGCGGGGCCTACCCCTTGTTTAATAATTATAATGCATACAAAACTAAGAACTAATAATAAGAAATACAAAATTGAAGAAATAATAATTATAACAAAGAGAAATACGAAATAGTTAAAATCTTTAATACGATTTTATTAAAAAATTCGTTGCCACTTCACCCATATCTGGGAGAGGGTGCTCTAAGTACCATACCCATCACGCATATCCGGGTGGCGTGGCGACAAACGAGTTAAATTGATATGTAAAAAGGTACCATTCACGTTGGTACTCATTATTTAAACTTACAGAAATAGCATGTTTATCCATAATTTTAATGTTTTCAGAAATATATTATTTGGAATCTCAACCGGTTCACAAAAGATGACGAACATGTTACATAAACAATAATATTAAATATAATAGTTAATTAAATATAAGAGACAAATAAGGCTTATTTTATTCTTCACTATGTTCCTTAATTCCCCCTCTTTCTGTGAGATTGACTGATCGAGTATTTAATAGGTGAAGGAAGAGGTGGGATTTTGAATATGATTAGGAGAGTTGTGTAATGAGGTTTGGAGTTCCAGAGGTTGGACTCTCGAGCAAGAAAGGATTGTTTGAACTCAGCCCAATTAAATGGAATTAGGTATGGATCAGAAGGACGGAATCTAGCTTTACAGGAACTCCCTTATTATATAAGATTTAAAGGACTGTGGTGGGGAGGGGATTTGAGAAATGAGCCAAAGAAGTAATGTTGAAGTAGAGGGGAACAGCTTTCGTAATTCTATGTAGTGATAATCGAATGCAATGATCGTCCTGTTTTGGCCTACTTTCTAATTAATTGTTACCAGGATGGATAAGGGTAATGCGGATGAACCTATCTTTGCGCTGCACCTGAAGAGATTTAACACATATCAATTTGATTCGAAAGTACAGAAAATTAAAATAGATCGTGTAAAGGACGACAGATACTCCTTCTAACCCTTATAAGATTTTGACATCTAGGACAAACAAAGGAATAAAGAGAGCTTTCACGATGCCAGAAGAAGTATTCTTCAAAATATTTTTAAATCTCTGAAGGGAGCGTAAAGAGTAGTATTTAGGCTTCGGCAGATAAAGCCTGAAAGCAGTCTAAGATCAGCCTACCAAGAAGACACTCCAGGATTAGGTAGGATGCGACAGTCAACCAGACAGTCAAGCAGATGCTGTAAATGGAGGCCGCCATCAGTATGAGGAGTAGCACCTTCCAACACTATATCTCACCTCACAGTAGTTATAATCAACTTAATACACGTTGCATATTAAGTTAGACCCTCGGGACGGAACGAGCCATCCAAGAAATAATTGTTTGAACTTGGCGCAATTAAAGGGAGTTAGCTTTGGATCAGAAGAACGGAATATAGTTTTATAGGAACTCCCTTATAACTTGACTTATAAAATGCATAAAAATTATTGTATTTAATTATTTAAAATTTTATTTGGATTAAAAGAATACAATAGCTATTTGTTGTGATGTCAAATAGTTAATAATAATTTCACTACTTTTTGTTAAACAAACGACAATATCAATACAATTAAGATGTTAATCTGAGGAGGTCCAGATCAAAATGAATTTTGTCCATTTTATGACAAAAGTCATTTTCCATCGGAATAGTAAATTATATTTGTCATGAAATATTTTGGATCATATTGTTTCCTGTCTCCAAGTTATAGAGTTTTGAAGTTTATTGTTCACTGAAAAGTGAATTTCGCCCATGCTTTTATCTGGATCAAAATGAATTTCAACGGAAATTCTAAACTATCATCAAAAAACAAATTGATTATGTATAAAACTGTCATACGCCCGATAGTAACGTATTCCGCTCCAGTCTGGAGTTACACCTGCGACTCTAGGAAATGATCCAAGTTTTTATTTATCTTACTCCCATTTCCGACAACCCCGATCATGCAGAAAAATACGTGACAACGACAAGACATCACTAAAAAGATACACCCACGTATCAAAAAAATATGAATATATAAAATGTGAACAATGCCTAAATTTCTATATTACTTGTTGTGTAGTGTATTTAGGTTGTGTATTTCACCGGTATTATTTCATTTAGTTAGCGATTTCACTAACAGTCAATTGCTAAAAATGTACTTCTATTTGTATTAATTATAAAACGTTAAATAAGACGAATTAATTATATGGCCGTTGCGTTGTGACATCAGACTACTTCTAACTATTGTATCTATATGCCTTATCTTTATTATACGGATATAGTTAGTAGCTACTCGACTTATGTTAACACTACGATACATGACCTCATATACCCAAAATAAGGGGTGGGGAAAACGCAGAAACGTACGAAAGATATGTATAGGGAGCAAATAGTTTGGACATTAATAAGCAGTACATAAATAAACAAATTAACAGGGCACTTAGAGGTGTGAATCACTCTAAGTACACATTATGACATCTAAAAAATAAAATGCGTACAAGGAACGTTTTACATAAAAAGACAGAGTTAATTGGGGGGATTTGTCACTGATCCCATTTTAGGGGTTGGAGCCTTATGTTTAAATATTTGAATAATTATAAATATATGTAAATTATCAATAATATAATGTATGTGACAAGTGCTGCCCTGTAATTACTTACTATTAGTTCCTCCATTCTGCAATACGTCCCATGCAAATCTTCGATATGCCCCTTCCTCAATCCCAACAAAAATCTTAAAAGATGAAATTCCATCTTAAGCCAACAGAACTAAAGAACGAGCAGGATCATGCGTATTTCAAAGAAAATCATGCCGAGTAGATTATATGCGATGGAAAAGGTAAGGGAAGTCCTCACCAGGTACAGAACCAGCAGCTGTAACACCCTCCAAAAGTGTCAGCATAAAAATTCCGTTATACAAGACGTTCCACAGAAGAGGTCTCTTTAGAGAACCAAGTGGGAGACCACCAGTGACTTTATAGCACCTTGGTCCGTCCTCCGATGTGTAAAAACATTACCTTATTCCTAATTTATGCTGCAGATGATTCAGGCTTAGGTCCGTCTCACAGCGTTAACAGCATTTTCTTCATTTTTGTTATAATTTCCTGATAATACTTCGTTTATTCAATAACACTTTACTCCTACTGTTGCTTTCCGGGTAATCTCAATGAATAGCCCAGTGCCATCAACCGTGTATCGATTTCTCTGATCGTTTGAGCGTGTATTTAATTCAGCTATCGTCATTATTTTATTATTATATACCATTTTTTTTCCGAGGTGTTTCTTTGTTTGTGATTATCAATACAGATAAGACACTCGTGCTGTCAATTATATTAATAGAAAAAAAGGTTGTTTAACAAAGGTCGGTTACACTGTGCACGAACGCTGGAACTCAACGCTCACGAACATTTTAACATTTGATTATTTTAAGCCCGCAACCATGTAATGTTTTACCAATTTGTAGCGTCATCAGGTTTAGGTCTAACTGAGTTTGTGGCATGATAGCCATTTAATCAAGAGCACTTTTAAGCTGATGGTTCGTTTAGCTAATTAAATCCCTTATCTCGCCCTACCTTCGTGTTCGGCTCTATCATTCATAACCTGGAAACCTTTTTCAAAATCACTCAAAGTTTATTGAAAATATTTTGCAAAATTTATTTAATGCAGAAGAAATATTGGATGAAACGAGTAAAAACAAATTGAGAGAAATGATTTCGAAACATAATAAGGTATGTCTCAGTGTATATTAATACCTACTAGACCCATGCTATACGTACTATATCTGCTACAGATGAACATTGCTCGATTATATCTCATGATTTGAGTGCACGTTTTTCAAGAGATAAGTACACAGTACTTTCGGTACTCGTCCTAATCCAAGTAATATCTAAAAGTACTTACATAGGTTTTGTCAATCGTTAGTCGAGTACGAAAAGTACTC
The DNA here is from genome assembly GCA_948150685.1 of Rhaphigaster nebulosa. Classification (NCBI taxonomy): domain Eukaryota; kingdom Metazoa; phylum Arthropoda; class Insecta; order Hemiptera; family Pentatomidae; genus Rhaphigaster; species Rhaphigaster nebulosa. The sequence continues at coordinate 118,666,175 of OX411307.1, read as the reverse complement.
GTGGTCTATACCTCATTATAAAAGGTAATTTTCCATTTTTCAGCCACCCCATCATTATTATGAGGAATATCTTTTCATTTTACGTTTCTTCGATATTGAGGTCCATTATCTGGTTATTGGAGCCGTAATTTTTGAAAATACTATCGATATTAAGATCGCGCGCTCACGTATAAATTAATTTTAACTTTTCGGATACACTCGATATCTATTTCCATTTTTGGCTTATAGGAGTTTTTTTTTTTTTTTTTTTAAATCCTGTCGATTTTCAGATTTCAGTCATTTTTTTTATTATGAGTTTCCGTTTATTTAATACTAGAAAATCTGAGCTAATTAATGAAACGTTTCTCGCGGACTTAATCGATTTTTGTTTGGCCTCTTGGGCCTTATCAAACAATACGACTATCGGAAGATTTATCCAATAATAATCTCTAAAAATTATTATAAAGCCAATCACTACATTTTTATAAATATCAATTATTCAAGAGACTATTTCAGAGATACTGAAGAACATCCATGGAGCTTTTATACACATGTATAAGTTCAAATCCACCACTACTTTCGATAAGTAAAAAATCTAAGAAATAAGTGTCGCTGAAGAAAAGTATTTGAAACTAATAAAGAACAAGTATTGAAATAGATTCAATGAAAACAAGAAACAGGAGTTTTGGGCCTGATGAAAATAATATTTTTGAGCATTAAAAGCAATTATTATGTTCTTCAGTCATTTTTTTCTCACCAAAATTAAACGCAATTAAAAAGCAATCCATGTCGAGATTTTTCACGTATTGTTATACAGCTAATACATAAAATCAAGGAGAAAATGATTGGAGGCTCGGTCAGAAATGAAACACAGAGTTGTGTAATGTAGTTTTGATATGATAGGTTTCGGCCAAACTTGCAAGGATTAATAAGGGGAAAAAAAACAATCTTGATTACCAGAAAAGGGAAGAATAAAAACAGTAGAATTACATGGGGAAATATGTGTTAATATCGGGAAGAAATCCCGACATTCTCATTCTAGCTATAAAAGGTCGGTAAACTGTAGGAAAACCCAACTTACTTTGAGCACACGAGGGTGTTAAACCCGATTAACTATAAACACTTGCGAAACTTAATTGGGAGCTTGGTTACCTTACAATGTAATATATTAAACTTCAAAAAAAAATTTTGCATCACCCATGTTTCCGCAATAACAGTTTGCCCCACCAAAGGCGGCTTTTTACTCCAGTAGCACAACATAGAGAAGTTTTTTGGATTAAGACCAGAGTATTAGTCAAAGCAAGACAATTCCTGAAAAAAAAATTGAACAAACCAATTCAGCTTTTATATTGAGTTGTGATTTTGTGCCTAATGTGAGTCTGTCCTATTGTGAGCCTGTTCATGACAGGTAAAAACGTTCAGTCACGAGGAAAACTCCATCGAATCGTTCCTTTGAGGGAGGAAGGGTTTAACACATCAAATCGCTCAACTTTTAAACATGGGGAAAATCGACGTTGTAAGGTGTTGGAATAAATTTTTTATTACCTGTTAGCTTGAAGATGGACCTCGTAGTATTTGAAAAAAAAAGCCGGTCAGGATGAAGATCATTTTATTGTCTTAAGTGTCAAAAGGAACCGAAACTCAACAACTGTGGACCTACGCAGTCAGCTGCAGCTGTAGCAATACGAGGATAACATCAAGTGACCAAACTGTCATCTTCACGATTCACGAATTCACTGTCATAACTCTTTTGCTATCTCTCCTTGAATAGAAATCTAAGGCAGCAGCTCCTCCAATGGGCAAGAAACCGTTAAAATTAGTTATCGCCTGAGTGGAGGAATGTTTGTATTTTGATGTATGAATGTATGTATGTATGTATTTGATGATGTATGATGTATTTTGATAAAACTTGCTCTCGTAAAATGACTATAATACGATAATATAATACATTGACGAGAATAGGTGTCAACTCTAGTACCCTTAATATTATAAGCAATATCTATTAATCTATTTATTTATCTCTATCTCTATCTCTATCTCTATCTCTATCTCTATCTATATCTATATATATATATATATATATATATATATATATATATATATATATATATATATAAGTTAAGTTGGGACTTACATTAGTATAGCCACTAATCCTAAACTAGCATTGTAAACATTGTAAATAGTATATATAGAGGATTAGAATCTGAATAAAGTTAGTGTTTAATCAGCCTTCATGCGTGTTCTTATTCTCCCAATTTCTTCTTTTTTTTTATGTTTCGCGTGGTGAAGCTCTTAAGTGGTGCCGAAACCCGGGAACTTTTTTAGCAGTTCACAGTGAGGATTTTTTTTTTCTTTTCCTTTTTTTTTACGGAAGAATATTTTGATTTTGGTACGTACCAATTTTTATTTTTTATTTTTACTGGTATCGCATTTGGAAGAATAGAAGTGTACCATTATGAATGAACAAGGACAGAGAGAAATCCTCAGGCCAGCAACGTTAACGCTGGAGCCTTCACAGCCGGAACCGGTGAATCCCGAATTCCCGCCATTGTCATCAACAACTCTAACAATGGCGCGGGCGGATTTAGCTGCGCAGGAAGCGAATAGAATCGCACAGGAAACAAATGAATTAGAGAAAATGAAGTTGAAAAAGGCGAATGCACAAGACATCAGAAGGGAAATTTCGGATTTAGAGAAATTCAACGGAGAAGTGGGTGAATTGAATCATTTCCTCAAAGGTGGGGACGGGATTATGAGCAGCATACAATCTCAGGTAGCTGTGGACCTGCTCGAGGAATCAGATGCCAAAAGATTACGGGTGGCCCTAGCACGTCGGGTCAAAAGGAGCGTCCTAAACCTGATCCAGGCGGATGAGGATACCTCGTGGCAGGTAATCAAGGAAAGATTGAAAAAAGCCTACGGAGGGGGGCGATGGGCCCCAGAGGAAGATATGCTCCAAATGTTCCGGGATATGAAAAAAATGAACCAGACAAATGGTCAGTACGCTGCAGGCCTACTCGTGAAGCTAAACAAGATAAACGAGAAATTGCGAGAAGTAATGGACACAAGCGCAGTCGAGGCGTGGATGATATTTATGACCACGGTCCTGAAGGTACAATTGGCCAGAGATACGGGGAGGAAGGACGGTCTACCCAGAGACAAATCATTCATGGAATGTGCACAGGAAATGGTGGACGCGAGTGCCCGCGATGAAGAAGAGAGAGAAGAGTTCGAACCAGGGTGGAGTAAAGTGTCTTACCGGAGGAACGAGGCAGGAAAGAATAGAGTAAGACAGGACCTAGGAAGAAGGAGAGAGGGAGAGTTTGGGAGAAGAGAAAAAGGACCAAGAGAAAGAAGGCAATTTGTGGATAGGAAGAGTGGCAGAAGAGAGGAAAGGAAGTGCCATGAATGTGGCAAGACAGGGCACTTGGTAGCTCAGTGCCCGCGTACGCGGTGTTTTGAATGCCATAACGAGGGACATATGGCCAGACAATGCCCATATATACGGCGCAGGGAGCACGACCGAGGAGAACCGATGGAGGTCAACGCTCAAAGGATGTGGCGGAGGAGCAGAATACCGTCGGAATCGGCCAGGTCTTCAGAGACTTCAGGGTCCGAGACGGAGAGCAGCGAACCCGGCGGCAGAGGAACCCCTGGAGGAAGGAGCAAGCAGCGGAGTGCAGGACGGCGAATTGAGCAGGTAAAGAGAGAATGAGGATCGTGTGAACGGAGGGGCAACCTTTTTTGTGTAAATAGCGTGGTAAAGAAGTGTGATCGGTTGCCTGTTATAGAGTTTTGTAAAGGGTGGAAGTGTTTGGTGGATACTGGAAGTTCCTGTACATTAGTGAGTAGAGATAAGTTGGAGGTGCTATTTAAAGGAAAGGGTAAGCCAGACGTGAGATCATGTCAATGTAAAGTAGTCACTTTGAGTGGGCCCTGTATGATAGAGGGAGAAATAGATCTAGCCTTAGACAAGTGGGGAAAGAAGGGAGAGGTGATGACGTTGCATGTTGTAGAAATCATGCCGCGCGAGTATGGGGGAATTTTGGGGTGTGATTTGTTTAGCAAATTAGGCGCGAATATCCGGAGTTTAGGAAGCCGATGGGCAATTAAGATCGGGAAAAAGAAGTATGAAACGGTACAGGACGTGAAAGGGAGCGTTAGGTGTGTCGGGGTAATCAACAAAGGGGCGGATTGGAGACAAGGTATAAGGGAGGAGTTCGTCGACATTTTTTTTCGCGAAGGAGACCCATTAAGTGCGACGGGGGAAACTCTACACGAAATTAATTTGAAGTCGGATAAGGTTACCTACGTGAAGGAACGGAGATACCCACAGGCATTGAGGGGACACATTCGCGAGGAAATCGAGGAGCTAAAACGTCAAAGGATCATCGTGGATAGTACCTCTCCTTTTAATAGTCCACTATGGGCAGTTAAGAAGAAACTCGTTGATGGAGAAACAAAGGAGCGTTATAGGGTCGTTGTAGACTTTCGGCAATTAAACGAGAACACGCTCGATGAAAAGTACCCCATCCCTAGATTGGAGGACATCTTGGATAGACTGGGTGGAGCATCGGTGTTTAGTACACTCGATCTAAAATCAGGGTACCATCAAATTCGCATGCACCCTAGGGACCAGGCCAAAACAGCGTTCACTTTCGAAAGGGGGCATTATGAATTTACCCGTATGCCGTTCGGCTTAAAGAATGCACCCATAACGTTCCAAAGACTGATGGACGAATTTTTGCGTGGTCTGGATGAAAACATGTGCCAGGTATACATGGATGACCTCCTGGTTTTTAGTAAGACAGAGGCGAGTCATATAGAGGATCTGCGACAAGTCTTCACTAGAATACGACAGTTTGGGTTGAAATTATCGCAGGAAAAATCGACATTGGGTCAAAAACAGATTAATTTTCTGGGACATGTGATTTCTGCGGAAGGGGTGCGACCAGACGGGAAGAAAGTAGAGGCAATTGGAAAAATGGCAATGCCTAGCGATGTGAAGGGGATCAGGAGACTGTTGGGAACTTTAAACTACTACCGTCGATTTGTTCCGGAGATGGCTGAAAATCTGGTACCGCTGAACGAACTGTTGCGGAAGGGACGCACGGTTAGGATTACGCCAGAGATTGAGGCGAATATTAGAAAATGCATGCTGTGGTTACAAACGGAGCCAGTCCTCGCATTCCCAGACTTTTCCAAACCATTTTCAATCACCACAGATGCCAGCGAATATGCACTGGGGTCGGTTCTATCGCAGGAAGGTGAGAGTGGGGAAAGACCTGTGGCTTATGCTAGCAGGAGACTTACGGACGCGGAAGCCCGGTATAGCGCACTGGAACGGGAATTGCTAGGAATTGTATGGGCAGTGCAACACTTTCGGCCGTATATATTCGGTAGAAGATTTAAAGTACATACGGATCATCGTCCTCTGTTGTGGGTAGGCAGTCTGAAGGAGACCTCAGCTAGAGTCACACGGTGGAAGGAAATTCTAAGCCAGTACAATCTGGAAGTAGTTTATAAACCAGGTAAAGATAATGTTGTAGCTGACTGGTTATCTCGCGCCTTACAGGTAAATATGGTGGAAACAGAGGTTGGGGAAGCATCGGGGGACTTACAAAGGTTCGTGCGGGAATGGACGCCAGACGGGGAAGGAGAACGCGGGACCGATCGTCAAAGCAATGGGGATCCCTCGGATGACGAGTCAGGGGACGAGAGACCAGCAGAGATGGAGGAGCTGGACGACATAATTAATGACAAGGCTCGACAGGTCATATGGAAAACGAGGACTACGGGGCTTGTAAAAATGGATTTTTCCAAATATGAAAGACATACCATTGTCACTATTTGGTCTCAACCGGGAATCAAGGAGGAGCAAATCTGCCGAGTGTTGAAAGACGCATCGAAGGTAGGCGCGACCCACTATTTATATGTCGGCAACGCAACGGTGTGGGATAAGATCCGTAACTTGTGGAAGAACGAAAAAATAGGGATAGACAGATCCTTTATCCGATGCCGCTCTATTGTGGAGACCATCCGCGATCCCGAACAGCAAAAAGACGTGACGATCGCTTACCACCAAGGGAAGACGAACCACCGCGGAATCAACGAGACGTTGGCGTCATTGAAAAGAAGGTATTATTGGGTAGGGATGCGGAAGACGGTAGAAGAGGTTATGAGGAACTGCCAAATTTGCCACACGGCTAAATATGACCGGCACCCCCCCGTAGGATTACAAACCGAGACGAGGACGCCTACGGTACCGTTAACGGATCTTCAAGTGGATACTTTTACGTGGAGAGGATTTAAATGGGTGACAGTAGTGGACATCTTTAGCAAAACAGCAATGGCCCACCTGGTGAAGGAGAAATCGGCGGCAGCGGTTAGTAGCGCCCTTCAAACATGGTTCCAGTTTTACGGAGTGCCAGATAGGATCACCTCGGACGGCGGTAGGGAATTTGACAACGCCCAGTTGCGACAGGAGACGAAAAGGCTGGGAATTTCTTGGCACTGGAACACGGCCGGACATCCAAAAAGTAGGGGGGGGATTGAGCGGCTCCATAACACCCTGGGTGAACATCTCCGGGTATTCCACGCAGATAAGGGGTTGGAAGCAGATGAGGCGATGCCCCGAGCCATAGCAGCGTATAACCATTCTATACACATGGCTACTGGGTTTTCCCCTTTCGAGGCCCTTTTTGGTTTACGCGCACGAAGGAGGGACGAGCGAGATACGGTTGTGGATGAGGACATGGCAGAAAAACTAGCCACGAATAGAGTGGAACTCGAGAGAATGTGGGAGAAAGCGCATGGGAGAATGGTTGCGGAAAAAAGTAAGAGAGTAGCGCGGGGGAACGAAGGTGTAAGGGATATTATGGGCAATATTAAGATAGGCACTATTGTTTATAGAAAAATAATGTCAAATCGGGCAAAGGAAGTTCTTAGGTATGAGGGTCCATTCAAGGTGATTACGATTAGGGAACATAATATTGTCACTATTCAGAGCCTGGCGGAGCCCAGGAAACGGAGGATGGTACATATTGAGCAACTAAAGGTTCCAGTAGGGGAACCTAGACCATAAATGTGTATTATACGTTTTTCTAGAATAAAAAGTGTATTTTTTAGTTTTTGTATATAGAGTGTCGATGAATTACTTTAGTTTATACTTTGTGTACTATGTGAAGCAGACTGAATAGTATTAAGTTAGTTTTGTATATAGATTAAGCTGTAGTTTTTAGTTATTTATTTTGTTTCCAGTTTATTTTTGTTGTACAATTGTTTATTTTTTGTTTTGTTTGAGTTTACGAGGATGTTCGTAAACTGGCAGGGGGGAGTTAAGTTGGGACTTACATTAGTATAGCCACTAATCCTAAACTAGCATTGTAAACATTGTAAATAGTATATATAGAGGATTAGAATCTGAATAAAGTTAGTGTTTAATCAGCCTTCATGCGTGTTCTTATTCTCCCAATTTCTTCTTTTTTTTTATGTTTCGCGTGGTGAAGCTCTTAAGTTATATATATATATATATCCACACACACACATTGTGGAATATACATTATTTTGTTAAAAAAATCATATCTTATTGTGTCTGTTAAAAGTTAGAACCAGTCCTCTAAGATTGCCGGTTTGATCCAGTAACAAATATTCTATTTCTAATTCTTTTTAGAATCGTTAGCAAACGTTTCTCTCAACTCGCAGCAACGGTCTCAGCATGGTCGCTGCATTTCTCTCAACATGCTCCAGAAAGTTTATTAGAACGAATTCTACCAAAATCGATTTTCACATTTTTTTAATTTTTTGCAAATCATAAACACTTTGGGCTACTGGCTCTGTTCTGTGTTTGGGTTAAAGCTAAACAGAATTGCTACAATTTTCCAGTTCCATATCAGTATTTTCTCCAATAATTAACTCAACATTTTATCCAAATCTAAAAATTTTACTTTTTGGAAAAAATAACTAATTTTTGAAGTAATGTATCTTGAAAACTTTTGAACCTACATAAGCTACCGTTGAGCTCGAATTTCAGTACATTCGGTCTACTTTAGAAAAGGTTATTACTGATTTTTTCGCTAACACCGTCTTTGAAGTCCTTCATTACTATTAATATCGCCTTTAATTGAAACAGAATGCAAAATTGCACAATAGTAACAGTTTATCAGTAATTTACGGAGAAATAGTTGTTTTTTAAGAAAATGTGGGTACCAGAAAACTGAAACTGTCAACAACGCTCCTTACCGACATCCAGGTAAATAGAATAGGAAAATGTTGGTAAATTTGTGCTAGGGAAACGAAGAAGCCATTCTTCACTCTAGCTCACTTGGAATCGGATCCCCTGAAGACATCCATCTTTACAGCGAGATAATGATGCCCCGCGGGACGAGAGCGCCATATCACTCCTGGATAAGCTAGCTCAAGGGCAGCGGTGCGGTGGGTTACTATTTGCCCGTAACCGAATAGTTTTCACCTGAAGGGTCAGTGCAGTATATAAAATGTGCATGCAAGGAACTTTAACAATTCTAACAAGCTTATTCAACAAATTTCTGCACCTTTATCTTCAAATAATTCAACAAAGGTGCAGTTAATTGAAACCGCATGATGATATAGAAGGATCGATCCCTAATTAAAGGTGTAGTTTATCAGCTCTATATCGATTTAAAAAAAGTTTTCGATTCTATACATCATCGGAAACTGTATAATATTTTGATTGAACAGGGAGTACAAAAGATGCTAGCAGAACATAGTTAAGATTCGAATGCCCGAAATATTTAATAAATTTTGAATCGGTAATTTTTATTCCGAATAGTTTTAAATCCGCTTAGGTTCAAAACAGGGAACCTTCCTTTCTTCAGTTTAGTTTAGCAGGAAGGCTAAACTCTGGACGGTAGAATAGCTGATTTGGTACTGCTAAACGAAGATGCAGAAGCTTATATATTAAATAAATAATGTTAGTGAAAGCCGGTACAGATTTAGGTCAAGATATAAATATGAATAAAACAAAATATATGATTAAAAGCAGAAACAACGATGATTTCTTTGGTGTAGGTGCAACAGAAAATACGAAAAAATATGTAAAGAAATTAAAGGGTCAATATAACCAAAAAAAAAAAAGAAGAGAATAAAGTTGAATTTAAAGACACATAATTCTTGGTTATTTCGCAGTTGAAAAATTACTTAGCTTGTACTTTATTTCTATAAATGAGTTAGAATTTACAAAATTATTGTACTGCCTTCTGTTTTAAAAGTAATGTTATCAAAGTACATAACACTTGAAAGTGTAGTCGGTGAGTCCAGAGGTGGGCCAGGTGGGGTAAGCTGTCCAATAATCCTATTACAGATCACTGAGGATAGTATTAACTTGAGTAGCCTTCCCCACAGAAAAGGACCGGCAGAAATTTTCTCCGTCCCTCCGCATCTTGGTTACTTACCTCGCCTGGAGCAGCCCCAGTCTCACTGCTGTTTTTCCTCTAATTAATTGTTTATCCACAATCTCTTCTCGCCTTTCTTTTGGATTTGTTTTTATCAGTTTACAAGTTAATAACTAAATAATATAGGTAGTGTGGTGAACAAAACTGTACAAAAATAAAATGAACAAGTATTTGTCTTTATTAAACAACTTACAATTAGTAAGCTTAGTAGCTTTAGTAGTTTTAACTATTAGTAAGCTTTTAACGTATTTAACCTGGTATCATTTAATATTAACATATCATTAGCTTTAACATTTAACATTAATCTAATTTCTAAGCTAATATGCATTATTTAGCATTTAAATATTATTGATTTTTTCAGCCTTTGCCTATTTTTTTGTTCTTCAATATCCTGGTTTTGGTCGCGGATGCATTTTTTAATTCTGATGCTGAAATGAATTTCCCCAATACTTTCAATTAATCAGTTTCTGTTATTATCTTGTCCAGCTGTGGAGAAATGGAGCCATTCTACAAAGAAGCTCATATTTGAGCAATGGGGCAATAACTTGTTGGAATAATGGGTGAGGATGTTGTAATCTTAAAAATAGTTTCATAAACCTTGTTAATCCGCTTAACATCCGATGACGGCTGCACCATTCCTCCACGGTTTTTAATCGATATAAAATCCATTACTAATTTTAAAGGGCCGTTCTCGTTGTTCATGGTGATTGCCTATAAACATTGATCACATTTTATTTTCTTTCCTAAGCTTAACACAACATATCCTGTTAAGTACTACGCAACATCCAAAACTAAAGTTGAAAAAACTTTTTCAGTGTCCTAATCATAATTTTCTCTTGGAACTTGAGACTTCAACAGACTTGATTCATGCGTAGATAAATTTATTTAATCTTCACTGCTTACAGATTTACTTTCAAAACCCAATCCAAGCAGATATATTTCGTGAAGTGGCATTGCGTTTCCAATGATGGAATCACTTTCGTGTAACGGTTTATGAATAATTATTTTTCTGAATAAGTGGCAAAACTCAAAAGCAAAAGCTCTCCTTCTGATACAACCAAACAATCTTTCTAAATGATCCTGACTTATTTTATGCATGAGTATATACTACAACAATTTGTCTTGTATTATAACTCTGTCATACTTATTGCACATACTATTGATGCAAATAAAACCAATTTTTCCGAGAGCCATTGAGTAGTATCAGTGTACAGTTATTTTCTTTTAGACATCGTATGTAATTTTCTGCCATTTTCTTGCGTGAGAAAAAGCTCAACATCATTGTTTTCGTTGATCGCTTGTTTCAAATATTTTTATTTAATACTTATCGAACTCAGAGGGTTCAAGCCTTCGAAGCCGGAAATGGTTTTTTTATTTCACAATATTTCAAAGTATTTGCAAATCACTTCTTCTTAGGAATTGAGCCGCTAACATGACTTTCAGTTTTTGGTTCTTGAACCAGACATGTTTTTTTTTTTTAATTTATTGCCTAAATTCATACATTCGATTTCTTGGAATTGCGATAGTTTGTCGAAATATAACTAATCTAAAGTAGATGTACCTTATAATGTTTAAAACATAAGAGACTCAAACACATTGTACTATAAATTAATTAATTATACACATATATATATATATATATATATATATATATATATATATATATATATATATATATATATATGTATATATGCATTTTTTCTTTTTCATCTCTTTTTTAGATTTTTTTTTTTTTAACTTTATAATTTTATTTTTCTCTCTTGCACAATAATATATTATTTTAGTTTCTTGTTTATATTTTATATTCTAGAATAGATATAGAGATAGTGGGTAAACATCTAATTGGAGAAAACAGCAGTGAGACTGGGGCTGTAAGTACAAGGCGATGTAAGTAACCACGGGGTAGCACACCTTTTGCCTCCTTATGGCGTCTAGTTATTTCTATACTCATGTCAGTGTTTAAAATATTATCAAAGTAACCTGAAATGGTCCCAAAATGTATTTTCTTATTACGTCACTTTCTCTGGACTGATATTCTTAAAAATTCACACCTGCCAGCACCACATGCTTTCCCACAATCAAGCAAAATTTCGATTTATTTGTAGCACTTTTACTGATACCTAATACTAACCCACATACTAGACTTAAAAGATAAACCGATGATTTGGCCAAATATACAGGCTGCTTAATTGAAAACCCCAGCTATCAGTTAGTTGACGACAAACTACTAATCTACGATACAATTCTGAAACCTATCTGGGCTTATGGATTCGAACTGTGAGGGATAGCTAAACATTCTAACATCAAACGCATACAATCATTTCAGTCCAAAGTCCTTCGAACAATAGTTAATGTTCCATACTACGTGACCAACAATACCCTAAATCATGACTTCAATATCCCATTTGTTTTAGACCTTTTCCATACAAATACTCCAAATTTCAACAGAGACTAACTCATCATCCTGATCCTTCAGCACAATCCCTATCTAGCACCACCCATCCCTACAATCCTCCTCGAAGGTTGAAGTGGCAGTGGCCCCGAGATCTCCTGTTAATATGTATGTTTGAGTTCTCGCAATGACCAGATTCTCCACTCAAGCCCTGTGTGTCTGTGGCGATAGCGCCCACGCTCAGTCTCCACTTGATTCAATGTCAGTGACGGGATTGAGAGAGAAGCGCAGGGAGTCCTGGAGTTCCGCTTCTCCATCCATAAGTGGGGGACAAGGATGGCTCGGGGTTCCCCTGGCCGATTGTAAATAGTTTAAATAAGAATGCCTGCGTTTAAGATGGTTATGTTCATTTTATTTTGCTATTATTTTATTTATTTAAATTTCTTTAAATATGGTGTGAATGATCTCTTTAATCATTATTACTATTGTACTTTATTGAGACAGCATGTCAATTTTTTTGGGGGAGGATTTCAATTTTTTTTTTTTTCGGGAAAGGAGTTAATTGAGAGGACAAGTGATCGTTAAGTTTCTATAATCGCCAAATAGGGCCGTAAATTTTAAGGATAATAATAAAAATTGGATCAAATTTATTACTCAAAATACAAAACTTATATGTAAGTTATATTATTTCAAAAATTTGGGAGGAGGGGATATATAACCTTGATCTCCCATGCGTACGCCACTGGTACACATTGTCTGTATTCTCTGGAATCGTAAATTATTATTTAACTGATCTTTTTCCTTGTGCATTGATTTCAGTCAAGTTCAAACTCCATTTTCCGGTGATATAAAATGTAAAAAGTCTTTCCTCCTTTTGCTCATCGTTTCAAATTGAGATTTATTTAACCAATTTTAACTCAAACTAGCTGTGGCATTGCTCTCCAATGAACTGAATCTTCTTTCTTTGTCAAATTGAAAATATATACACACATATATATATATATATATATATATATATATATATATATATATATATATATATATATATACACATATATATATATATATATATATATATATATATATATATATATTATTTATTTAATCTTCCTCATTCGGTATGGCTTATATATCTATTTCAATGTCAATTTATGCTGGAGAAGGTAGGATAGGTTAAAATAAAAGGAAAGACAAATGTTCTGGTGAATTGCTTTTCAGTTTATTGTGCACTTTGTAGACAGTTTATAACAAATGTTATAGCAAACATGTTAGCTAGGATTTGCCTGAACCTTCATTATGGAAAATAATGGCCTATCTTTTGGAGAATAAGCTTAGTTGATAAATAACCTTTTTTTGTGTGTGTGTGTGGTGTAATGGTAATGAACGCAAACATTTTGTTGAAATACTTCAGACTACTGTCTCGAAAGTTTTATTAATAACAAGGCCTAACGTATTTAACCCGGATGGTATCTATAAAATATAACCCTTAGGAGCGTACGACTGGATCTGCCGTTTAGACCTGCTAAAACCTCACAACCGTTCAGTATTGCGGATACCGTATCGCCTGTCCCATGCCTATTTCTAAATTTTATCAAAAAAAAAAAAAAATATATATAAACATGTTATAGTGAACACAGAGAATATCTGCAGACAACCTAATTTTGGAGGGGCCCCAAATAAAAAATAAATAAATTAAGACCAAATGAATAAATAATACTTTTTGTATTTTTTCCCAGTGATCGCAATAGTCCTTGGGATGGGACCTCCCCTCCCTAGTATTATATAACACCCAAGATTTTTTCAGTGCCACTTTATAGGGACTCTCTGTACCCCGGAGGGTCTCCCGACCCCAGTTAATCAACGGCAGGCATACCATAATAAATAAATTATCTGCAACAGCACAGGACTCGAACCTGGGCATGGGAGACCCTCTGGGGTACATAGAGTCTCTATGAATTGGATACCCTTTATGGGGGTCGGGGATAACCCTGGCGGCTGAGCGGAAATGCTCTATACTGTGCTACACCACTCCTAGTTATCATATGTAGGACATTTTTTCACCATGAGTAAGGGGTGAATCATGAAACTACCAACAAGCTGGCTGGTTGTAATGCGACAACTATAAAATCACACCTGATATTTTCAAACTAATTAACATCCCTCTAATTTAAATACAGTTCTCAGAACATAATAGTGAGTAACTAACTCTAGAAGCACACCATGTTTTACCCTCGCAAGTCGTTAAAGTTCTCCTACGAGCTGCATAAACCTCTCGCTTGTAGGGTAGTTAATAAACATTAAACACGCAAAACATAATGATTTTATCTTTCTTTCATGTTCCTCAGTTCCAATTAGCAAATTATAATTAAGCTAGCCATTCTTTCCATTAAAAAAAAGTTACACGTGCATTTAAGTTCATAGGTCAACCCAGTTTCAATCCCATGCAAATATATTTGATACGGTGGTAATATGTTTGCTGAGATATTTAATAAGAGGTCACAGACAGACAGAAATTGGACATGGAAAATGTACATGCTGCAGAGGCTAAGGCAATAAAAAGATATAACATTGAGATGCTTGAATACAATAAGAATGTGTATAATAATGTGGAACGAAAAGTTTAACTGTGAGAAAATTGAAAAGAAGCCGTGTCTACTACACACCCGCGAGGTTTTAAAGGCGTGGAATGACAGAATGCTAATTTTTGGGCGAAAAAAAATTCATCTCACCGTTGAAATAAATTGTATTCATTGAAAGTTAGCTTCTGTACAATAGTTTGATGATAAGAGAAGTGACAAACTGACAACATTAATTATAGCAAAATGTGTCTTATAAAAGTAAGATCAATAAATGTACTGCCTAATATACCAGTCTGGTTGTTTGGTGTCATTACCATATTAAAGTGATGTTAAAGAAATTCAAATTTCTTATATTAGAGCTATGAACTTCTAAATATTACACCAAAAGCGTCTAAAAATTTTTCTGTCCCAACACTCCACATGAAGAAACCCAATTCTATGTTAAAAAAACTTCTTTTACTTTTCTCCTTTTCTTTATTCGTCAAAATTGGTCGATTCTTGGCACGATTTCTGTTGATATTCGTCTATCGGCATATTATGACACTTTGCTACTGTCTATAACAAAGCGATATTTATTTATTCAAGTCAACATTCGTTTGTTGTTTTTTTCGCAAAAAATATGACTTATCGCCGCTCGATACTCTGTGAGCGGTGACGCCATCAACTTACACTCAAAATTGCCAATTTTATTCGCTCACTGTACTTACGCCTGAAGTACAAATTTAAAAATTATTTAGCGATCTCTAATAACACATTTTCTCTGTTTAATGTCACCAATTTTTGCTTATTGAACATTTATAGAAGCGGAGCTATGAGCGTCCAAATATGACACCAATCGCGTCTGAAAATTTTTATGTCCTAACACTCCAGATGGAGAAACCTAATTCTATGTTTAAAAAAAAATAAATAAATAAAAATTATTCATATTCTCGTACAGGGTACCAACCTGTATGTATTTCCGGAATGTGACAGTCGAATCTATTCCCTGGGTTCGCTATTGAATTAAGATCAGCCTTCCATAGGGCGGAAAAAACAAAACAGTGTGAAATGGCTGTTTATCTAAATACAAATCATTCGGACACTCTTCTTTAATTTTTATTATTTTTTTTACAATACAGCCGTGGTTGAAACATATTCTAAATTTTATTTTAATAGCGTAAAAACAGGGTTTCTAGAAGTAAAAAAAGTAAAGATATAGCCCTAGTAATGAAAGGAACCAAATATTAATTCCGATTTTCGATATAATTTAGTTTTTGATAATATGCAAATAAAGATTTCTTTGCTAATAGATGCTCTAATGTATATTGAAAACCTAGAAAAAAGAAAAGGAATAATTCGTAAAGTTATGAATTATTATTTTCATGAAAATCAGTATGCCTGTATTTCTAAAAAATGAAATCGATCATATTTCCCGATTATATATTTTTGATCTTGGTTGTAATTTGTGTCATTTTGAGGTTTGTTTACATTTTACTTTTTGCTGTGAAAGAGACGAAAATATTAATGTAAAGATTTTTAACGCTTGCCAAAAGACCTTCATGCTACATAAAACACAGCGATAGTAAAATGGAAGAGCTCATAATGTTTTAGGTCACCTTTGCGAAGCTCTAAAGGTAAAATAAATGTTTAAAAATAACATTTTATAAGAATATTAGGCCTGTAAAAAACACGTTGAATTAATTACAATCTGTATTTCATTTTAGTGTAAAATCATGATATAAGTTTACATTTAGCATAGGGAGTAATATTTATTTTTGTAAGTATGTTATTTATCAATATTATTTTATTAATCAAATAATTTTTCGCGGAGGGGAGAAGGGTGTTTACACTTTACATATAAATTAAGGTATAAATGTACCACCGTTTCAATACATGATTAGATAAAATTTTCCATACAATTATCATTGCCAGGAATACATCATAATAACTATTACGGAAGATCAGAGCATATCATTTATTTTAAGAAACGAATAATTTTGAATAGTTTTATGGAGACGTGCCAGAAATGAGCCTTTTGGTAAGTTATTCTTGTACCTTAAAGAAGATTAGCATAAGTGCATGGAGTAGGGTTCATCAATAATTTGGATAAAAATTCATTGACTTATTTAATAAAACAAATCGAGAAAACATTCACTAAAATTACTTTAAGTCGATAAATATATTTCAACGTCGTCACATTCTACTTGACGTATTACCATTCCATTATTTCAGAAATTTCATAACTTTTGTCTCCAATATTATAATTATAAGATATGTATTGTTCGCAAAATGGTTCTTGGTGTCCAGCGGAAGGTTTTGCTTAAACTTTCAGAAAAATGGTTTTTGTCCTCAGAAATCGATTGGCACGATCCATTATCCCAGGAAAACTCTTATCTATTTAAAAAAAAAAAAAAATATGCAGGTCGACTGCGGGAAAGCATGAATGAAAAAATGCGAAATGCGTGTGATTACTAAAATATGTATTTAAATATTAAAGTAATATTGAAAGGACAATAAGATGAACTTTTCACGATTAAAAATGTGAATAAGGTGTTTGCTATAACTTATAAATACATAATATTTTCACGTCATTGTCGTATGTTTTCATAAAGTTGTAAAATGGTTGTTAAAGTTTTATATGATTGTAAAACATACAACTGTAAGTTTTTTTTTTTTTCATCCATGTCAAAATTATAATTATAAAATCATAATGAATTTTAATATAAATTTGATTTGCAATCGAAAGCCAAGCGTAGAATTAATTGTTTGTTGATCAATTTAGTTAATTGTGAGATTTAAAGAATACGTTAAATTATGCAAATATTAGGATATTTAAATTTTCTTTGTTTTTTTTTTTATTTATTAACATAAATTCAACCAAATAAAAATCAGCTCGATGAAATTTTCTTTATGGGTGGTAATAAGTAAGAAAGAGTGTGTTAGGTAATGTCCTACAACACTCAGATTTAACACATGACTAATGACGAGTGCTCATTTTCGTTTTGAGTAGAATCCAGCAATCTTCTAACAAGACATAGTCCCTATTCCAACAACGCCCACCATATATATATATATATATATATATATATATATATATATATATATATATATATATATATATATATATGTGTGTGTGTGTGTGTGTGTGTGTGTGTGTGTGTGTGTGTGTGTGTGTGTAAGATCTTTTTAATTTATTGTATATTTATTTATTTTTAAATTTAGTTAGTTTGTAGATGTGTATATACCGATTCTAAATTATCCAGTAAATGTCATACATTTTTCTAAATTATAGTATTGGATATATTTCAGTAATATCAGATATATCTATTGTATTTCAAATAACTCTAAACATTGAAAACAAGATTGTCTGAAAAAATCTAACGCTTTTTCGAATAAATTAATCTCATTTGTATACAGTAAGGTTGTATAATGTTAAATATTCATAAAATATCAACGGAAGGTAATCGTTTTGGAAACATTTTTGGTTTCCTTTGGTCTATACCAGGTGTCTCTAAGAAACCGATGGTGTGAGGAAAGATCGGTTTTCGTGCCAAACCATTTTTGTTCGTTTAAACCGACAGTTCGGATGGTCCAGAAAACCGATCTTTAGTAAAAGGCTTTAGAAAATATTATATAGATGGTAAGGATCAAGCAGTATGACATTTGGAGAGGGTAATAAAGTGATCAAAGAAAACTCTGTTGTAATTTTGATTTGATCTTATGAAAGGTTAATACAGGCATATTCGGGGAACCGAAAAAAAAAAAGAACTTAACAATAAAATAATCGTTTTAGCCTAACTTTCCGTTCAACAGAGATCACCGTCGTTGTCGAAGTGAAGTAAAATAAGTAGTGGCAAGAAGTTGGTGAGGGCGTTTTAGGAAGGAGACGACATCAGTAAAAGAACTCCTTTAAGTTGGAAATTGAACGACGGGTTGTTTGAGATATTTGATCTTTTTCCAAGAGAGGAGTTTGGTTGAACATGACTTCAAGGCCTTCGATGGTGGAATAGTATTGAACTGAGAAAATTTTTAAGTGCTAATAATACGTCCTAGATTTATGAAATTTCAGATGTTATTCGTTTCCTGTCCGTATATGATAGTCCTGTCACCAGGTACTTTTACCTGAAGGAAATTCCGAATTTAACGATCATTTTATATGTTGTATGTGGGTATTCTGTGGTGTTCCCAAGAATCCAAGTTATCCAATTCTAGAAAAATGTGAAAAAACCTCGAAATTTTCGGACTTCAGTTTCTTGCTTATAACTCCTAAACGATCCGCTCTAGCCAAAAACACTTATTATTATTATTATTATTATTATTATTATTACAACACTAATTATTACAACAGTTAAAAAACATAACATTTTCCACGATTTGCAGTTGCTAGACGCATTTCTAAACCAACTACGTACCGAGATATATAGCCTTTCAATGTACCGTAACGAATTTCAAGTATCGTAAGTCGGGGAAGCATTAGGACAAATTTTACGGATATTTTCTTATATCACCCAGATCAGAAAAACTATTTATTTTAAACCTAAGCGAAATATAGCTATAACCTTTAGTTTCCTTACAATACTCATATTCTTCAGATATCTTTAATAAGGAGGGAGAAGAACGGGATTGTTTTTGGCTTATTTTTACGCCGCCATCAATGGATACATGACATTTTTTTCTTATTTTACAGGACAAAGTTGGTTTGAGAGAAAAACACTAAACGAAAAAATTCTAGGCCATAACGTTTTCTTTCAGAATATGTCCATTATTTGATATTTCGACGCCACGTACGTAAAAGTATATATATATATATATATATATATATATATATATATATATATATATATATATACATATATATATATATATATATTACAGCAAAAACTCAATAACAGACAAATTAATTACTATAAACAATTAGAAGATTCCAAGACACAAAGCCTCAAGTCTCTAAAATTCCGGCAAAAAACTAGCCAGTCAACGTTTTGCCAATTCAGGCATCATCAGGACAAACACCAAAAAATCACATCTAGGAAGATCAAATACAGCACATCTCACATCAACCGTCCAGAAAGACGCATCAAACAGAGACAGCACATCACTCAAAGACATTCCATTATATACTGAAGGCAAAGGGAGGTAACATAACAACAGCTGAGAAGGTTATATTCAAACAGCTGATCAACAGAAAACAGCAAATACGCTTATAAAACAACTAAAAAAGGCCTGAACAAAAATATATAGAGAAATAAATAATAAGGATTAAAGACAAAGTAAAACTAGAAGAAAAAACAAAATTTAAAAAACGTTTATATATATATATATATATATATATATATATATATATATATATATATATTATATATTATATATTATATATATTATATATTATATATTATAATATAATTATTATATATTAATATATTATATATTATATATTATATATATTATATATTATATATATATATATATATATATATATATATATATATATATATATATATATATATATATATACCACTTTCCAGTAGGAATTGGTCTCCAGGGAAGTTAGACCATCACTCCCTAAGGGGAAGGTCCACATAAATTAACAGGAAAAAAAGAAAAAAAAGTTCATAATATTGTATAAAATTGTAAATATTGTAAGTAGCATCAGAAGTAAAAATGGTAAAATTCTGTTACTTTTTGTAATAAAAGGCTTTATTCATTCATTCATATATATATATATATATATATATATATATATATATATATATATATATATATATATATATATATATATATAATAAATCAAATAAAAAACTGAATAAATAACTCTGTGTTAACTCATAAATATATTATGCTATTTTGCATGGAGTGTATACACTTTGTGAACTATCCCCTCTTGCACAGGGTTACTTTACAAAAGAGAAGATAAAAAAAAAAAAATATTTGCTATTTTAGTCCGCTTACAAAATCCGTTTTTATGCATGATGTTGCGGGTGCACGGAATAGCCCCGCTAACGAGCAGAGACATTGATTGTTGACGGTGATGATGATCCAGCATAGAAGTGCAGTAGCCCTGATGATGTATTGATGAAGGGCAATGAACTGGGAGGTGATAGAGATAAGCACAGGTGGCTGCTTGAGGGTTGATCACTGGGCTTTACCCTACCTCTCCTCCCCCTACTCCCCCCCCCCCAACCTCATATTGTCTTTTCAACCTGCAATTATCTTTAATATTGTCTGTAACCTTGAATTTCGCTAGTTCGAAATACATGTAATGTCACAACGATAATAATTATTTCATAATTTGGATATTTAAGATAATTTAAGAGGCTAAAATGAAATATAAAATATAATACAAGCAATGCAGGCAATGGCATAAGTATGATTTTTTAGGATCGTGGCAGCCAAGACCTCTAAGCTCCTCAGTCAAAATTTGAAGATGTGGCTGCCTGTTATAAATAGTAATACAATGCTAATTATTAATTGTATTACTACATATAATATAATCTGATATTATATTTTATTGCTATAAAGGCCAATTAGAAGCCATAGGCTTTCGAGCCGAGGGACTTGGCATTTGCCATCCTGCCACTTGCTATTTACGCCCCTGAGCACAGCCATTCATTTTTATTTAAACTTTGAGCCTATTTGTATTTATTTTTTAAATGTTTATTTGGTTTTAAAAACAGGTAACCGACCTATTACAGTAAAATTGGAAGGTAAATATTTATTTTGAGGTTCACCCAAGAATAAACTTAACCCTAAACACTCGGAATAATAGCAGCGCTGTTTCCGATTTCAGAACCTCAGTGCCATCATGAAAAGCAATTTCTCAATAATTTCAATTTCCTGAAAAACACATTAACTAACTTAAGCTAATACGCAAGTAACTTATGTGAGGGAAGAACAAATCAGAAACATTTTCATAAAATGAGTTGCTCAGCAAATTGCAAATAAACTATTGTGTTTTTTCCGTGTGTAAACTATATAATGAGTCCGCCTTTCGGAAGTCTTATCTTTAATTAGAAATACAAATGTGGCATAGTAAGCATATCCTAAAATCATACTAAATCTAAATAATTATATTATACAAAATTCAACGATAAATCGATATAAATATTAAACAGAATAGTTATATACAAATAAACAGATAAAAAGATAAATGTAAACAGAAAGATAAAAACAGAAGTATTAAATATTAAAAATGATGCAAACGTTGATATGTAATATTAAATACTAATTAAATATGCATTAGTATAAATGCAAACAAATTAAAAAAAAACGCAAGAACAGAACTTGAACAACAAAACAATAAAAATAAAAAAAATAAAAAAAAGTAAGCTATACTGTTAAAAAATAAAAATTGCGTCATAAAAAGGTATGGAATTAAATGTAAATTAGGATTATGGACCTAGTTATAATTGGTTTCCAATACCAAATACTTCCTGTATTTCAAAGAATGCTTCAACAAATAATGTTTATGCCACACTGGGACGTTAATTATCTAATTGGCATTATTCTAACATTAAATACGCAACTCCAGGGACGTGTTATTTAATTAAATAAATGACGCAATAATTCATGTCTCCATCATCAATATTCGTCAAACCAGAAGCATTTCATGTTATTTAAACGCTTGTTGTTTTGTATTTTTAACTGAATAAATAATAATATAGGCACAGTGTATTTGCATCACACTTTATAAACGGGGAAAAGAGTTGGTTCAGGGATCCCAGGGTATAAATATTGTAAATATGCATGTTTTTCTTTTTAAATTTTATTTCTTGTGTGTATGGGTTTAACTTGAGGTTTCGTTATAATATTTAACAATATACAATATAAACTGTTATATGTGTATATATATATATATATATATATATATATATATATATATATATATATATATATATATATATATATATATATATATATATATATATATATATATATTGCTAAACAATTCAGGAATTCAATTATTTGTTCTATGTTAATGCTGCTATCGTTTAGAGGTTTCTTTCCATTCCTAAATTCTAAAAGTAGCTGTCTTAAAGCGGTCATCTTTCTAAAATGTAGTAGATGGTCAGTTGCACATTATGCATTTTAGAGTTGTATCCTTTATGATAATTAACCCATAGTTAAGTCACGTTTAGCCAACCCCCAGTCCATTGAAAACAACCTTGTGCTCTAGAGGTTAGAAACTTCTCTAGGATTTGATTTCTTTTTAATACTTTTTTATTTTTGTGCCCTTCGGTGATTGCATAAATCTAGGCCCAGGCCATCTTATATTGGTATTTTTGATAGTTGCATACATCTGACGAGGTGTAGATACTGCTTAAATTCCCTATGAAGGTTTTGTTTAGGCTTTTAATCATAAATGAATGAGCTTGGGGTTTTATTATTACAAAGTCTTTAGATTTCATGTCGGTAAATGATATTAGACCAGACAGAGAGTCCGCACATATAATAAAGTTTTCATCTACGTTGGTATAGTGCTCCACTAATAGCATAAGTTCATTCTGTGGTAGTTAAGTTGGTGATTGAAGGTGGAAGCTGTTAATTTAATTTAACTATTTAATTATATTGGGCTCGATAGCGATGGAACACACAACATTCAAATTTTATTTAGAGCCATATGTGTAAATGTATTTGCTATTACTATATTCATCTTTAATTTAAAAAAAAAAATTGTAATTCGCGAATTCTTTGTTATTATGTTTCATTTATTTGCCAAAGTGTTAAATCTATTGCAGGTAGTATTATGGTCCATCGTGGGATTCGCTAAATTGGCAAACATTGTGAAATTGTAATTTCTATAGCTTATAATTTAATCTCAGAGCACATATAAAGGGAAATAAATTGGTTTTTCAAAACTTAATTTTATATTCTTTTTTTAAATAAGAAAAGGTTTAAATGAAATTGTTTAGTGGCTGGAAAAAAATTTGCCATGCACCAACAATCTATTAAATGTAAAAAAGTACAAAAGCAACGATAGGTTCTGTTAATATCCCACCAAGAGAGAAAAAATTAATTAAAACCAAGGAGCAGATCCAATTTATGATGTTTTGACGCTTTAATAATGCCGGAATCTGATGGCGAAAACAGTCTTACCGGATTTTTCTTTCAACTTTCCCTTTGTCTCTAATGTTTTTAAAGAATAAACTTTGTTAAACATTTAAAAAATATTTTTCGATAAAGCTATACAACGAAAAAATACAACAAATATAACACACTGGTCAATAGCCAACTGAATAAATCATATAGTGCAATCATTTTGGCAAACTGCTTTTCTAAGGCCGGTGGGGGCTCCAGAAACCGCATTTACATACTCGTAATTTACTGATCTAATATACTGTGTATTTACATCGGTTCCAGAAAGGAACCGATCAATCAAACTGTATTTCTACTTAAAAGGCTAGGGACTGCAGACCCCCCCCCCCTGCTATGGTCACTAGGTTGGGATATTATAAATACCATTGGAGATCCTTCCCAAGGGTATCGCGTTTACCAATTCACTTAATAAAACTATTTGATGGCATGCAGGGTAAATAGAATAATAGAAGATCTTCCTTTATTTAAGACTACTGTTGGTTTGCTAATTTACAACCTAAATTCCTCTCATTATAACAAAATCCTTGACTATAACATATGTATTTGAGAATACTTGGAGAACTTGCTTATTTAAAATCTTACTCTGGTGCCACATAATATTAGACAATAATGTACACATTGAATGAAGGGACTATAACTTATATTATTGTTGCCTTCGCCGTCTCGGATACAGGCCGCTTCGCCGCTCGATGGTCTGGTCTTCTCTCCCGCTGCGGTCTTCTTCTCTGCCGCCAGACTCACAGACTTCTTCTCTGCGCCAGACTCACGGACTTCGTCTCGGATGGTCTGCTCAGCTGGACTCTCTGCTTCTACTCTTACGACCTTACTCTTCTCCCTTCTAGCTAGAACTACCTCGAACCTCACTCTTCTACCTTCTAGCTAGAACTATCTCGAACCTCACTATTCTCCCTTCTAGCTAGAACTCCCCTACTTCTGTCTCCGCTGCCTCTTCTCTATCTTTCCCCGTCTCCTTCTTGGAAAGCTACATTTTGTCCCCACTCTCCTTTTGGACCTTCTTATTGGTTGACGTTAAAAGAATTTCTGAAGAGGCTTCCCCTTAGAGGTCGGCTTTGAAATGTTTGAACTTTTTTAATCTATTGTTCCTGACCGTGGCGGCAAGTTTTATTATAAATTGTCTACCCAGCCTATTTCTTGGTTTTATGGTGCTTTCACTTTTTGCTTATTTTTATAACTCCTTGAGCGGCCTGTCGGCAATCTCGACCTGCTCTTCGGGTCTCCAGTTATCCCACCCGGCCTTGAACGTATTTCTTTGTCCGAAAAAGAAACCGATTAATATTAATATTGCTAATCCGCGTGGCATCTCTTTAATTTATCCCTTATTTGATTACTATTATTTAATCTGAATTATTTCCTTCAATCTCAATTCTCAATACATAGCAATAGAATATTGTTCTTTTTAACCATATTTATAAATATCATATGATTATAATATGATTTAGTTATATTGTAGATATTGACAGAACTTATCGCTATAATATAGAATGTTCTCAAGCAGATCCGAAATAAAAAGTGAGCGTTATAAGTTATATAACATACAAACGTAAAACCAACAAACATATAGTGCTCGTTTCGTTTCTTCAAAGACTGTTAATCTTTACGAAATCTACCTTATTAATTAAAGAGTATTATACCCAAGAAGTGATATATATTTGTATTTCTTAAATTTTGTTATTCTTAAGAGACGTAGTCCCAGTTTTTACCACAGTTTTTTAGTTACAGTTTCTTTTTTGTAATCTATTCTACGGTATTATCTCTCTCTCTCTCTCTCTCTCTCTCTATATATATATATATATATATATATATATATATATATATATATATATATATATATATATATATATATATATATATATATATATGCTTATGCTTACTTGAACTACCAGGATGAGCATAAAGAAAAAATTTAATCAACGTTATCTAAAAAATTTAAGGTATTCACCAACACAAAAGAAAGAATAAATAATTTAATATGCTAAAGTGATTCTTTCATTTGTATGCATGTTTAGCGGTTATAAGCTTGATAATAATTTATATTTTTCTTTTATTTCATGTATGTTTTGCTTTTCTAGCAATTCAACCATTTTTACGTTTCTTTCTCTTTATTTCCACGTCAATTGTAACCTTTTCCAAATCAATTGTCACCTTTTCCATTTCAATTGTAACTTTTTCCATTTCAAATGTAACCTTTTCTATTTCAATTGTCACCCTTTCCAAATCAATCGTCAACTTTCCCAATTCAATTGTAGCCTTTTCCATTTCAATTGTAACTTTTTCATTCCATTTGTAACACAACCAGACATGAATTAATTCAATTATATTTATTTTGTTATTGAATAATAATTATTTTAATTACAATGATGAATTTTGAAATAATTTTGGCATATTCTTCCGACATTTTTTTCGTTTCTTAGATAATTGATATAAAGTGCTAATTTCAAGTACTTTCAATTTTTGAAATAAAATTCTCGTTTATTTATTTTTAAATATTTATTTTATTATTTCATTTATTTGCGAATGGGGGGAAGAGGCTGGATTTTATGGATTTGGTGTCCGTTCGTTAAGTTTTTGAATTTTCTAATGTCAAGTTTACTTATTAGAAATTTACTTAATTTAAATACAATTTAAATAAATGCTACTTAGCATTTTTACTCAATTATTAGTTTTCAAAATTTCTTGGTGTAGATATCGCTTACCAGGTTTTCATGACCCTGTTTCCGAATTTACTATCGGATTTCCGATTGCGCATGCGCATTTCGTTTTTCCGTGGTTGTTGAAGTTTTCTATGATTAAGGGATCGTTTATTAGGTTTTCAAGGGTTCTGATTCCATTTTTTTATTGTTTTTTTTTTTTTTTTTTATCGCGCATGCACATTTCACATTGCCGTTATTTTTGGAGTTTTCTATGATATTAGGTTTAAAAGGGCTTCGATTTCATTTCTTGTATTGAACATTGGATCGCGCATGCACATTTTGCATTTCCATTGTTGTTTGAGTTTTCTATGATATAGGGATAGTTTATTAGATTCTTGATGATTCTGTTTCCATATTTTTAATTGAATATTTGATCTCGCATGCCCATTTTGCATTTCCGTTATTGTTAGAGTTTTCTATGATATAGGGATAGTTTTTTTAAGTTTTCAAGGGTTCTGTTTCCATTTTTTAAATTGAATTTTTGTCGCGCATTTTGCATTTCCATTATTGCTGGAGTTTTCTATGAAATAGGAATAGTTTGTTAGGTTATCAAGGGTTATAATTCCTTTTGTTGAACTGTTTTTTTGATAGCGCATGCGCATTTTGCATTTTAAATTACCATAACAGTTGAGATTTATTTGGTACTGGAATCGTTTATTAGGTTTTCTATGGATCTGATTCCGTATTTTTTAATTGGACTATTGATTGCGCTAGCGCTTTTCGACATACTGATACTGTTGAAGTTTTCTTTATTAAACAAATCATTAATTAGGTTTTCGCAGGGGTTCTGATTGCATTTTCCAAATTTTATTTTTTATCGAGCATGCGAATTTCAAATAATAATTATATTTGACATTTTTTTTTAGTATATAGTCCGATAAAATCTAAGACACGTTAACTTCACCAAAAAAAGAAAGGTCAATTGTAATGTTTATTCGAAATGAGCATCTTTGATAAAATATCCAATTCGAAAAACTGAATCAGAACTCTTGGAAATCTAATAACAGGTCCTTGTAAACGAAGAAAAGTTCAATAAGAGCAGTGAATCGAAATGCGCAAGCACGATCCGAAATCCGATAGTAAATTCGAAAATCTAGTTGATTGAAAATTTTATAAACAATACATGCACCAAAGAAATGCTATATGTCATAGTAATTCGAAATGCGCATGCTCGATAAGAAATTCAATTAAAAAAACCAAATCAGAACCTTCGATCCTTACAAACAATCCCTATATCGAAGAAAAGTTCAACAGTAACGGAAAATATTATAAAACGGACTAATACGTCTCTAATCTCTCTGCGTTGTGTACAAACTTACTCCTATTGTTAATATTATACGATCGGAAAGGATCCTCCTTCCGTGCTTACGGCCAATATTTATATTGGCCACAACACTGTGCACGTTCCTGTGGAAATCGGTTCACATTTGTTTAGTTTTTTTATAACTCGATAACTATACATTTCCCGCATAAATCTGGATGCTCATTTGTAAGATAATTTAATTATCCACAAGGCTAAACATAAAGAAAAGGAAATCTTAATTGGACTAATATTAGCCAAGAAAATTTTTATTTTGAACTTTCAATCAATGCGGTAAGGAAAATTGTGTGAGTGGCCCTCCCAAATATTTTTCTATTAATTCATTTAATTTATTTATATGGTAAATATGGTTTGAATGAAATCCTTTATCACTATTAGTATCGTCCTTAAGTAGGACCGATTTTAATATTTCAAAATAAAAAATAAATAAGGCAATAATATTGTCTAAATGTTTTAAACGTTCTAAAGACTTATACGATAAAAGATGGGTGATTGCGATGGTTATTATCGTTATACCAGTGTTTTGGTTAGTTTTTTCTTTGATAACTTCAATTTAGAAATACATTAAAATATTTACATTAAAATAGTAAGGCTATATATGAAGTTCTGTATTGCAGTCAGCGAGTTCTAAAATACGTCGAGTACCAGCGGTATTCTTACTTCTAAGACATTTGTATATTTCAAAGAAAATAAACATTGTTCTATTTACAAAAGTCCTGTCTAAATTGTTTACGATTGGAACTAGAAAAAAACATCGACTGGAAGTGACACGATGCTTTGTTCTCAACATTTCAATTCTTAGGAATCAGTTTCAAAAGCGGATTGCATATTCAAAGAGAATTCAGAAAGACGAGTTTTCCGTTTATGGACTCGCCTGTAACTAAATATGGAAATAACTAAAAATGGATGGCGGATCTGTAATGTGATAATAATGTTAACAAATGCTTTCCATACGCTTCCAATCTTCGGTTCCATACGAAAACGGTTTACAGCTACTGATGGAATTGTTACAATCTGTTTTGCTATTGAGAAGGTTCAATTATAGGGACGTACGGAAGATGCGGGGAGGAAGAGAGGGAATGTGTTTATGCCAGACGATAGCCACTGTCTAAACTAACAGGCCTGGCTAATGTATCGATGGGCATAGAAACCACTGGCCGGCTTTCCAAACAATTCCCATCCTCCAGGACACCTCAGCCCCAGTTTGTGTTGCCATCCTCAAGCCATCTCTTGTACTCACATGCTAGTCCTAGTTTTTAACATAGACATAAAAAACGAACACGTGGAAATTTCATTTATTATTATTATGAAGGAGGAAAAAACTTTTTTCATCGGTTGGTGATAGTTGGTACAGATTATGTTAGGCGGGCACATGTAAAGTCAGGTGGGCACACTGGCGCTAACGGGCACAGGGTTGAGAGCCGATTATTTCAATGCTCTAGTCCGGAGTTGTCCCGTAAAAGCCTGGCAGGAAGGGTAAGAACAGCTTCTGGAGATTCCACTTACCGCAAAAATTAAAAAAAAAAAAATTAAAATAAAGCCTATTGTTGGATAAACACCGATACAGCTGTACAGCAGAAGTTTAAAGATCCAACTTAATCAACAGGTTGGAATTGATATCCTTACAACTCGTTCTAGGTCACCTTAGCGATCTCTCGTGGCTGATTTGTGATACATCAGTTTTTATACTTCATGTCTAAAATAGTTAGTTCTTACAATTTCAGGATTTTGATTGAACTAGACGAATACGCACTTACACCGATAACTCACTTTACCTTTAACTAAATATGTGTCAACATTAAACATTTAATCGAGTAGAAAGTGTTGAAGTCGGACCATTTAGCCATTTCAGGTTCTATTTTATCGTGCGAGTAGTGCCCACAACCAGACGGTAACGGCTCAGTGGCTCACCGACTTAACAAGTGTGAATCTGTCGTTTCAGTCGAGTTCATTGGTTGACACATAAATTATGTTTCGCTGGAGCGAAGAAACCTCTTTATTATTTGTTTCGAAATATTATAAATATGGTATATTAAGTCCCCACATTACAGAAACAAGGATATGATATAATCTACATACCTGGTTTTGTTGAGAATGAAATTAAATTGAATAAACAAAAACACGTCCTTGTGTACTTTTATTACTTATTTTTATACAAATCTGGAATATCTATACTTATTAATATTATTATTGCTATTATAAGCACCAGGATATAAATATTGGGTTTTCCTAGGGTACAGCACACTTAACTAAATGTTTTCCTAGTTTAATTTCATACATGGAAAGAAGTTGGAGACAATCAGAATCAAATTGAAAGCTATTAAAATAGTGCCTTGTCTGATCTCTCTCTACTCGTAAATATAATTTAAAATTTGCTATGACCAATATTAAAATAGACAATTTTTGGCATAAGAACATTTGAAGGACCTCCATCCTCTCCATAGCTATATGTTTTTAGAACGGAGTGTCACAATAATGTATCACAACAAAAAAAAAAAAATGACAATAAAAAACAGTTTATTACTGAAACAAAAAAATGTTCGAATTACGGTAACTTTATTACAGGTTGGAATGAATTCAATTCTCCGATAGTTATATCAACATAAATATTATAATTTATGTTACAATATAAAAATGAGCCATGGTATGATTTATTTTGTTTTTGGTTTGTCAATGTACATAACAAACGTACACCTGCTTATAGAGTATGCATTTGACTCTTGATTATACTTTTAAACAAATAAATTCATATATTCAATACGAATAATTACACATTGCCAGAAGTTTATAAATCATATGCATTTCCAAAATATATATATATTTCTTTTATTAGCCTTATATGGTGAACGCTAGAGCCAGATGTAGATCGGTGGCATGAGCCAAAGACGGGAAATAGGTCAGGGCTGCCAAGCGTTGAACATTGTCGTTAGGTGATATAACGCTTTCTATAGCTAACAAAGCAATTTATTATTTCAATGTTGAAAAGTATTGTTCAGTATGGAATATGTTTATAATATAAATAATAAATAGCAAAGTTTTATCTCGACACCATTTTTAACATGACCTAATTTATAATATCCAATACAGTATTACCAACCAATCCATGTATCGGTATATCTCTCGGGTATCAATTTACTGGATTAATGTTGGTTTCATTTTATCATGATAAATTAATTGATAATTCCAATAATCGTTTACTCCTTACTATCTACTAGCATCTGTCTCGCGATAGACATGCATTTGACATACTAGCTAGAGACTATCTACTCAACATCCGTGTTAACTCTAAAGATACAAGTCCTTATATGTCTAAAATAACAGGTGGAGATAGAAAAAGAGTGTGAAAGATTGGTTATTAGAAGCTGGAGAATGATAAACAGTAAAGTAAAAAACAAATAAGCAGGGCACTACGAGGTATGAATCACCCTAGGTACACTTTGCGACTCTAAAAAGGTAAATTTCCAAGGGAAGCAAAAATGGAACGTGCTAGATACAAAGACTAGAGTATATTGGGGGAGGGCAAGGCCCAATCATGTGTTTAAATGTGAGATATTTTTATAATTATAAATACATATAGGCTACTAATTATTCATATAATAAAATAATATCCATAAGTCCGTTCGACCGTGTCCGTCGTTTAAACGCGCTAAACCCTCAGAACCGTTTAGTATTTCGTGTACTGTTTAGTCTGCCTCGTGTTCATTACTAAGTTATATAAATAGAAAATTTATGAATATCTGTAAGTGAAATATAGAAAATACCTTTTAATAACTTCATTGTGGGGGAGAGGGGTGAATAAATATGGCTAAATAAATGAATTAAGTCTAAGTAAATAAATATTATTTTTATTAATATTATTTTGAATTTTTTCCCAGTGCTTACAACTATCGTTAAGACGGGACTTTCCGGCTCTTATATTAAATAAAATACAAAACAACGGCCAACACGTATAATGAGAAATTATATAATAAAATGGGAAAATACATTATTAAAATGGCTCTAGCGTTCACCATATTAGGCTAATAAAGGCATGGGATCTCTGTGATATATTTGACAAATTGTTTTGGTATTTCCTTAGTATTTTATATTGGCGTACAAATCATTTGTTTTACTTTATTCTTCTAAATTTGTATTAAGTTTTTCTATTTAAACTTTGACTTAGATAGCGCGCGTGTGGGTGTGTGTGTGTGTGTGTGTGTGTGTGTGTGGCAAGTCTAACTCATAAACGAAAAATTGTACGAAACTAAAATTGCTTATTTAAGGTAGGTAAATGCCTCTGACGTTACAACTTTTTTTGCCAAAATCTACTCAACAGAAGTGCCATTTTACATCGTCGATTTTACAATAAAATTTTTATTATAAGTAGGGATAAAAAAAAGTTAGTGCAAAAAAAGCACTACCTTTAGTTTTAGTGTCTATCTGCATTAAATATACTATGCATAATTAACTGAAGAGTTGCTCTACAATCCTATTTTCATGTAATATAAGTGAGGTTCGATTTAATATCCTATTTCTTGCTCTGACTGCTCGCAGCGTGTGGAAGGTTTCATGGTGAGGGAAGCCTCTCTCGATCACGTTCCAGTTCACATATATATTTTGTTTTAATATACATACACACACACACACACACACACATATATATATATATATATATATATATATATATATATATATATATATATATATATATATATATATATATATTAAATGTTGTAATAAAGAGGATAACGAGATTGAGGTACTGAAGTTCCTTAAAAAAGCTTGGTGCTGTATAAAATGTGAAAGGGCTAAAAAAACAGTTCCAGTCAGTTAGAGGGACTAACCAGTGAGGTACGTGAGGTGAAATCTGCATTTACCGCCGAGCTCAAATCCGATAAAGAAGCTGTAGAAAACCAGGGAACGATATCCTTTGATAATGCTAAGGTTCTACTAGCAATCGAAGGAAGAATGGATGCCCAAGCGAAACTTTTTGAGCAGATAGTTCAAGAAAATAGGTTGCTAAAGTCCCGCATTATCGAGATAGAGGTAAAATTAAATCACGCCCAACAGGCTCTTCGCTCGAAATCAATTGAAATTCGTGGGATTCCAGTGAGAGCTGGCGAGACTGCCGCAGGTCTGGTTACGAGTATTGGTGCTAGCCTCGGACTGAAGCTGGCCCCTGAAGACCTGGACATTGTAGAGAGGCAGAGACCACGCAGAGATGATCCAAGGCCCCCTGTCATCGTCGCAAAATTTGTCCGCCAGTCGGTTAGGGACGAGATGGTGCGATTGAGAAGAGTTAAAAGGGACCTTACGACTCGACACATCGGCTGGGAAGAAAATGATGCCCACTCAATGATGCCATACATCAGCGAAGGCATAAGCCCGATGAACAGAAAACTTTATTATCTTGCCAGGCAGAAGAAGAAAGAAGGGAAAATAAAGTGCGCATGGTTCGGAGGTGGAAGAGTGCGTTGTCGAAGAGATGATGGTCAGCCCGTTATCATCATTAACATGCCTGATGACCTGGAGGTCTTTGGATAACACATTTCATCGCATTGCCCTGGCTTCCCATCTGGCGACGTTTTCTGCTTCTTCCTGGTATCAACTATTATAACAATATTTGAATTTTTTTTTTTTAATTTTCTCAGTAATTTCTTGTTATTTTCGTTTACTTTTTTAATTAAATTCTTTCCTTTTTGGTTATTAATATTTTGTCTTCATGTAGCTTCATGGTTTTCATATATTTCATTATTCCTTTACTATAGTCTCATTTTATTTAATAGTACTTGTGAATAAAAAACTGTTCTCTATCCCGGTGTCTTTATGAATGTCCATTTCCTCTACATTCCTTCTTATTTACCAATATGACTAATATATTACTTTCCTGTCACATCAATGCCCAATCATTCCCAGCCCACTACGATGAATTTCAAGAATACTTCACCAAAAACTTTCACATAGTCTCCATATCCGAAACGTGGCTTACACCCTATATCCCTTCCACATCTGTGTCCCTCCCTTATATCCTTATACGCCATGACAGAATCGACCGCACAGGTGGTGGAATAGGACTCTACGTTCACACAGCCTTAAAATCCAAGATCTTGGCAACTTCTCCTCCTTCGCTCATTCCGCAAGTGGAGTTTCTTCTTGTAGAGATATCCTGTGGTCGTGACAATCTCCTTTTTGCTGTGGTGTATCGTCCTCTTAATATCCCATTCGACCATTCACTAGAGACAGCTCTCTACCATTTCCTTCCTTTTTATAAAAGAGTAATTATTTCAGGAGACTTTAACGCTAATTTCCTCTCTTCATCCCGAGAAATGTTATATCTTGAAAACATTTATTCATCCTTTAACCTCCATCTAGTTCCCTTCAATCCCACTCATCACTCCTGCTTTGGTGACACTTGGCTAGATTTATTTATAATAGACTCAGCTGAAAAGCTCCTATGTTCTTCCCAACATCCCGTAACGTTCCTCTCCCAACATGACCTGATACTTATCTTCTACAATATGTATTTACCCACCTTTGTCACTAGAACTATATCCTATCGTAAATTTGACAACCCTAAATCATGAAAACCTCCAAACAGACCTGAATATGCTCATATGCTCAATATGACATGAATATGCCCATTATATTCCTCTTCCTCAATAGACACTAAGGTGGAAATCCTCTCCTCAAACCTCCTTTCCCTTCTTGGCTCACATGCTCTCTTACAAACCCGTACCTTCCGACGTCCACCTGCTCCTTGGATTAGTGATGAAATCAGGGATCTGAGAAGAAGGCGTGAGGCGGCTCGGAGGCGTAGTCGGCGTACTGGTCTTCCCGAAGACCGTGCAATCTACATTGGCCTCCGAAACTTGGCCCAATCGAAGCTCCGCAGTGCTCGTTCTCGTTACTTCAACGACGCCTTTGCCGCTACCTCCGATTCGAAATCCAAGTGGCATCTGCTGCGCCAACTATCCCTCTGCAATTCATCCCAGACCAATCCTTCTTTCCCTGCATCTCCCGATGAGTTTAATGCACATTTCTCTTCCGTATCACAATCACCTTCCTCCCATATATTTCTTCCAAGCACAATCCCTTTTGCCCCCTCTAACTTCTTCTTTTCCGACATTACCCCCGATTGCCTCCTATCTGCTATTTTGAAAATCAAAACCAAGTCGATTGGCTGTGATAGCATCCCTATAAAAATAGTAAAGACCTGCCTCCCAAGTATCCTTCCTATTCTCCTTCACATTTACAACTTTGCAAAATTCTCTCTTTCCCTCAGCTTGGAAACAAGCAATCGTAAAACCCTTAAACAATATCCCTAATCCCTCTTCTCCGAATGATTTCCGTCCTATATCAATTTTATCCAACCTCGCCAAACCACTCGAAAAAATAGTACAATCCCAAATATCTACTTACCTTGAAAACTCAAATCTTTTAAATTCCTTCCAATCTGGTTTCCGTCCTGGTTTCTCCACTCAGTCAGCTCTCCTCAAAATCACCTCTGATATTCAGGCTGCAATGGATCAAAAAAATATCACTATCCTAATTCTCCTCGATTTCTCAAAAGCTTTCGACAATGTTGACCACTCCCTTCTACTTGAGAAACTCAAAACCCTTAAATTTTCCCGAAGTGCTCTTACCTGGTTTCATTCCTTTCTTTCCAATCGCTCCCAACTTGTTTCTATACCTAATAAACCATATTCCAATCCTTTGCCCATTCACTCTGGCGTTCCTCAGGGCTCCAGTATTTCCGCTTCCCTCTTTTCCTGTTTCATTAATGATTGTGTTAATGCCCTGAAACACTGCTCATATCACCTCTATGCCGATGAAACCCAAATCTACCTTTCCTTTAATCCCTCCGATCTACACAACTCCCTCATAAAGATTCAAGAAGACCTAAATGCGATTAACTCTTAGGCGAATACTAATAAGTTATTCTTGAATCCTAACAAATCCCAGGCTATTGTGTTCGGTTCCAGTTACCTTCTTAATTCCCTAAGTCCTATTCCTCCATTCACCATCAACCATTTTCCTATATCCTTTTTCTCCTCTGTAAAAAATCTCGGCATTATACTGGATCACAACCAATCATGGAAGCCTCACATTTCCACTATCTCCCGCCGTTGCTTTTTCACCCTCCACCAATTGCGCCGTTCTGGCTTTATCCTTCCACGTGACATCCGCCAGCTCATTGTTTCCTCCCTAATCTTCTTCCACTTCGATTATGGTTGTGCTGTGTATGGTGGTCTCTCTGGGAAGCTGGATGCCAAGCTAAAACGGCTCATGAACTGCTTTGTACGTTTTGTATTCGGCCCCCCAAGATACTCACATGTTACCGATCTGTACTCCGATTTGAAGTGGTTGTATCCCTCTACACGCAGGCAATATATCCTTGGCTCCTTCCTATATCAAATAATATCCACTCACTCCCCTCCCTACATCTATGACCTCCTCTCCTTCAGATCCTCCGTTCACTCCAGACATACACGCTCCCGTCCGTCCGACATCTACCCGCCTTCTCACAGATCTTAAGCATATAGCCGCTCATTTCTTATTCGTTCCTCGATCCTCTGGAATTCCCTTCCTCTTGAAATTCGCCGTATTCCTTCCCTCCGTACTTTCAAATCCCTTCTGTTTTCATACCTCCTCCACAAACAAAAAACACTGAGGACTGAGTATAACCCAGGTTATAATTAAATTTTAATTTCATAAAATATGGATACCCATGTATCGTAAAGGCAGTATGGCCGATACTCAATCTTGTTAGAATTATTCCTTCCTTTCTGCATTTTCTGAGGGAAGTTTTTCAAGGCAGGATGTCTTTTTTTATTTCTTGTAATTTGCAAGGTGAAGATAACCATTTTGTTTGCCACTTGTTTATTATTGACTGTTCAGAATTTCTCTTCCAGCCTTGCGCTGTTATAAAGTTAACAGTTGTAGTCTATGGCTCTTTCAGTCTTGCCCTATTTGCCTCTTCGTCAGCGGTTTCGTTGCCTGCAACATCACAGTGCGATGGTACCCATGCCAGCACAAATTTCTTGTCCACTGACTCATGCATTTTCCAAAGACCATTCACAAAAATGAGATCTACTAAATTTTGTTCTCTTTTTGAAAGAGTAATGTCAATATTTATATGGGTTGTGCTTCACAGATAACACAGATAGTACATCATCTATTGGTAGAATATTGTTGGGCTCTATGTTTAAGTCTTGCAGAAGTTTAGAAACTCTTCCTCTGATACCTATTTCATTAGAGGCTTGGTCTGTGTTGGATGCAGAAAATTTGTAGTTAGGGTGTTCCGTTTGAAGATGATTATAACAGTGTAATTAATTTGAAAGTTGATTCAGAAGCAGAACTGTAAACTATGTTCCCATAATCAATCTTGTTAATGATTACCATCCTATAAATGGTGACTAAAGTTTTCCTGCCAGCTCCCCAATTCATTCCTGATAGAACTATTAAAATGTTCATCAGCTTTTAACAGTCCATTTTCAAGGTTTTTGTCTTTGTGTGACAAGGTTTTTGTCTCACACATATGCTTTGTCCACCTCAATTTTCTATCCAATCACAGCCCTAAGAAACGAATGTTCTCTACAAAAGGCAAAATATTTCCCTTTAAAACTAGGGTCGGGTTCTCGTGAAACATCCTTTTTCGATACATATAGCTATTAATATGTAATTTTAATTATTGTAATTACTATTATTACAATTTATTTGTTTAGTTAATTTTGTTTGTTTTTATTTTATTGAAAAAAATGTTAGAAGGTATATTTTTACTTCTGTATAAAGTATTACTTAATTTACTGTTTTCTGCTTTTTTGTAGTTTTTTTTTTGTTTCTGTTCTTTGTACTTTTTAACGACTTAATTAATTACTTTTAATTTTTATTTTTTCTCATTTTATAATACCAGGCTCAGAATAGTCTTATGCATTCATTATGCAAATGTACGTTATTCAAGGGGACATTAGTCCCAGAATAAAGTTAAATTTTCTATTCTATTCTATATATATATATATATATATATATATATATATATATATATATATATATATATATATATATATACATATCTTAAACTTGAAAACAAAATTCGCCACGCATATGGATTTTTATTACTTGGTTGCAGCTCACCGATTTTACTAAAAACATATACAATTTGTTTCTACTAATTGTATTTTTCTCGTTGAGAAAGTCCACTCAGGATTTATTTCAAAAAATGAATATATTTTATCTTTCGCGCCTGGTAAGGGATAGCCAGAATTTCAAAAATCAAGGAGGTACAGCAAGTAATAAATGAAGTGAACAATGTCATGAGGGAAGACACCTTTGGTAGAAATATTTTTAATGTTAGTTTTGACCCTTGCAACTGATGTCTCGGACATGAAGTAAGCTGGAGACATATTGACTAGTTATATGTTATTTCAGATAATTAACAAGTTTGCACCCAATATAATACAAAGAAATGAGAAATTAATTATATTTTATTTAAATATATTTTATAAAATTAAGTTTAGACAATGTGTTAAACCTGGACCATATATTTTATGTCTGATTCCTGCAATAAACTTTTTCGTTAATCACTTATCAACAACGTAGGATTGAAAGAAACGTGCTTTGGGAATATCCAACAAGGCGTAGTGCAAACTATTAACGCTATCTTTATAAAGACCGAAGGCCTGAAAGGCTTGTTGACAAAGTACTAGAAAGAAACCCGTTATCTAAGGAGCTGTCACAGCTTCATCAAATCGGTTTTTCATCTGCAATATATTAGTGGATGAGCTGGCCTGCAAAGTGTTTATATATTATTACCTAACTAAAAACAATTTGAAAGCATTATTATAACAAGTCCATAGAGACCAGAATATGTCTGAAATAGATGGATAGATATAGACGTTCATTGTTTACATACATAATACATCATAATGGTATAAACATTGCTGACCGTAATTGTAGTTCAAGGATATGGTTGGAGGGTGCGGTCAAAGAAAAAAAAACACATCAATAAGTAAAACTTAATTTTAATGTGTGCCGACGTTTCGACCTAAGTGGCATGCTTTCATTAGGGCTAAGCGAAACAAGACAAACATGAAGAATAAATAAGAGGAAGTATAAAAGAATGAAAATATATAAGTAGATATGGATGGATGGGATGGGTGTATAGATACAGATTATATATATATATATATATATATATATATATATATATATATATATATATATATATATATATATATGGAAAGTGTTATAATACAAGAACATATGAAAAAATGAATTATGAAAAATGAAAACGAAAATAATCTTTTAATTCCTTCTTACTGTAATTTTAATTTTCCATAGTTCATTAATTTTAATTATTTCCCCCCACCCTGTAGCCAACACTCTTTGCGGAAATTCTCTGGTTTAAAAAATTCTAATTTTGATTTATTTCAACGTAGGGAGGATATCTAATTGACTTAAATGATTTATAAAAACGCTTATAGCGTTCTTGATAGCTTTTCAGAAGATATCTGTTGGGTGGTGTGGTCAATGAAGAAAAACACAAATATATAGGCATATTTAAATGGGTGCCGACGTTTCGGCCTAAGCTTTAGGTCTTCATCAGGGCCACTGCTGTAGAGGTCTAAAAACAATTGCCCTGGCCACTTGGGGAATTCTTGACAAATTAGGGACAGCTTGGGCACTTGTTAATAGATCTCAATAGGGGTCGAGCTGATGAAGGCCTAAAGCTAAGGCCGAAATGTCGATACTTAAAATAAGTATTTTATATTTGTGCTTTTCTTTACTGTTCTTACCTCCAACAAATTTCTCCTACAATTAGCTCTACGGACAGCTATACTTCCACCAACTTTATAAAAATATTTATTGTTAATAAAAATAATTTCATGGTGCATTTCGATTTATGCCATGGTAAAAAGAACTGATAGGAACAGATTATTCAATAACCACTTAAATTTATTTCTGAATGAGATCAATTGTATTTTTTATTTTGTTAATTACTTGAGAAAATTATCAGGAATCCTTGTGGGCTTCGAACTTATGGTCAACAAATTTGTAAATGCTTAATATTATACTTGGTTTTAACAACATTCCGCTTCTTTTTAATCCGGTATGTTGGCTTCCTACTAGACAGACGACATACTAGACTTATAAGACAAGAGCTTAGCCGACAATATGGCCAATTATACATTCAACTAAGTAGAACATCTTAGCTTTCATTGATAAAAAAAAATACTAATTTACTAGACCATTCTGAAACCTATCTAGACCCACGGGACCTGTGGTTTATCGAACACTTACCGTATTCAATCCTTTCAGTCCAATGTTCTTGGAATAATAGTCAATGCTTCATATTATTTAACAAACAATAACCTGCATATAATATTCTATATGTTTTAGACCTTTTTCCATCGGAATTCTTCAATTTTCATCAGAAACGTACTAACATCCTAATCCTTTAGCACAATCCCTATCTAACTCCACTCATTCCTGTAATCCTCCTCAAAAGTGGATACGGCAGTGGCCCCGATACCTATTGTGAATATGTTTACCAGAGTTTTGGTAATGGCCAGCTTCTCCAGTCAAGTCATGAGTGTAAGCGGCTTCAGCACCCTTACTCAGTCTCCAACTGATCTCCTGAAGTCCTTTGTTACCCTCGACGTGTGGAGGAAGTATGAATGTGTTTAAGATGATTTATTTTATTTGAACTCAATTTCAATTTTTTTTTTCTTAATTTCACTATAACTTATTTTGATATATAAATATTTTTTTAATATGTGTTAAGTATTAATTGTAATAATTTTTTAATGTTTTTTATTTTTAATTTTTTTTCATTAGTGTGGTTGCATACTAATACCAAGTGCCCATTCGTTTGATAGATTGTCAATAAAACATAGTTTATCTCTCATACGAGAGATTTAATTATACTTCATAATTAAAAAATTGTTTGCATTAATAGAAAGGAAGTGTAATTACATGAATCACGGTAAATGAGGACGCATTTTTGCGATATGGTGATTGGCGCTATCTAATAATGAGCACTAACCGACGTAAAAAAAAAAAAAAGATTAGATTCTAAATAGTATACACTTTCAAGAGGCCCGTCCGATAAAAACATTACCATTGCAAAAGGGCGGTAAGAGATGCAATATCGGTCTGATAACTGGTTGATACCGGTTAGTGCTGGTTTAAGGGCAGTTACCTGCTCTCCGCTATCATTAATCAAAGCTGATGATAGCGAATCCACAATGGGCGAGTTATTGCCCATTTAGCAATCAGATCGCTGAGTCACCCTTTGCCAAATTACACGAATGACCCATTCCTTCTGTTACAGGAATGAAGGAGAAATTGGAACATAGAATGGAAGCGAAAGAGACTCATTATGCCTATATATTGTGATTAGTTTTATAACGACGGGACTATCAAATATGTTTCGGTTGTATTAACTTTGAACTTTCTTAAAAGAAAGGTTGTGATTACCCGAGAGCCTATTTGCAAAAAGCCGATATATTTAAATCAAGCTGAAACTGTTTGGAAACTTTCATAATATCAATTCCTACAAGAATATTGGGTAGTTTCGCCGGAAATGGCCATTTTTACTATTTTTAAAATCCATTGAGGACTTAAATACTCTATTTTTCGTTGATATTCATCTTCCCTCCTCCAAAGCATCACTCACGTTTTAGTATACCTTCAAATTTGACCAAGGAGAGGCCTTATTTCCGTACTAAATGTAATTTTAACTTGCGCTGAGAAATGGATTGAGAAGGACAATCGGCGTCGGTCAGGCCAGTATTTAAATGTTGACGAAAAGCCAGGGCCCATATATAATTTAATTTACACCCAACCAACTAAAGGTGGCCTTATGGTAGTATATGAGCATATGGCTGGAATCACTCACTATTCATTTTTAGTTAGATGTGAAACTAACACCTCAACATTTGGCAATTTGGGCAAATACACCAAAAACTTCATCCAAAACAACCTGGACTAATACTTCTACAGGACAACGTCAGACCTCAAGTTTCGATACAAACTCTTAGCATATTAAAGAAACATTAAACGAAGTTCTTCCGCAACCACCTTATTCTCCACGCTCATTTCCAACACATTTTCTCTTTTTTTTTAGGAATTTGGACAACTTCATCCGTGGGAAAAATTTTCAAAATAATTAACGAGTCAATAAAAGGTTTTATGTCTTATCAAAACTCTGAATTTTTCAGATTTCTTTGGAATAAAAAAAAAAAAAACTAATAACTCCATGGGAAAAGTATATTGAAAAAAACTATTTTGAATAAAATGTTTTTGATTTCATTAAGTTGTTTAATTATTTTTTTTTTATAAAAAAAAGCGTTATTTTAAGTTATGTAATAGTTGAGGGTCACTGGAAAAGAGAAATAAGGGATAGATTAGGAAGTGATGGAATGCTAACAGCAAACAAAAGGAAAATTAAAAAAAGAATAGGTATAATATGGCAATGTGGTGATGATAATAATGT
Organism: Rhaphigaster nebulosa; assembly: GCA_948150685.1. Classification (NCBI taxonomy): domain Eukaryota; kingdom Metazoa; phylum Arthropoda; class Insecta; order Hemiptera; family Pentatomidae; genus Rhaphigaster; species Rhaphigaster nebulosa. The sequence goes on along the minus strand of OX411307.1, from coordinate 118,624,214 downwards.
GTTTGGAGCTAGAATAAAAGGGAAAAAAAAGTTATTTATTGTTTGTCTTGGAAAACATAGGTATGCTGTGTAATATTTGGGCAGCATTGCTGTAAATAAAGCATTGCTTCTCTTTCTCTGACCGTTAGGGTGAATACGGATATTCCATTTAAACAACCCAATAAGCTATAGGTTTAACAGGTTCCCCATTAATGCATGATGATGTCATATCCAGATCCTGGGGCAGCTGGAACGTTCCGCTCCGATTAGTTAGTTCGACAATGGTTTACCTTATCTTTAATTTTCTTTGCGTGATATAAATTAGATTACGGTGATATAAAATGAAAAAAGTAATGAGAATTTTTAAATGAATGAGAATGTGTAAATGAGGACTAATAACCTTGAAAAATTCCTTCACTCAGAGCTAGCTTTGTTGAAAAAAAAAATCTGAAATACGAACCTTATCTTGGGAAAGATCGTCGGAATTATTTTCATCTCTAGCAAATGGAAAATCAGTAAGAGCATCTTATTTTATCTCTTATTTACTTTATCTATGAAGTTCAAACAGAGGGAGAACACGTAGCACTCCATATCAAAGTTTCTGGAACATATCGTTTATTGTCAAATTACAAGGGCTCCAGTTGACCATGCCCTGCACTGATTCCCTGGAATGCAGTGGGATGTATTGAAGTCAGGATATTGTCAATAGCAGTGGAGTGCTTTCATTAATATCTCGATTTCTTTTTCAGCGAGTGGGGCCTTATTTCATAATAAAGTACAAAAGCACAAGCACAAGTGGAAATGTTCGTTTTTAGAGGTTGCAGGTTACTCATCGTCATTAAATAATAATAATTTTATTCATTTTTTTTAATTTACTGTTTTTGAATATAGTAACTATTTAAATATAATCGATATTTGATATTTTGCGATTTAGCGAAACCATATATCGATATCTACCGATAATCTGTAGAAAAATATCGATATATCAAAAGGAAATAGATGAAAGAAACAGTGCAATAAATGAGTATAATGTTAAACTGTGAAGAAGGATATGAAATAATATAATTATTATTATTTATAAAACAATATTTTACTAGCCATGAATCATTATGTAAAAATATAGGAATTATACTCAGGCTATAAAAAAAAAATTGTATTTTATTTTATCTTGAAGTATTTTAGTCATATTTCATATATTATATTCTTCCGCAGGATTTTCAATAATAAAACCTTCAAACTTCTAAAAATTGTATTTATCTTATAAGATCCTATAAGGAAACGTTATAACGTCTCCCACTACTTTGTGCATTCTCAAAACATTCATATAAAAACATGTAATTCATCTGATATACACCGCAGTACAATCACTATTTATATTATTATATATTTGTCTTTACATAGGATTTGTTAACATTATATTTATATCAATCTTCAGATCAATTTTTCTTTTTCGATTACGAGTAATTTTTCAATCAGATAAATGTTTTTCAAAACTCTTTAGCTTTCCAACGGTATATTATGTATCTACATTACAACTCTTATTTATCTACATTACAACTCTTATTTCCGGAAATTTGTTTTCAACGTGGTAAAATATTTCTTCTTTTTCTCCTTTAGTTAATTAGCAAATTCCTTAATAGTTTATATTTATCCATTTTTTATTACTACTAATAATGAGAGACGGTTAATTATTTCAAATTAACAAAATTGAAGGTACTTTAGAGGAAGGCATTTTGAAGGAAGCATTTAAGCCCTGTCAGACTATATCAATGCAGATAAGGCCTAGATAACATTAAAGAGCATTTAATTTCAGATTTATATAACGAGTTTGATCCAAATTGTTAAAAACATTTTCGAGAAAATAGTAAACATTTGTAAAATCCACGATATAGGTAAGCATGCACCTGTTAAGTCGTTTTTGGCGAATAAGTTGCAGTTACATCCCAGGCTTATACCTACCAAAAATACGCAATTTTAGTTTAGTATAACTTTAAATTTTTGAGCTAGACTTACCATATACACAGACACATACACACAAACCATTTTACGAGATTTGGTTATTTGGACTCGGGGACCTTAAAACGTGTATTCCCGTTGAAAACTTGGATTCGAAATTTTTCACGATCGCAATAATTTCCTTTATTATACGTAGGTAAGTGAAAGTAAAAAGTGTCTCACATTAATTTTTGTATAAATCTCTATATAATAAAATATTGCATACGTGTCTGTAATTTTTTCTATCCATGGAAGCTAGTTTACCACACAAACATTTTAATCAGCGTGAAATTACTGATTTTGAGTAAATACAACTTTTTAAAAAGTTCTTCTTTTTTATTATTCTAATTCGCTCTACTCGAAAATTTAGTTATTTACGAGTTGATAAAAACGTGTATTTTTGGAGAGGTGACAGCAAGGCTGGCGGAAATTTCTAAGGGAAAAGGTGAAGGTAGTGAGGAGATATACAAAATTTATATTGTATAAATAATTTATATTACAATATATTTGTATACATACAAATATATTGTATAAAGCCTCGATGCCTGCCATCATCACATAATAGGCCTTTGATATCTTCAAAGTTTAAAGCTAGTTTTAGTTTGATCTCTTGCAACATTAACGTGTAAACGCCCAAAAAAAAACAAAAAAAAAAATACATAATAATACATAAAATAAATAACATAGTATTTTTTAAAAAGGTTCACTGTACGAAATACAAAATAAAATTATGCCTAAGAAATAGAATAAATAACAAAAATCTTGATTTAAAAGAAAAAAATAAATAGCAGGTTAATTGTTCTGTCAGAGGAGGAAGTTGACACAAGTGGCGTTGACAGGACGTTGATCCTGAGAAAGGACGCGGCGGAAAGTTGGGGATATCGTTGCACGCTTGTTAACCATCTGAAACAAGTCAAATGCCAGACATGACTAGCTTGTTAACTTGCTTTGCATGACACGAATTATTATAAACTTTTTACCCTTCGGCCGAATCGGTTTATTTACTCGCCTAATAGGATCATGGGTATAGTATAATAAGGGTATACCATACCCATGATCCTATTCCAAAACTGCCGACATTTCATTGATTTTCTTTACGACTTTTTTATTATTTTCTCATATCATTCTAGGCTTTTAAAAATATTTTTTCATTCATTTTTTTCTATTTTATTCATTGATTTTCCAAATTTCACAGGAAAATTTTAGTGGTTGCATTAAAAAGCTTTATTTTCCATCTCAAAGTGCACAGATGTTATATAATAAAAAAAAATTCAAAAATAATATCTTACAACACACATTGGTAACTATAAAAGGCTACATTCGTTGTAACAAATCACATTGCTACAAATATGTTTTAAAAGAAACTCAAATATCTTGGAATAAAACGTCTCCAATTCGAATAAAAAAGCACGTCTTACTTCTAGCTTAAGGTATATTTTAGGTATAAAATGGTATCCATCGTTTATTTTGACACATTCTGACATACGAATTTAAAAAATAAGTTGATTTAAAATTATCATAATGTAAAGGAACGAACAAAATCCTTTCTAAAATCATATATATATATATATATATATATATATATATATATATATATATATATATATATATATATATATACACACATGAAGATATTAAGGATGAAGGTATTATATTACAAATTCAAAGTTTTGAAGAAATGGCAAATAAAGTATTTTTATGTTATTTTGTACGCAGGAAATGAAAACGTTTTATATCCTCAGAATCAGAAATTTCCGCTTATAGTTTTATACATCAAGGAAAAAGGTTGGTTCAGTGTCTTTCTATATGTCTGTTGTTAAATCCATGTGACGGGAATGACACCTACTACCGTTAATCCGATTTCGATGACATATTTATGGAATATTAATATAGGATTGTTCCAACCTAGATGGTCCCATCTGAATATTACAAATTCCATCTACTGCTATCGCTCACGCTAGTCCATTTTTTTCCATGGACGAACATATATTTTGAAAACAGCTCGTCCGATTTGGTCTAAAGCTGGAGGAAAGTTTGCGATTGGCATAAAAATGGTCGTGTCTGAATTTTATTAAATTCCATCTCCTACTTTCGCTAACGCATGCGCACACTTATTTTTTTTAAAACATGATCTGCCCAATCCACTCAGAAATCATGCAATTAATCAACAATCTTGGGTTGTTAATATAACAAGTCCTATATAAGCACTTAACGCTTTCATTCATTAGAAAAAAATCAATTTTCGAAAATTCATTACATACCATCTTTATTCACTTATTCAATTTTAATTACATTTTTTATTAATTTAAATAAAATAAGTGTGTTAAACTTCTATCGTTTTATTATTTTTAAAACCTGATCAAAACTTATTCATATGGTCCAGTGGTCAAGTGGCTGTGGAAGAATACAAAAGGTTCCGAAAGATGGCCAAGTCCCAATGTAGGAAAAAAAAGAGAGAAATGGAGATAGGAAAATAGAAGAACTGGAGGAAAATCACAAAGGAAAGGAAACTAGAAAGTTCTACAAAGGGTTAAAAGAAATTAAAACTGGGTACAGCCAAAGGCTAGAGTTTATAAAAGACGAAAATGGATGCCTTGTGGGGGACATAGACCTGAAGCTGCAAAGATGGGCCAGATTCTTCACAGAGGAGCTTAATGTAACAGAGAGAAACGACGTGGGATATCATAGTAGGATTGAGAGGTCTGATGACGAAGTAGATAAAGAGGTGCCTCCTCTGGGATAGGGAAGAGGTGATAGGGAAGAAATTAGGAAAATAATAATTGATCTCAAGAATAACAAATCTCCAGAAATAATAAAGTATGCTGGAGAGGACCTATGGGAAGAAGTATACCAGGTTATATGGGACTGCTGGATGGAAGAGAACATGCCCCGTGTGTCAGAATTAGTTATCTATCCAATATATAAGAAAGGTAGCAGGCAAGACTGTAGCAACTATCGTCCGGTATCCCTCCTTAGTACTGTGTATAAAATTCTATCAATAACCCTGTGTAGAAGAGTGAATGAGTGGGTGGAAAGAATTCTGGGAGAGTACCAATGTGGTTTTAGGCCAGAGAGGTCAACAGTGGACCACATGTTCCCAGCACGGCAAATGCTGGAGAAGTCCTATGAATTTAACGTGGATCTCCATCACTTATTTATTGATTTTCGTCAAGCATATGATAATTTGGAGACAAATGAAATGTACAAAGGATTGAAGTGTCTGGGGCTACCGATGAAATTAATAAGGCTTATAAGAATGACGCTAAAGGATACCAGGAGTAGAGTTAAGATCCAGACAAAGCTTTCAGAAGAATTAAAATAAACAAGGGAATTAGGCAATGTGATCCTCTCTCACCGGTGCTATTTAACCTGATTTTGGAAATAGCAATCAGACTTATAAAGACGAGACCAAATGGCACGATCTATAATAGACTGACCCAGCATCTAGCATATGCCGACGATGCTCTTATATCGGCCAGGAGAATGTCAGCATTAGCCGAAGGTTGTGCCAGGAGTTTGAGGGTGCAGCAAAAACACTTCGCCTCGTGGCAAACGAAGCAATAACAAAATACATGCAGTCGACGAGAAGCGGGATGCTTAGGCCTGGGCCAATAAAGATCGGAGACCGTGAATTCCCTGGTTGTGAGTCCTTCAGATACCTGGGAGGGATGTCAAGAAACAATGGATATGACAATGGAAGTCAAGGCAAGGATTACAACGGGCAACAAGTGTTTATATGCTCTGAGGAAGGTCTTGAAGTTTAGGAACCTCTCCTGGAAGATTAAAATCATAATCTACAAGACAATCATACGGCAATACAATAGAAGACGAGAGTTACCCCCTAATAGCTACCTCTGGATCCGCCCCTGACCCAGGGACATAAACAGTAGGGGCAAAAACTAAAATGCCACGGGCCACGGCCTTTGTAACAATAAATACAATATCAAATTATATTATAAGTAGTAATACAATTAATAGATAACATTGTTTATATACATAATTGTATAATTATGTATAGCACACGGCCGCATCTTCTAATTTTGATTAAGAAGCTTATATTAGGTTACCTCAAAATTTGGCTGCCACAGCCTCCAAGATTCCAAGATACGCTACTGAACGTACCCATGGTCCGGTTAGTGAATATTTTTCCTATGTTCTGATACTTTTGTAAGTATTCAAATGGTGTTTTACAGTACACATCCTATTAATTTATTGTTTTAAATAATTGGAAAAGATTACAAAATAATAATAAATTCTTTATTTATTCCGGGGCATATCCCTTTAGAATAATATTACAGGTAAAATCAGTAGAGCTTTAGAGTCTTAGAGTAGAACAAAATAGAATAAGATAATGATCAAATAATAAAATAAATAAACAAATAAGAAAAAAAAAAAGATGAAATTATAATGAATCATAATGACATAACTTTTAAACCTTTAAGCAAAAACAAACTTCCAATATTAATACATTAAAAATAAATACAGTAAAAGAGAATGAATTTATAATATTAACAGAAGTAAAAATAATGTATTAATACATAATTGGGTCCAAATTTTAGTTAAAAATAAAGAGTACCATATTTACAAATATTTTGGGACTGCATGGACATGAAGTGACTGAATAGACGCTATTTAAATTGTGGGAAGAGTATTGGAGCAACGGATGGAAGAAGGAATGAAATTCCATAAAGATGAGGATCGGATAAGAAAAGAGCTGTCAAAACCTGCGGATCGTTGGACCGAATGGCGGTAATGAACAGAGGATTTCAATTGAAGGAGGTCGAAGAAGTATGATGGACGGCAGGATTGAATGGGTTGGTAGAGAAAGGACGCTATGAAGTACTTACGATGGTAGGAGGGGTAAAGACACTTCAAGTCTTCATAAAATCGGGAGACAGAGGCGTCCCTCGGGATACCAAAGATAAATCGTACAAAGCAATTTAACAATCATTTTATTTTGGCCTCGAGGTCCCCCGAGACGCCCCCGTACACCGTACATCAGTAGTCAAAGTGGGGGAATATTAAGGAGGTAACTAGGAGTTTTCGGGTTTCAAATGGGAATAGGTGACAAAGGTAATTTAGCCGCTTTAATGTGGAAAAGGTACGACGAGAAATATCGGAGACATGTTTTTCCAGGAAAGAGTTTGGTCAAAAGTGATTCCAAGATTTTTTATGATTGGGTGGTATTTTATAGGATTTTTGTTTAGGAAAAGGGTTAGGATATGAGGAAAAGTTTTAAGGAGGTGATTGGAGCTTATTACTATTGCCTTTGTCTTCTCTGCATTCAATTTCAGCTTGTTCGTTACAGCCCAGTGACTTATTCGATTCAAGTCCTCTTGGAGCTTTTTTTTTGTGGCAGATAATAGGTCGGAAGGCGGGAAGGACAGGTATATTTGGAAATCGTCAGCATAAATATGCTATTGGGAGTGATAAATAAGAAGAGAAAGGTCATTAATATAAATAGAAAATAGAGTAGGGGACAAAGACGAACCCTAAGGGACACTGTAGGAAAGGGTAGGCTGATCTGGGGCGACTACGTATTGTGACCGATTTGAGAGGAACGATTGGAACCATCGCATTGCGCTGTTGGATAGAGAGAGATTTTGTAGTTTGGTAAGGTGGATGTTATGGTCGACATTGTCGAATGCTTTAGATAAATTTAAAAGGATGAGGGGAGTTATTTGTCGGAGTTAAATGGCGCTCTGGTGGTTATTTTCAGGAGAGCGGATTGGGGTGAATAGCTAAGTCGAAAACCAGACTGGAGAGGGTTAATGAGGGAGCGTTCTTCTAGGAAGTTTGAAAGTTGAGTTTGTACGAGGCGTTCCAAAGGTTTTTAAAGGTTAGAGAGAAGAGAAATAGGATGGAAGTCATGCGGTGTGGAAGGATTTGGAATTATTTATTTATTTAATGGTCGGACAAGGAAGAATGGAATATAGAGTTGTGTAGAGAAACGTTGTAAATATGGTAAAGTAAAGGTATAAGGATTAGGAGACAGGATTTTATTAGTTTTACAGAGATGTATCCATAATCATTGGTGTAGGATTTTAGGATAGTGTTAAGTAATTCATCGTACGACACGTGGGAGAAAAAGAAGCTATATGAGTTGAAGCTATGATGTTCAATATCAATAGCAGGTGAAGAATTGGGAGCAAATGATATGAATTGGTTATTGAGATCATCTGGGGTGACTGGGAGAGAACTGGGGTTATTGGATTCTGATGCGGATAATTTTCGAAGTATTTTCCATTTAGATTTAGAATCAGGAGGATTGGTGAGGGCAGAATGGATTTGAAGGGATTTAGCACGCCAGACTGCGGAGTGGGTTCCATTCCGAAGTTGTTTGAAAGACGCATAATCTGCTGGCAGACGAGTTCGACGAAATTTGCGTCTTGCTGCTTCCCTTTTTTTTAATCATTTCCTTTATTTCGGAGGTTAGCCAAAGCGCAGTGAGGCGGCATAAGATTCGGGTTTTAAGGGGAGCTTGAATTTCTAGTATGGATTGATTTGAGATGAAAATGGAAACCATAGGATCAATAGAGTTAAAGGAGTATATGATATCCCAATGGACCGCGTCCAGATAAGGTTGAAGGGATTAATAGGAAAGGAGATCCAGACTACGACACGATACCATTTTAGGAGTGAAGGATTTGACCGGTATGACATACGAAATCTGGATAAGATCGTAAGACAGAAAGGGAACGGTGTGCTGGGAAGAGGAAAGGTTTTTCATAGGAGAGTCGGAGATGTGGAGGTCTAACCTGGTAAGATGTCGGAAAATTGTGTGTGATGGGTTGGAGAATAAGGAAAGAGGTAAAGATTGAGCGAAAACACTAGGTCAATAAGAAAGGATTTATCACTGGATTCAGAAACCATATTAGTGTCAAAATCGACAGCGATGATGACATTGGAATAAATGGAGACTAGGTGGACAAGAGAGGATTCAAATAGGTTTTTGAATGGAACACGAGGAGGTCAGTAAACAATAGCTTATAACATAGGAGAGGAAATTGTTGAAATTTCAACAAACACATAATCTAAGTGAGGAACGTCAAGGGAAGGGGATGGATGGAGGATTTTGGCATTGTGAGTGTCATGAATTTATATTCCAACACCACCTCCCGTGCGATCAGGTATATCATAACGAAGGAAAGAATAATCGGTAAGGGAAACTTGGGAGGAAGGAATGAAAGGTTTTAGCCAGGTTTCAGATTTAGCTGTTATATGATAAAAATTATCAAGGAAATAATAATGGAATTCATCGAAGTGGGCAATAACAGATTGTGCATTGACGTGACGGGAATTAAGGATATTAGTCATGACTGAGGGGTTGGGATGTGGAATTGCAGGAAAAAAGATCGAGATTGAGGAATGGGATAGAACAAATTTTTGTATAGCATTCAGTTTTAAAGGAAGATAGAATGTAAATATACAATTAGAATTGAAAAAAAAAAATATGAAAATTAAATTATAAGAAAAGAAAAAATATAAATAACAATAGACAAAAAAAAAGAAAAAGAAGAAAAGACATACAGAGGAAAAGACTAAAATTGTAATAAAATAGCATCTGGTCTGTACTACAATGGTAAAAAATACTGGCAATAAATAAAATAAAATATCTTTCTTTAATATATAAAAATGAATTAAAATATTTTTATTAAATATAAAAAATAAAATATTGCCAATATAAAAAAATGAAATACCTTTGAAATAAAAAAATGTAATGTCTTCAATATATATATATATATATATATATATATATATATATATATATATATATATATATATATATATATATAACCCTCTAAAATAAGCTCTCGTTTGTACCAAAGTGGTAAAGAAAAAAATACAAAATCTTTGCTACAAAAAAAAATAAAATGTTTTTTACAAGAAAACACCTATAAAACTGAGGTGATCAGTATACTGGGTTCAGCAGAACACGTCCAGATCGCTTGGCTTACTAATGACCTCCGCCGAATAACCATCAGACTGCCTAATCTGACTCTACCTCCACTGTACTTAATTTTGGCTGTTGCCTTTTTTTCCCTAGCTAGCCAGTAAAGTTTCTTGTTGGTAGGTGTCATTGCTTCGCTTACGTATATACGGTGCGACTCATTATCACCCCAGCCTAGATGACGCGTAGAAAAGTCCCTCTTGGCTCTTCTCTGCCGCGCAAGTTCATCTCTTGTCTAGGCCTGAGCCGCACGGTGTGATCCAGATCGTTCGGGCACAGCTTAACGCCCAGGCCTGAACCGACGCTGAGTATAGTGCTTTCCAATGTGTCTCTCTGCTTCTCCGAAATGCCTCTAATTTCCATGGCGTTTTTTTAATTGATTTTGTTCTGAATTATTAAGACGGCCCTCGGGGTCCGATATTTTAGCTTACAGATTATTATTTTCAGCTGATAATTTTCCTATCTGATTTTTTTTATACTCTAGGAGGTTTTCGATGTTACTGTCGTCTTTCATTGTTTACAAACGAAAGATCCGATTGCTTCCGGAGGGTGTCCTTTATATCTTTTAACTCATCGATGCCCGAAGTGTAGCCTTGATCACTTTAACTTCTTCCACTAGCCCACTCAGTAGCTCCATCATAGAATCAGATTCATTCGCTATTGGTTTACACGACGCTAATTCACATTCGTGGCATGTCCATTTTATATCAGTTTCTGACTCTCTAGTATCGGACTTAAGGCATTTAATATGAAACATATTTTGGCAGACGGCACATACAATTTTCATTTAGTCGTCTCAGCTAACAGACTTATTACAAATTTTGCAATTGACCATTTTTAATTTGAAATAAATTAAACAGCTTTTAAAGAGTGGAAAATAGTAGGACAAAAATAATAATATACCTTTTTGTTTACGCCATCCGGACAGACGACTGTTAAAAGTAAAATAATTATGACGATTTGTATTTTGACTCAGTATTTTTCACGCTTCCTCGTAAGGTAAGAAAAGCTGTCATTCATAGGCCGAGTCCTAAATTCGTCCCCTCAAGTTTTTTCAGCTTTTCTAAAGATAAATGAGTCAATATTTCTAGGGGAAAAAAACGAAAAGAAAAATGGGTTAAATATACATGTTACACGAACTGTGTTCTCCTTACAAAAAGTTGAGAAATTTGTTTTTAATTTTTGTAGTATTTTAATGTAAATAAATTTCATTCATGGGGAACGGAATTAGGGCCACTCTATTTACATCCTAATACTTAAAAATTATTGTTTTTGTTCACTGAGAGGAAAGATTTTTGAACTCTGCCTAATAACGATACCTGTGTTGGTATCAATTTTTTATTTTAATTTGAAACTTTAGTTTAATATTTGTAAATTCGAATTTGATTTAGGGGTATAAATATATTGCCTATAGCGATTATTGTGCCCATTCCATAATAATTCTCATCATAAGTGTCACAGTGTATACAGTGGGTAACTATGAACATAAAAACAACTTTATTTTTTAGTGATTTTAATCCTTTAACAAAAGAACTGAGTATAAAGAAAATACGGATATTTCTTGAAGCTCTACTAGAATATTATTAATGGGGCTTTAGCACATTTGAGAGAAATTTATCACAAAACCGAACTGTAGGTAACAGTAAATTGGAAGCGAGAAGCACATAAGGACGTTAGATGCCAGAAATGGCAATAAACCATTAGAATTATGAAGAGACCTTTTGGGGTGAGGGGGGAGAGAATAGCCATAAATTATGACAACGAGACCACTTTAAATTTCCGGAGGGAAATTTACCAACATCAGCATATGAACGGTGAGGAGAACGAAGAATCTTCGTCATGGGTTATCCTCTTTTTACCAAGGATTTGATTTATTTTCGTAATTACAATTGTAATTATAAATCATCTGGAAAATAAATAAATCACTACATCATGTCTTGGTATGCCTTAGATTGAGGATAAGGAACATAATTCGAGTTGCAGTAAATACTAAATATCATTTAATTTAATCAGCAATTGAAATAAATATTATTGAAGGAGAAAGAATTCGCATCATAAAGCTAGACTTATGAGTGCCGAAGAAGCGGGTTTACTCATAGAACTAAGACCACTCCAAGCCCGAAGGGTATGTCGCCAATGAAAGGCCAAAAGGCAAGCAATATATCAACAAATTATTTTGAGAAGCAGAAAGGGGAGGAAGGCCAGTCTATGAAGAAAGCTGATCGAGAAATCAGTCTCAAGAAGAAGGCCAAAAGGAACAGATCTCGCGGGGTATAGAGTACAGCAGCTGATGGAGAGGCGCCTCAAGGGGAAAAACTAGATGACCTGTCGAGATGGGCCAGAGAGAGGTGTTGGTAGAAGACCACTGAAGACGAGATATGTGAAATAATTAAGATTCATGTTTGGTATTTTTCATATATATGTGAATATGTCTGTATATATGCTGAAAATATTTCAAGTAGTGTTTATGAGAATTATTCTGATTAATGGATAATTAATTATGCGCGCACTGAGCCAGAATTTTTAAAATCATATTCTATAATTGATGAAATTTCAAGAGCGAATTATTATTATAGGTATCAATAATTTTTCATTGGTTATTATATTGAACAAAATGTATATTCCGTAGAAGAGTATTGGGTTAAATATTGTTTATCAGACTCGAGTATTATTGGTGCCTGATGGAAGATAACCCAGAAGGCATTAGCAAATATTTTCCCTCTGGGTGGTTCTAATCCGATCCACGAGTCGATGTTGTATAAATATCGTCTGAAGGAAAAATAGAAGCGGGTATTTACTTAAGCAAAGAAACCTAGACTGCATGTTCGGCCTAGCGGCAAACCTGGCCCTGTGATAGATCTGTTTACGCAGTCGATGTTTTCCCTGATAATGCTTCAGTGCGCTCACTTTTGCTTTATACAGGCTTTTGGGCGAAAACAAAGCAGGACAAATCAATTTCGGCACAACTTCATTTATCAAAGAGATGAATATTTCCTTGAGTTTATTTATTTTGAAAAAAACAAAACTTTTTTATTTGACAATATTAGGCTTGTTTTATTGTTCATTTAAAAAAAATACCGGGGAGGGGGAGAAACCATGCTCTAAAATAATTTTATTTAATTGGTAAATCTGGATAAAAAAATATTAATATTAGTTATATAGTGCACAGTCATGTACATTGTATGATGATTTTATTATGTTATTAAACAGACGATATTGTCTATACAATAAAGAAGTAAAATTATTATAACATATAATATTTACAATTATTTGAGAAGCTCCATTTCCACTACTTTCTTAACCGTACAAAGTTATATTATTATTCTTTAATTTTCACTAAAATAATTAATTCATATTTTAGTAAAAATGAAGAGATATTAAACTTGAAAATACCATAATTAATATTGGATTGCTGATTTAAAACAATATTTCATAGAATGAGATTTAACTTAAATTACCACGTGTCGTTCTTTTAATTCATGCTTTTTTCACATCAGCTTGCTTTTTTTTTTGTTTTTGTTTTTTACAGTGAAATCTCACATAAAGAATATAATTCGTTTCAGAATCTTACTCGTAATGCGAAATACTCGTTAAGCGATATAATTTTTCCCATATACATAAATAAATATAAAGTACTATCTAATCACGAACAGCACTATACCATCGATTTTAAATACAACAGAATAGCTCACTGAAGGCGCTGAGAATTGTAGAAAACAGCCCGGCTCTCCCAACCACCTTTGTGATTCCTGTCATTATTGTTTTTGCATACACCAGTAACAGTATATGTTTTCATTTCGATTTTTCGGCTTTTGTGATTTGTAATTCTTTTTGATATTTTAGTAATGTTTACTAGTTGCTCTGCATGCATAAATACCAGTAGACATAAGAAGAATTATGGAATATCATTTTACAGTTAAGCAAAACAAAAAAAAAAATCTGCCAAGTAGGTCAGTGTAGAATTATGGTAACTGCCTTCTATAAATTGAAAAAAATCTTTATTTGTTCAAATATTACAATTTACAACATTAAAACACTATTATAAACTAATAAGAATAATAACTCGTCTAAACACGACTCATCTGTTAACACTGACTTAATGTTTCATTACTAAATGATGTGTGCGAATAGGGTACAGGCATATATAGGCTAAGGTATGCTGAATCAGGCTTTCAAGGAATAGGGCAGCTGGTCTGCAGGTGGCTCCTTGGCATAGCTTCTATATTCACTATTTCTATAGGCTACTTAAGGAAAAATAAATGTGCAAGGAAAAACTAATTTAATATTGCAATCATTTGTCTCGACATATTTCGGAAAATCAGACACTAAAAAATAATTGTTCAAAATCTACATGCGCGATCAAACATCCAATTCGAATAACTGGTTCGAAATCCTTAATTACCTAATTTACGATTCCTATACCGAAGAAAACTAAGAATTATTGTAAATCGAAGTACTTGGCAGAGCTGCTATAGAGCGCGTCCTCCTGGTTGCGGATGGAGGATCCCGAATATATTGATTAAAGACCCGTGGAAAAAGAGGTATTCAGTCTTGGGGGTATATCCTGGCCACCCTTTCTCCTGAGGGGACATATATATCAGGAGAGCAGTTGTCCCGAGGATACGAGACCTCTTTTACTTGGCCAATCGCTCGTAAATGAGTATTAACGATTCAGAGTATATGGAGTTTGTCTTCCAGGTCTAAATGCTCCTTGTTCTTCACCAATGCGATTTTCAACTAGAGGTCTCAGACGATTTTCTAGCATAGAAGTGTATAGTTTATATACAACAGGAGATAGAAAAACAGGCCTATAATGGGAACATTCGCTCTGGAAGCTTTTCTTGTAAATTGGAACTATACGTTGAATTGCCATTCCTTTGGGAACCTTTTCTCATCCCCTACCTTTTGAAAAGGGCTCTGTATGGTCTGTATTCATTCCATACTTTCCGTACTTTATTAATTCAAGAGCGACCTTATCCCTACCCGGGGCTTTTCCTGTTCTCATCCTGAAGATAGCCCTCTCCACTTCATCCTCCTCTATTCTATCTATATTCCTCTATATTATATTCTATCTGTAGAATGGAAAGACACAGTAACCCCCTCAAGACGATGGAATATCGTCCATTTGGCAAGAAACCAAGATGACGTCCAAGAACGACATTTCTCGAACAAACGAAACGACTGGGAAGAGTCATAGGGGAGACATGGTATGAAAAGGCTCCCCGTCGATCGGGAGGATTGGCACACCTGGCTTAATTGGCCCCACGCTGAAAGGCCCAAAGAGCGGAAGGCAAAGAAGAAGAAGAAGAAGAAGTACACAAACCCGATCAAAAATCCAACGCATAAAACGGAACGAGAACGCTCGATTACCTATTAAACGATCCCAATAAAGAAAAAAACTTAAAGATTATCAGTAAATCGAATTACGCATAGTCGAAAAACCTATTTAATATATCTAGTGTGACCATTCACGCACCACTTTTCTTACTGCTTTAAATAAAAGTAAAAAATTTTTTTTATATATTTCCGCTAATATTAGTCCAATAAAGATAATTTATTTTTTTGCTTGATAACATTGTAGAAATTTAAATTATCTTTCAAATAAGCATCTGGAAGTCCAGAAGATGTATAATTTTCAAGTTATCAAAAAACTGAGTCAGTTTCCGTAGGAACTTGAGCAAAATACTCTATTAATTGTGAAAAAGCTTCGAAACGCGATATCTCAGCTAATAATGGTCCGATTTGGACGATTTTTTTTCCTTTGGTTTTATAGAAATTCAATTAATCTTAAAAGCAGCTGGTAGTGGTCAAAAAATGTATACGTTTTGAGTTATGCGCGAATGAAGTTTAATTTTTTTCTCGGCTAAGTGCTATATAGCAAAATTAAAAGCGTTTTAAGAAGAAGATTTTAGGAATGTTTCAAATCCAGTTTGGTGCTACAATTAACAAAGTCGATGCGTGCAAGTCTTAAAAAATACTTTATTAAACAGTTTACAAAGTTACATAATACACTAAAGATATTGCTACTAGACTTACTTACTAGACGTGGGAGTGTACTGTCTCACATTCTCTTATTCTACCTTACATTGTAATTAACATTCTAATATTTAATTGTAATACTGATTGATCTGTCCATTTCAGATAGGCTTTCAGATAGGAGAAGGGATGATTAAGGAAATACAACTTGTTTAACGCTGATAAACAGGAAGCAAAACAATAACTTCCTGGGTTATAAACCCTATTTAATAACTAATACTTCCTGGGTCAATGTCATGTGCTAACTCTACGATCAATAGAGCCTCGATTCCTATATCAAATATGAATAAATCGAAATGCGCATGCTCAATGAAAGGAATTAGCGTCCTTAAGAACCTACTTTCTTAAATTTTGGGCGAAATCGGACGAGCCGTTTGTCAAGGAAAACACGTTTTCGCATGCGTAAGCGAAATTAGAGGACAAAATTTGATAAAATTGAAATGGGACCATCTCGGTACCAACCCGCACAATCCCTGAAAATATCATCAACATCGGATTAACGGTAGTAAGTGTTATGTCCCTCACATGGATTTGACAACAGACAGTCAGACACGACCATATTTGTTCCTTGATGTCTGAAATGTAAAAGGGGAGTGGAAATTTTCGATTCTGAGGACATAATTTTTTTTCAATTCCTGCATGAACACAATACTTCCCTGCCTTTGGTAGTAAGGAAGCAAAAAAAATGTGATAATTATTCGATACAGATGAAATTTAAATTATTAAATTGAATGATACAGATTTCACTTTCAATAATGCATTCCTTAGTTTTAATCTGATTATTTTATATTTTAAAAGTAATGAGGACTATTCTGAAACCACTGGTAAGTTACTGTCCGCGACAAATTTCTTCAAAATATTGGCTTTCGATTCATTTTTATTATTATTTTTTTATCTATTTCATTAACAGTAATGTTCTACATTAGAATATAAGGAAAAAATGAAGTTTTTAGTTGTTTTTCATAGTAAAACATGTAACTCCCGGTGGCATTATTTTATTTTTCCAAGGAAGTTCCAATTTTTATCATATGAGTTACTTACAGTAGTCGAGACAGCTAGGCCGTAAGCCACGCTACTTGTGGGAAGTAAAGAAAAATAGAGGGCTTAAAAGTCCGGAGAAAGCCAGAATTAAAAAGCCCGGCATTTTGCTTAGATTTGATACCTTGGTTATAAAATATCAATGGCTGAGTAGTTTCAAGAAGCTATTCCCTCTGACACAGGGGAAAGAAGAAATGAGAGAGAGATAAAGAGGAAGCCTGCAGGAAGAAATGACCGTATATTTTTATTTAAGAGGAAATACAACCTGAGTAATATGCATCTTTCATCTTTTATTTTGTATGTTCTTTCTGCTAAACATCACTCACCTTACTTCAAAATTATTATCAATTGACCCAGCAACTAAAATTTTACTAAACCATAATAATTATTATTGTTCAACTTTTGGCTTTCCCATTCCGCTTATGTTAAACATAAAATATATTAGTTAAGATTATCCTTTGCTTTAAACAAAGGATTTTTTTTCTTTTCCATATAGTCCACTTTCCTTAAAAATTAAATTTCAAAAGGAATTAATGTTTTACAATTAAGTTGAAAGGATTAATCCCGTAAATATCAATGAATTTATCTCTTATTTTACATGTTTCCTGCACCATTATGATTTTATAATTCGATATTTCTAACGATGGCTTGGATCTTTCCACATTTTCCCAAAAATCAGAATTAAGAAAAATTTGGATTTGGATTTTCCAAACTGTTTATTATGCCTTTATCATTAAATATCTTCATAATAAGGTCAAAGTTTCGGGGATGCGGTCTTCGCGCTCCAATCATCAGGACATTTTTTCTGAAAATTAAATAATAAAACAAACAACTAATTGTACTATAAACATCATATATCATATAAATTAGCATAATATATCAAAAACAAATTAAAATAATAATATATGCGTACAAAAACTATTCATATATACAATCTACATCTCATTTAATTAATTAATTACCTTATATGTTTGTCTAAAATTATTAATAGAATATAATTTTGTCACATATAGCTTCATCAAAGTCTTTAGCTCATAACTATCTATTGTGCTTCAATAATGAATCCTCATTAGACTTTATCATCTAAAGATTACTTACAATGTTGCTCAAATACTCACTCTCATTTGTCAACATATTAAGTCTGACATGCCTCTAATTATTATATTAAAATGAATTACTATATATGAAATATTACGATCGAAAAAATTTCGAATCCGAGTTTTAATATACTCCTTTTAAGGTCCCCTGAGTCCAAATAACCAATTCTTGAAAAAGTATTTTAGTTTAGCTCAAAAACGAAAAGATGATGATGTTACAGCAACTTTTTCTCCAATATCAGCCAGAAATGCCACTTTATATCATCGATTTTATACATTTTTTTTCTCGAAAACGGCTCTAACTATTTCGATTAAACTCGTTTTATCAGTGTACAATTAAACGATCTTCAATGCCGGTCAGGTCTTATCCTCACTAAAAGGCTGGGCTTAAATGCCGAATTTTCAAAGTTCCTTCGCCTAAAGTACTTATAATTTTGATTATTTGAAATAATTAACTGTCTCTTCTTCTTGGGAGTAATGAAAACTGGATAATTATAAACTACGAAATAATGTGATAATTAGCTAAAGGAGATAAATACATTCACAGGTTGAAAATAAATTTCTGGAAATAAGATTAGTAACATAGATGTATAATATAGTGTTGGAAAGTAACAGATTCCATAATAAATATTATCTAGCATAGAAAGTCGAAGAAGGTAGTGGGGAGTGACGGGGCACATCCTGGAAACGATGATATTATGAAAATATTGTAACGTGAAGACATAACAAACAGATAGAAAAAATTTGATCTAAACACTTATGCAAAATCCTCTCGTGGGATTTCTAAATTTTTTGGACTGACTGACTGAAGTTACTCGTTTTAGAGTATAGAACTATTTTAAAATTTAAAAACGAAATACTACATTCACTTTGAAAAGTTCTAATATATAAACTAGTTAGTGGTTCAAAATGTCAACTTATTGATATTATTAAGCTGAATCCTTTCGGAGAACTTCATGATATCGAGTCCTATAAGAATCGAAGATAGCTGAAATACTTGCTGGTAAACATTTATAATTCACTATGATGTTATTTTAAGAGCGTCGGACATGCATTCAGCTTGAAATATCTTTGTTTGTTGGACAAATCTGGATACAAAAAAGAAAAAGAGGTTGGTTTTTAATGATAATATTATAATTTTTTTATAATATAAAAACTAATTTTGGACCGCTATATTATATTATATTATATTAATCAGCCAACCTCTTGCACACCTTACAGTTTTGAAATGGTCAGAAGTTTGATTGACTTAGTCAATAAAGGACATGGGAAGCCACTAAGTTGACATAGGTATGCTTGTTTAGGATGAGAGTATCCTAACAGACTGAAAACTCTTATTGATTTAAAGAAGGTTTTAGTAACATTTATTGACTGATTGATTTAGTTAATAAAATATTTATGGAACCGTCATGAGAACCTAATGCTCCTGGAGAAAGACCGAGAATTCGATGATTGGCATCTCTTAATATTGCGCTATAACCCAAGAAATAATAATTTCAAAAGAGCGGAGCTTATTCGAAACTTCGAGAAATCGCCTCCCTGTCCAAGGAAAAGGGAATAGAAGAACCTTGAGGATATAGGAAATAGAGACCCTATAAATTCGCCAGACATTAGATAGAGGGACACTCTTTTTGAATTTTGACTAGAGGCCGGATGAAGACAAGCATACACGCCCTTAAACAGGACGAATACCAGGCAGACTATTTCACCCTCAGCATGTTTGCACTTAATGGAAGCATGCATGCATTTTATGGAAAATAGTAAAAGTAATAATATGAAAGATAATTAAATTCTTTAAAATACAAAAAAAAGGAATTATTTGAATCGGACCAGTATTAGCAAAGCGTATTAGCTAGAACAGCTTAGAGCCCGACCTAGGCGGAATGCCGAGTATGTTCGAATGCAGACGGATGCGATCAAGCCGCACTTTCCTCCACCTAGCTACTCCTGTACTAAACAATACGGTCTGTGCAATTCAGTTCTTAACTTCACGCTTATTAGTATTATAACACGCTTCACGATAATTATTATAGGATAGTAAGGAAAAGCTGTGTGATCCTCGTACTGCACAAGATTATTTTGATTTGCTAGTATCTCCTACTTCTTTTCTAAGCTAAGTAAAATGGTAAATAGATGAAGATCCTTGGCAGTAAATTAAGTTTTCCTGTAATATTGTTGCTTATATCACCTTATGTCACCATCAATTATTGTGTATATTAATTACTATTTTAATGCAGATATTGTCAATTTACTAATTAGTAAATTGGTAAGCACAAAAAGACCTTTGAAAAAGAAATTCAATACACTATTTCTGGACTAAAAGAATAAGATTACCCAATTTAATATAAAATAATTTTGGATAAGTAATTATCTAATGGCATTCCGACGTATAATGATCTAACACATAGCAATATGTTATTTTAGTTGTAAAGCGAGTATCCTTGCCCTATTAAATAAAATAAATTAAATGCAACCAAAAAATAAGTTTGATAGCTTTTGATCTTATTTAAAATTATGCTCTTCTATTTTTATTCTGAATATTGTCACAATACGCCATCTTTTATTTTAGACTCATTTATAATGTTGATATCGCTATAAAAATTAAAAACAGAGCACTCTAACATTCCTTGTAATATCGTTTATAGATAAATTCTACAAATGATTCGAGTTTTTGTTTCTGGAATTAACAAAGGATTAACAAAGAATTAACAAACATCGAAACATGAAGTGTTAGTTTGAATAGCTCTTTGAAAAAAAAATATTTCTTTAAGAAATATACACAAATACCGAATAAGTATTTTAAGAGTCGTTATAATTTACCCTTAGATCTAAATAAATAAAAACATTACTAAAAGAAAAGAGACCAAACCCCCTCCCTCTAAATTAAAATATAAATGCATCCATGTGCTAAAAAATCATAGCATGATTTATATAGACAAAAAAGAATCCTCCTATTTTTAGGGTTTATCGCTAGAAATAAAGAAATATATAATCGCAGTTATATATTTACAATGTTGCAATGTATAAAATTAGTTTATAAAATTTTATTACATAAAAGTGCTTATAAATCATTTCGTTTGCCCTATAAAACCATGTGTTTGATACATAGGATAGACAATTCTTAGAGTAGAATAGACTTTCATAAAGTTGGATAGACAATTCTTGATACACAGGTTTCACGACGGCAACGACGATATGCCAAATAACCAAGGTCCAATCATTGTCAAGATATGAATAATATACTTTTTTTTTATTGGTCTATATTAAAGTTCTAATAACAGGCAATAGATTTTAGATAGGCATATAGATTTTATGTATAGGAGTGGGGTAGCTCTCAGGTCTCCTAACACCCGGAATAGGGTTAGAGTCCGGCTGTGGGTAGAAAAGTTATTTTCTGTGCGTCGACTCTGAGGTTGTGAGATCCTCCTAGAGCACACCTCATTGGGTTGTGTGATAAACCTAGCGGTTGAGTGTGATCGCTGATCGTACCGCATTTTTGTAAGCCGTTGGTTAAGGAAAAGTACTTCTTTACCGAGGACTGAGCCGAAGACTTGGGTTGTTTTGATGCAAGTTGAAGATCAACGTAGAACTTTTTTATTGTTTTTATCTCCCGTTTCAGTGCGTCATTTACTGTCTAGCTTCAATTTGTAGAAATTATCTTCAATCACAGCAATAAAATAATGATAAAAGATGCCCTGCAATCAGTGATACAGCTTACGGTTCAGAAATTCTAAGCAGAAAGGGTCAGACGCAGCAGAGATATATGTAAATGCGTGGAAATCGGGAAGCCACGTGGAAAGCCTTTCTTTAGTCAGTACATTTACAAAATAGAATAGACAATTCTTCTGGGTCCCGTGGGACGGAAATCCGATTTATTACTCTTTCGTTCTTTTGTAATATTTATTTTCATTAATTTTCAGTCATTGTTCTTCAATATGAATTCATTAAAAATTTGGCTAATTTGTCAGTTAAATGTTAGAACTTTTGTAAATAACAGGAGAATTTATTTGCCAGATTAAAGGTGGTCAGATCCATACCAAGAATGCGGTCTATTACATTAGAGATGGGAACGAACTGGCAACTACTAGAAATGACAGCTAATGTGTTATTTATTAACTTATTTCCTTTTAGAAGTTATTATTTGATGTTTGCGTTTAATAACTACACATTTAAGTGAGAAAGTCACTGAGACAGATTGTTATCATCGATTTTGGAACATGAAAATATCTAATATATTTTAACCCCGCAGAAGTATGTCCTATTTTATGTGCATATGAGGTTTCCCGTGTGATTCCCACACATTGTATTTTTGATGCTCGATTTTGAATTATTTCTGGCCCCAAAATCATTTTAGTTATTGTTAACATGATTAATCTATTTTTCTAACATTGCTGTAATAAAAACTGAAAAAATAAATAAATTAATAAATAAAATAAAAACTATGGTTGCATTATTTAATGAAATCAACATTTTTGAAATTTTAATCTAATTTGCAAAATACAAAATTATTCGGACAATGATTCCTAAGAATCCACATACATGTTTCACATAGGCGTGCGCACGTGTTACACAGGCTCCAGCTAATAAGTCAGTCTTACATCTGTTGTAGCCCAAGAGTGTTAAATTTTTGGTTTAATTTTATTAACGATCATCGCCTCTCGAGCTCCCCACTCCCCAATCAAAATGGGAAGTCTGCGCCTATGGCTGGTTCAATTAGAATTAGTTTTGGGGTGCAACTTTACAATCAGGATGCGTTATCACAGGCTCGGGCCGAACTTAATCGAAGATCACCGCACTACCACTCTCTACCGCCATTTGTGCTAACGAACTGCTTTCTATTCAATTATAAAATTCGTATTCACTGGAATTATTAAAATTATTACTGCTTTAATTACATATTATTTAAAATTATTAGTGCTGTCAACTGACGGTAATCTGGGGAAGTTATAGTCATAATTTAAAGCAGTAATAATTTAAATTAGGGTTAGGGCCGAACCTCAACTAAAAAGGACCTTTTGGGGGTTCGCATATCTCCTGGGTGAGCGTCGCGAGCAGAAGTCGACAGCTGTGATCTAATTAAACCAGTTGTAATTGAAATTATGGAAAGCCCTGACCACAACTGAAAAAGATCTGTTGGAGTTTTTTTTATCTCTTGGGAGAACGTAGTGAGCGTAAGTCGACAGTGCTAATAATTTTAAATAATATCTAATTAAGACAATAATAATTTTAATAATTCCGACAAATACGAATGTTAGAATTGAGTAGAAAGCAGTTAGTTACCACAAATGGCGCTTGGGAGTGATAGTGAGACGACCTTCATGCAAGTTCGGCTTGAGCCAGTGATAAGGCGACCCGATTATAAATTTGTACCTAATTTAGTATCGGTCCCCTACTATTTTTCCTATTTCAACATAATTATTTTAAATAATATAAAATATTTATATATTTATATACATGAATTAAAGCTAAATCTTCAGTTCATTTATGAGAAATAAGGGTAATAGAAATTTCACAGTAAAAAGTTTTAAATATTTACCATTTTAAAGCCGGAACCGGTATCTAAGAAAAATAACCGTTTAACCGATTTCTGAAGTAACCGTCCATCCCTAAATGGATCTATACGATGAAGACCCTGGCAAAAGGAGAGTCCGTATTAGAAATGATACTATAGAAGTTTTGCGTCACAGTTTCGAAGGCCACCTTAGAAAAATTGAAGTGGTTTGGCCATGTCTACAGAATCAGTTGATCGAGAGCCAACAGAAAGCTAGGATCACTGGCAAAAGACCAGTATCCCGGAATGAACATCCAGGTCAAAGAGAACGGAAAGGAAACTGTTATAATGCTTGAGGACATTGTTTAACTTCTCTGAACTTGTTAGCAGATAAAACTTACTTAATGAAAGGAAGTAGAAATAACGAAATTGGAACTTTGTTCTAGGAGTTTTAGATTCAATCTACATCCGACTTGTAAAGATTGAGGTATCATAAGAAAGGGAACTTTTCCCTAATGACTTAAATGAAATAATATGAACTGTAAAATTATTTCAGAAGATTAACTACTTCAAGATCTATGAAGACAATTTTTCATCTACTTAATTGTTAATGTGTTTATATATATATATATATATATATATATATATATATATATATATATATATATATATATATATTCGTCAAACTTAGATTCCTAGTTAAAACATACATATACATTCCGTGTTTGTGGTATCTCAGAGAGATATAGGTATACCTCATTATGAAAGGACCGAGCTTAAATGTAGATCATAAGAATACTTATGATAATAAAAAAATACATATGTTTATGTCGTTATCAATTAGATAGAGAGGTCATTCCTGTGGTTTAATTTTACACAGTTACCGTAATATAACAGGTTTGGAAAAAAAGTACGAGGTAGAACCGATTTTAATTAACTACGAAAAAAAAATTAATTAAAAAACAACGAAATAAAATTGAATATAGTCTTCTATCATTTTATTCATGATATTATTATTATTTTTTTTTTTTTACAATGTGGAAATCTCAATAGACACCTGAAGCCCTAAATCTACAGGTAGTGTGGTACACCAATCTACAAAAACCACCTTCCTATGCTATAACTAAGCTTGGCCCAACAAGCTGCTCTTCTTCCATGTATTGAATGGTCTCGGGTGTGGGGTATAGCCCATTGACTAATATTTCTCTCTTTTAGAGTTTTAACTAGTTTACTATGTGTAATTTACTTTGTTACCAAGTCATAAGGCTTCACTCTTTTAAGCCGTCTTATTTGATGCGAAGCTTTCTCTACCAAGCACACCATTTCAGGATTAGCGTGAATTTTTATTCTCCTATCAAGGCTGTTAGCATATTTTGTTATTTCCTCACTGACAAGATCGATTTTAAGGTCTTTATGCAGATTTTCGTTCCTAATGGACCGGGAAGCATCGACTATACTTCTAAGTACTTTGTTTTGGAAGGTCTGATTTATCTGTATATTACTTTTCTTTGTACAACCCCAGAGCTGAATTTCATAAGTCCACACGGGTTTTAAAACTTGTTTGTACAACAGAAGTTTGTTCTCAACTGTCAGTTGTGAATTTATTTCTAGCAGCCTGTGCATTTTCCTGAGTTTTATGTTGAGTTCTTCTATCTTTTACTTGAAATGTTCTTTCTATTTGCGTCTTTCATCTAGTTTCATACCCAGATACTTAACAGTATTTGAATATGGAACTTCCCGTCTGTTAACATAAGCCTTTTGCCTATCCACTTTTCTATTTGTGAAGTTTATGTGTGTAAATTTACTTTCATTGAGTTTGATTCTCTAGCGTTTAGTCAACAAAGGCCCGTGATTGAGTTCTGGAGCTCTTCTTTTGTTTCCTCGGCATCACCACCAACAGTCAATATAGCAGTATCGTCAGCGAATGTCGCCACAGTTGTTTCTTCACTGCTTGGCAGATCCCAAAGCGTATAACAAATAGAGTATGGGGCCCAGCACACCTTGTGGAACACCCACACTCATTTTCTTTAAGGTCGAATATTCATTCCCCTGTCTTACCCTGAAGTATCTGTCTGTCATATATGACTTTAATAGTAGGTAGCATTCTTCTTGGAGGTCTCTTTGTTGCTTTAATTCCAGGCCTCGGAGCCATACTTTATCGAATGCCTGGGCTAGGTCCAAGAAGACTGCTGAGCAAAGTTTCTGTTCTTCTAGACCCTTCTCAATCACGTGGTAGATTCTATGCACCTGTTCAATAATAGAATGCCTCGGTCTAAACCCGAACTGGTGATCAGGAAGAAGATTTCTGTCCTCTAGCAGTGGTTTTAATCTTTTCAAAAACAGCTTTTCGAACAGTTTAGAGGTCACTGGCAACAATGAAATTGGTCTGTACGAATCTGTGGCAGTTGGTGCTTTGTTAGGCTTCAAAATCATTATAACCTCACCCATCTTCCACAATTGGCAAATACTTCAGTCTGAAGGCCGCACTTATAAGGTGTAAGGTAATAAGGTAGTAATTTTCTTAGTGTTTTATCAGGTAGTTCTTTTATTATCCGGCCAGTTATCAAGTCATATCCTGATGTTTTTTCAGACTTAAGCTGCTTTCTATCTTCTCTTTTAATTCTTATAAATACCTTTTTTATATCATTTTTATACACTTTTTGGCTCTTGACTATATTTTTCTCTTCAGATTGTTAAGGTATTGGCTGAAACAGTTCCTCCAGATGATCAGCAAAAAGAGATGCTTTCTCATTATCGCTTTTTGTCCAGGACCATTCTGATTGGTGATGATTGGGTTTTGGTCACTTCAATGCTTTAGTACATTTCCAAAGTGAATAGTAGCTGTCCTTCTGGAATGTGAGATTGCTTAAATATCTTCAAACCATTTCATTTGTATCTGTTCTTATCTGTTTGAGACCATTGCAAAGCTTGTTGAAGATTTTTATATTTTAAGGAGTACGAACTCTCAACCAGGTATTTCGATATTTTCTCTTTTTCTATATCAATTTATTCACCTCTAATGAAGGGAAGATTTTTCTTTGTTTCACCTTACTATGCGCCTGTTGGATGCTCTCCCACGCTGGTTTCTGTATGCTTGAATTGAAACTTTCTACTTCTTCATCCAGCTGGTAGCTACCAATTAATTTTACTCTAAGGTCTATAGTTTCCTCCAGTATCTGCCTAAACAGCGAATAATTAGTCTTGTTATTTGTCAATCTGGTTATCGTCGTTTATCACCATTAGAACCGGTGAATGAGCAGATGAAAGGTCCTCACTATTTCCAACATTGATGTACTTGCCAGATATTCCGTTTACCGCAAAAAAGTCAATTAGATCAGGTATTATATTTATATCAGTGGGCCAATATTTTGGGGTGCCGCTAGTGAGAAATTCAGCTTTAACTGTGCATCCTGCTTTATAAAGTTCTCTACCTAGTGGTTTGTCTTGAACCCCAGAAGGTGTTTTTAGCATTAACATCACCTCCACTAATAAAGCGAATTCCTAGTGTTTTAAAAAGTTTAACGTAATCTTCTTCTCCGAATTGTTGTCTAGGAGGGCAGTACATCGCGGATATTACAAAATTCCCTTTATCTATAAGCCGCACATTTACTGAAACCATTTGCACTGATTCTTCTTCAATTTTAACATTTTGATTATGCTTCTCAATAGTATAGCTGAGCCTATCCTGGCCATATCCGCATGGTGGGCAGCATGGTAACAGCTGTATCCGAGTATATTGACTTCTCTGTTTCTGGTAACGTGGGTTTCCGATATCAAGCATATATAAATTTTTTCCCAATTGAAAAATAGTTCTGTAGATTGATGTAAGATTCCCTGCACTGAGAACAAACGCAGTCCAACAAATGTTACTGAATTTTCGTGCTAGTTTTGGTCCGCCCCGGATTTCCCGGCACTCGACTCTGTCGGGCGTTCCCCGATCTACCACCTGGGGAGGCGCCCGATAGGGGATTAGCCAACCCCCACGGGATTCATGATTCGTGTATATAATTAAAATAAAACTAAAAAAAAAAGAAAATGTCAATTATTTTTATTTTTTTTTCCATTTCGGAATGAATATTCTTTTTTAAAAAAGAGAGGCGGAAATGTTCATCATTAATTCAAATAGAAATCTATTTTCGTAGAAGGAAAAAATGAATTCAAAGCTTGTTCATGGAATCGGTTAAAGGAAATTCTAAGTTGCTCTTTACAGGAAAATAATTAATGTTACTTCCCCAGAATTTTAAAATGTAAACATTTTTAACCGATTTTTGTTGTTCAATGATGAGTTTCAATTTGTCATAAGTTACCAATTTGTTATTTTTTTAATTTGCTGTTCACAGCCATATTTAATTAATAGTTTCTACATTGAGAGCTGGCTTTGACACTTACAACTATATATGTGAATTCAGGCATTCTAATTAATTTTAAGAGGCATTTACAAGGCATGTTTAACAAAGAGGCTTCCACATATTTTCATATAACTTATTTATTTTTACAGCTTATGTATTTTGTTGTAATTACACTTACTATTGAGTAAAACAATATTTCTTATTAGCTCTGATAATATTTTTGTACTTCACTACTTTACATTTATATATAACGTAGTAGTGATAACCCTACCCCGTGTACCTAAATTGTAAATGTTGTGGTTTTCGAGGACGTAAAATAGCCGCCCGGAGGTTTAGTCCGTGGGCGGTCTTCTTCGGAGAAAGAAATATAGATCCTCGTGCGCCTGCTGACTCCGAGCAGCCATAATCCATGGATCTTGACCGGTTTGCCACTGTCCTTGAACCCGAGTGAGTCAGTGGGAAGAAAACTGCCTAATTGGCCCCAATGGGACCGGTTATGGAGCTATGGATAGCCTGCCGCTGCACCATGGAAACCATGGTTCGTAGCAACGTGAGGTTGGATGGTCTCCTCCTGTCTGTGCTCCCGCAAGCAATAAATGTCTGTATGAATGCCACATCGCACGACCAAAGATCACCAAGGTCTATAGTGCCAACAGAGAAAAAAAAAATATATATATACACACACACATATATATATATATATATATATATATATATATATATATATATATATATATATATATAACTTTACCATATATAAATTCGCTTGCTAGTATCGTCTAACATTTTATAAATATGTTCAGTTTGTATTCACCTCTAAATTGTTTTCCAACATCACTTATAAAGTAAAATTTCTATTTACCACGCGAGCCCTGCACGGAATTTATTTACTTTTTTTAAATTAGTTAACGCGTATGAAAAAAATACCACTGTTATATGTTCTTTGCAATAATTTTACTGCTTTATTAAAAATACACAACTATGTTAATATAATAAAAATGTAAAAATTTTACAACACATTTATAGTATATGATATTTATAATCATTAGACGAGTTCATAACAGAAAACAAAAGACTTCTTCTGCTTTCTTAATGGTCAAATGTTTATTTTATTTTCAGTTCATTTTTACTAAAATATTAATTTAAATATTTTAGTCGAGGTGACAATAAAATTGAAAATACAATATTCAGCAGCGAATAGTTAATACAAAAAAAAAAAAGTTCGTTTAAAATAGATGTGTTTCGCTCTTTTTTTAACGTTTTTTCCCACCGGCCTACTTGTTTTACTAAATGTGAGTTTTGCTCGGGTAAAAGATTACGCTAATCAATTTCCAAGGCCTAAAAACTCTTATTCTAAAAGTTGAAGAAGAATCTTTCGGCGGGAATTCGAGATCCATTTTGCAGACCGGCAGAAATGCTCGCTTATATAAGATCATGGGATCAAATAATTTCATGTAAGTATAATCATAATAGACTTGTTATAAACGGTTGACCTAATTTTAGTAAAAAATAATAACAAAATAAAGATCTGCTAACGCCAAAAACGCACGAAGTATAACGCTTAAAATATTTCAGATTCATTTGACATTTTGCCTGATTAATGGAATGCGTTGAGAATTCACGAATGAATGTCTGATGATAAATGGTACTTAAATTCGTGATTGAGAGTTGGTAGACATTTAAAAAACTCAAAAATATTGTATATCTTTTGAATTCAAGCACAAGCCAGTTAGCAGCTGGTGAAACAGCGAGGGGAGGGGTTCCTGCGTCGTTTGTTTTGTTAGGGATTTCTCCCCCTACCTTTCAAAGTTTGCAATCCTTAGCGTCTTCTTCTACTTAATCCTGTCATCTCCCTTTCGACCAGTTTTATTCAAGATAACTTTGGCCTTTCTCTTATATTTGTTCCTTCCAGAACCCATTGAAACATCACTTTTGGCACTCTTCTCCGCTCCATTCTATTTACTTATCCAAACCATTCCATTATCTTTTCGATGAATTCATAATTTTAAATATACAAATAATATGATTATTATATTGAGGAATGGAAAAACCTTCTTTACCTCAACCGGTGTGGATCTGTTGTGAAAGCACCTAGTATTCTAGCGTCTTACAGAAATATTAGTCTTCATGCGAACGACAGCTCCCTGGGATATGCTCTAGTAATATCTTGAGTATTGCCTAATTTAAGCCCTACAGTTTGTAAAAAGTAAAGACTTTACTTTCGGCCTTTTCTTTATCCTCTAGGAACAGATGGCTGGTGGAATCTTCCACAAGGGTCATCCTCTTGAGATGTTTCACCAGTTGCTCAAGGTCCAGATTTCATTAAAAACGTGAAAATCCACATCAACGCTCTAACAACGAGGTTTATAAACCACTATCCAGTTATTTAAAAGTAATGGCATTTAAAATGATTTATAACGATGCATTGGAAAAAAAAAATTCATTAGTGAAGCAGCGAGTGGTATGAATGCTTGCTTAGCACATAGAGACTTTATATCATTGTGAGGCAAGATATATTGCAGCCCAAGATTTATTTTAAATGGTGAAGGTAGCATCAAGTTTAAATTAAATAAATAAATTATATTTTGAACCCGTAAGGAGAACCATTATCGTTCTCAGCTGATTCTTTGTATAAAGGTAATAAAGGTAAAGAGATAAAGGTAAATATTTTATTTAACCTCTGATAAATTAATATAAAGTTTATACCCGGTTTTGAAGGCAAGCTTTTTCTCTTCTTTTTTTTTTTTAATTTCCTGATAAGACCAATTCATGTATTGCAGTAAGGGTCAGGTTTATTAATATTGTTATTGAGGCCTTTGTCGCTAGAATTGATACTATCTCATTGACTCGAATACTTTCTTGTCCAGATAAATATTATTATATGTATATTCAAACATTTCAAAGATATTAAGCGCCGAGTGTAAATTTGGATAACTATGGTACACGAACTCCAAATCCCATAAACCTCAGGAATCTAAGAACCTGGAAAATTTGATATTACTATTCGAAAGCAAAGCCGCGTAATGATGGTTTCCTCCACCAACATGAAGCAGCAACCATTTCTGCGAGGTCTGTCCTTACAGGGGATACTGTTCCTCACAATTTTATTTCGTTCAAAATTTAGCGTTCATATTAGGGTAAGTAATTTAGAGAATCTCTGGAAGAAGTTGAGTTTTAACAAAGCTCCGTTATATTGCAAGAAACAATAGATGGCACACCATCACGCTCGACCAAAGAGCCATAATTTAGCTACAGTTCCATTGTTACAGAAGTGCGTCGAGAGTATTTGATTCAAAGTTTACCTTTCAAAAAGAGCGCCTCTAGTAAATGATATCTAGAATATACGATATGTATATCAATATATATATATATTCAAAATACATACGATATCTCGAAGTAAGTCGATTGTATCGAAAGAAAAAATGTAATTACTTTTATTTGGCAAGTTGATTGCGTAAAATCAGGAAAAAAGCATTATTGAATGACTTTATTTAATTATCGATGGAAAAACCGTGATTTTTTTTTTATTCGATGAAGCCTGCTAGGGATCACACAACTGGTTCAATTCATACTTGTTTTCTCTTGCATTCTTTCATTATTTCCCTATGCCTCATTCTCCTTTCCTTAGAACACTTTTGGCCGGGTTTCCTTTTCGTTGTTATTTAGATTCCTTCCCGTTTTTGTAAGTTCGTAATCGTCTCGTTAGATCCAAACCCTAGACTGCTTAGAGCTGCATTATGGAGCATAAATTTTAAAAACTTTTGTGCCACAAATCAGCCACGAGATTTCGCTAAGGTGGAGTATAACAAGTTGTAATGATAACAGTTCCTACCTTTTGATTAAGTTGGATCTTTCAACTTCTGCTGTACAGCCGTAACGGTGTTCATCTACCACTAGACCTGTTTTTTAAATATATTTTTGTGATAAGTGGAACCTTCGGAAGCAGTTCTTCAAAATACTTTTTGATTAACATTTCTCTTCGGTAGTTTTGTAATTTTATTAACTATTCCATAGTTTTCCCGGGAAAAATTGATAGTTGGATGAAGTGCAGATCTCTGTTGTGGGACAAGTACGTGTGGTGGTACACTTTCCCGTACTATCATGCGTAGCCGGGGCAACTGCGGACCAGCGCATTGAAATAAAAGTTCTTACTTTGATAGATAGATAGATAGATAAAAGAACTTTATTCTGGGACTAGGGCCCTTAAGAATAACATGATTTAACAAATAAAACATAAACAATATCTGACTATAAGACTATAAGATACAGATCAGTTAATGTTTACAATATTTTCAGTAAAATAAATAAGCAAATAAAATAAGTTCTTTTCTCGAAAAATATAATTGATTTGAACAAAAACAAGAGGAGAAAAAACAAGAAAAGTAAAAGAGAGAAAATGAAAAATACAAAAATAATGAGTTGATTACCAAAGTTGAAATTTGTAGATTAAAAACTATTATTCACTTCTGATCCAGATGTTAATCCTAAACTGAAATTTCGCAATTAGAAAGCATAATTTTGGAGAGAAAGAAGGTGTTGGAAAAGGAGGGATTTGAATGAGGATAGAGAAGAAGCATGGCAGATATTAGAAGGGAAGGAATTCCAAAAGGTAGAGGAGCGGGCGGGAAAGGAACGTTGGAATGTTTTGGTTCTGTGGGAGGCTGTAGATGTAGGAAGGGTGGTGGGTGGCGATAGTTTGGTATAGGAAAGATCCGAGGAAATATTGTCTAGGTTGCAGGAGAAGAGCCACTTAAACTCGCCGTAAAAGTGGGACAGATGAGCCCGTCTCGAGGTGCCGAAGACAAATCTTAAAAACAGTTCATAATCCGCTTCAATCTGTCCTCGAGCACATTCGAGAGGCCCCCGTATACCACACACCCATAGTCAAAGTGGGTAAAAAGATAGAGGATACAAGGAGTTTGCGGTTAGGTTGTGGAAGATGTCAAGAACGATGGAATAATTTAAGGGTACTTATTGACCGTCGAGAAATTTGGACGATGTGGGATTTCCAGGAAAGGATTTGGTCTATAGTAATACCCAAGTTTTTAACTGAGGAGCTGAATATGATGGAGTGATCATTTAAGATTAAAATAGGAAAGGTTGAATGCATGATTCAAATATATTCCACATCCCAGTTTCATGACTCACTGAAGATTGTAGCATGTGAATCTCAGGCTGATTTTAACTTTTTTTTTTATGATTATGGTTTACATCAGTATTATAATCCTTTAAGGACGGACTATTTTTTACTTGCTCCACAACCGCTACTGCTTGAATAATGTTCAAAATACCTCGTGCGCACTTTCCCCTTAAATCAGGGGCAAATGCGTATTACGAACTATTAAACTGAATTATCAATCTCATAAAAATGGGTCATTTTTAAAAATAGAGGAAAAGTCTAACTTCAAAAATAAAAATTCTACATGCATTTAAAGCCAACCTTTATAAAATCTGGTACGCACTTACACCACTTTACATACATTAATTTCAGAGGCGATTCTTATCGTATTTGGAAAAATCCACAAGTTTGTTGGCTTACTTAGATTATTATTCAGTGGAGTAAGAATTAAAAAAATTATATTATAAGTTATATAAGTTATATTATAATTATAATAAAATAGATTATAAGTTGTAGCAACTGATCAGTTCATGAGGAAGTTTGCTTTGATTAACGTGGAGGTGACATAAATTTATTAATTCACATCTTTATTGTTGTGAGCTTGTTTAATTTATTGAATAGATTAATTAATTTGAATAATATGTAAACTCAGGTATTACTCTGACCAAACGTCTAAGGGCTTGATTTTACTTTTTTTTTCTCGATGAAATATCGATCTAATTTTATGTTTGAACAAGATAAATTCACTTCATGAACAATTTTTATGTATATGATTAGTAAAAACTACATTTTTGCGCTGATTTCGTTGTTATTGCATTGTATGTAATTAATTATTTTCCAGTAGATACCAGTTAGGTTACCTTTAATTTATTCATTTATCTACTTATCTTAAAATTAAATCACCCAAGCCTTCTTTAAGGCTTCCAAAATATCATTGAATTTCTATATTTGTAAATCTATAAAGATCCTACTCATAATTGAGCAGTCAGTCGAAAGAAGAATTAGAGGCCAAGTCTCCAAACAAAAAATCAATCAAGATTTTTGCTTATTATCTTTTATTAAAATGGTGAGGCATAGAGGTCTTAACGTAGATTGTATATTAAAAGTAATTTTATTACAATGTCTTTGAATCTTATTTTTTAACTTCATACTAAACTCTTGAAACATCCCTTTTTCGAATTAAAGGACATAATAAGGACGAGAATCCTTTTTTTTTTTTTTTTTTTTTGTTATTTTGTAGTAAGGTCTTAAAGGTTTTATAGACAGATTATACTACCGTCTTACGTTTTAACACAAGATAAAAATTCTAGAGTTCTTAGTTTCATTTGAATTGTCCTTTTAAACTGTTATTTTTTTTAAAACTGGAAAAGCTTTTTGAAAATAAATCTTTAGAAAAGTTAAAGCAATTTAAAAAGTGTATGGCAAATTTAAAAAAAAAAAATGTTACGGCTTTTGATCGAATAGTTGGATAGGAAAAATTTAACTAAGTTTATTATAAGTCAATAAGGATTCAAGGACGGAGACTATTTTTGATGTAATAGTTAAGTAAAAAAGGTCACAGTTGTCTCAACATTTTATGAGCATTTATTATATGCCCAAATTATCGCTCATTCAGGTCTATGGGGGCATTGGTACATGCAGGGGCGTAATCAGGGTTTTTTTTTTTTTAATTTTAAGGCGATTTAAATTTTTTGGGGGGGAGATTTAAAGAGAAGAAGGCAAATAATTTGCTAAATATGTATAATCGCCAAATTGGGCGTATGTTTTAAGGTTAAGCATGAAAATTGTATCAAACATTATTATTAAATATTACCCAAAATATTACTCAAAATACAAATCTTATATAGGAGGGTATGAAAATTAAATTTTTTTGTTCATTTCGTGGGGAAGGATATTCCCCCGATCCCTCCCCCTGCGTACGCCTCTGGGTACATCAGTTGACGTTATAAGTATATCATAAGAATTTATATCGAGTAATTTTAATCAAACATTAAGAAATAAACAGCATTCCTAACTTTATCGGATTTTGTCTGATTTTAGTTATCCCTTAATTATTTGTAATTACCGCAAACTTCCATAATCCCATTAAACTTAAAAAAACAAAAAATAAAGTATTTATTTTATTTTATTAAATTGTCAAATATTAGTTCAATAAAACTGGCATGGTTGAGTTGCGTTGGTCAAAATTCAATCTTTCTTTACATTTAATTTTATTGTTACGAGCAATTGTGAAGTAGTGTTATTTGCAACTAAAATGATGAATTTGTCCCCAAACTATGCATGAACTCGTACTTCAGTCATTTTCCGGATTTTTATAAAAATTAATATATTATAAAACAGCAGCCTGAAATTGCATATTAGTTTTTCAACGTGACCTTTGAGGTCTCTTCAAGTCCAAGCAAGGTATCAGTCTTCTTTTTTATTTTCCTTTTATGTTTAAGATGCTCTCATAAGTTCTTGCAAGAGTTCATAACCTCCAACATTCCAGAAAAAAAAATATAAAAACAGAAATAAACGGGAATGGTAGGATAAATTTCCATTAACTAACAAAAATGGAAATTGAAACGATTCTTTCAATTCTCGATTAATTAGCTCAAAATTAATATATATCGCCTTTAAGAAAGTCAAGAGGTAATTTCCAGATAATAAAAATTTAGTTCAGTTATTAAACGATAGGTTAGTGCGAGAAATAGAATTTCGAAAATGTAAAATTATTTTACAATTTTTTAATCTCTTGAGCGAACGTAGCGAGCGGAATTCGGCAGCACTAATAATTCTAAATAATATCTAATTAAATCAGTAATAATTTTAATAATTACAAAGCATACGAATGTTACAATTGAATGAAAAGTTTAGCACAAATGTTTGTTAGTACAATGTTTTGAAAAGTTGGCACAAATAACGCTAGAGAGCTCTAGAGCGGCACCCACCACTGATAAGGCGGCTGCATCGTAAAGTTGTACCATTTTTTTTTTCCCCCAAGGCCAAAAGATTATAAATGAACAATTAAAAAGAAATCGATGATTGTTTGGAAATACGAACAATGTAGAACGGAAGATGGAGAAAGTAAAGCATCCCTGATGTATCATTTCAGTCGATCCAATCTCATCTCATCTCATTTCCGGAGTGGGATAATGTTGATTGATGTGTTCCAGTGGCCGACACAATTCACTTAATTTAAGCTTCTACTCCACGATCAGGTCTTAGCAGCACTTAACTGTTCTGCTCTTAAACTCTATCCCAGAAATACATTGGAATAAGTATGAGATGATCTATCCATTTGGAAATTATTTTGATATCCATAAAACAAATTATTCCGTGTAAAGAAAATAAAATACTTTGTTTTAATGGTTTATATGTATAGGATATAAAATTAAAGATAGCGGCAAACAACAAACTATTCGACATTTCGCCGATTCATACATCATCAGGGCAGAAAAAATCAGATCACATACGATATATGCAGACAAAATGCACCTCATCTCACTTCAGCAGTCTAAAAAGACATCAACTAGAGAAAGTACCTCACTCCTAGACATGTGCTCACAAATCTACAACTGGCAAGTTGTTTACCGTTATTTTAGAGCAGGGGGGAGCAAAGGGGGCACTTGCCCCGAGCGGCAGATTTTAGGAGACTGCATTCCGAGCGAAATTTTATTTATTATATTTGTTTATGGACAATTTAAATTAATACAAAAGAATAAATTCTAAATTTACGGCTTTATGTTTGCTATATTCCAATTGTATCCCCTCAATTTTAATAATAATAATTGTCATAAATCTAAATATAAAATTTTAAACAAGTGCAATCAAAAAGCGATACAATTCAATATTTCCCATTTGAAATGGAAGACACGAGACAATTTTTAAATAATGTCGGGCATTGTTTCATAGTGGTGACGTCCCAGGAGATGTCTCTTTGAGCTCCCTTCACCCGAATTATCTTTTATCAGTTTATTATCATTACGTAATCTATAGAGAAAGTGTTATTATTTATTGGAGATTTTCACATAGCACCTTTTTTTGTGGGAAGTGACTAAACTCGATTATACTTAAAAAAAAAAATTATGATCTCATTCATTTTAGATGAAACGAAAGTAAGTTGCAGCTTGTAAATTTATGAAATACAGTATTACTTTCTTGTTTTCTTTTCCTGCATATTGAAGTATTTATTTCGTCTTCCGAAATATGAAAGGCAAACGTGGAGCCATCTCACGGTAGTTGAGATAGCTAGGCGATGGTAGCGCCCTCTGCAGGAACTAAAAGGTATAGGGGGTCATAAAAGACCAGAATATTCAGGTCTGAATTCAGGTCAGGACATTAAAAATCTGAAGGTCCAGACAGACAGCATTTTTTTTCTTCAGAGCTACTCTACAATGACCGAGTAGAGCAAGAAGCTGTCCTCTGGCATAGGAGAGAAGAGAGATGAGCGACAGACGAGGAGAAGCCTGCAGGCCTGCAGAGTATAATTTCAAGAAATCTCAAAGCTCATGAAACGGAGTAAGTCACCTTTTTTTTTGCATGATCTGCCACTATTCACCTACCTTCAACATAATCTTCCGACAGCTCATCATCTTCAATAGACCCTGCTTTTTAAATTTAATTAACCCTGTTAATCATAATTGTTCAAATTTTGGCTTCCCCATTCCGCATGTAATTCAGAAATATATTAATCCATAGTATCCATTGTCTTAAATAGTCTTTTTTTCATACAGTCCACTCCAATTTTCAAACAGATTTAATATCAAAAGGTGTTAATACTTGATCATGAAAGGTGAAATTATTAACACCGTACAGCATTATTAATGAAATAGGGATATTCTACTCCCTGTATCAACCCTGATTTTTATTTTTCATATTATGATATTCATCTACTTTATCATCTCAACAAAGAAATGACAAAACGTCATAAGGAGACATATAAGGAAGATTAGATGTGTGTAAAATTAGGTGTCACTTTGGTGAGGGGTAGTGAATTGTGCGCAAGATTAGTAAATAGGCCGATTATTTCCGTATCCGACCCCCCAAAGGTACCCTTAGCAATTTATTTTTTTTAAACTTATCTCAAAGGACTTGAGCTGTATATACCAGTAAGTATGAATAACTTTAAAGTGTAAATACAAATTTCTTGTAAGTTGTTAGTAATTGCACCCCCCCTCCCTCCCCGCAACAATAGTAATGGACAAAATAATCATAAGCATTGCCTGGAAGCAATTACATTATGTTAGTATTACCCAATAAATGTCGTATACGGAAGGAGAAAATGATGTTTATTGTTTATTGATGTAGTTTGTCGTATTAATAAGTTCTTTTTTTTGTGATATTTATCTTCTCGTTTTTTATTACCTTATATGGAAAAAATGCAGTATTCTATATTCAAAACTTTAGGATTATTATTTAGTTTTGGAAAAATGAGCGTGATATTCCCATCACATAAATAACTAAATTTTAATTAAGGTAAGGCCCCGAATTGAACTGAAAACGATCTGTTGGGGATAAGCTTATCTCCTGAGCAAAAGGCTAATTAAAACAGTAATAATTTTAATTATCCTAATGAATATGAATTTTGAATGCTACCGCACAAATACAAAGCTTTAGGAATATTCTATTTTTTTTTTAATTAAAGAAATTTTAGTAATGAAATGTAATTAAAATTTATTTTTTAAACGCCATCACACAAATCCCCATAATTACGAAGAAGGTAGACTTTATCAGTGTCAGGTTATGTCAGATAACAACAGAAGATATAGTCGACTGTTTAATACGAAAGTACAATGAGATCTATTGAAAAATAAATTTGATGATTGCAGTCCCGGCCAGATTCTTCACTCATGACCAGAGTATTTGTGGCTTTAGCTCTCTAAGCATCCACTGGCTTTCGGTATCAATGACATGGCGATAGAAATGCGATGGGATCTCATAGGGCCTTGCTTTACCCCTCATATGTGGAGAGAAAGTTGGTTTGGGGGTCCACATGTCATGTGTAAATATGGTAATTAAATAATGAATGAGATTTCATTATTGTTATTTTATTCTTATTAATTTTGTAGTTATTATTGTTTGGTTATAATTTTCTTTCGTGTTTATCATCATATATCATTTTTTTTATTTTATTGTATGTATATACTCGTATATATATAAGATAAGGACCGAAGTGCAACAGTATTAGCCTTAATTCCACATACGGCTGTAAACGGCAGCCAAAATGTATATAAGGAGGATGAGAACCTGAATAAGTCGTAAACGCATAACATGTGTGTATATATATATATATATATATATATATATATATATATATATGTATATATATATATGTATATATACACACACACATACATTTCAAGGGGGTATTTAGTACACTGGATTTTAAGTCGGGATACCACGAAATCCGAATGTACCCGAGGGATCAACACAAAACTGCATTCACTTTTGAGAGGGGGCACTACGAATTCACGCGGATGCCGTTCAGATTGAAGAACACCCCAATAACGTTTCAGCGCCTCATAGACGAATTCCTAAGGGGGACCTATTAGTGTTCAGTAAATCTGAAGCCGAGCACGTTAGGCACCTGCACAGTGTCTTTGTACGAGTGCGCCAGTGTGGTCTAAAACTATCGAGCGAAAAATCACTCTTAGGGCAGGACCAAATCAAATTTTTAGGCCATACGATCACGAAATATGGAGTCAAATCCAACAAAGCAGAGGCCATTCGGAAAATGGGCGGCGATTCCCTGTCCACACCGATCACAGACCCCTGCAATGGGTGGGGACATTAAAGGAATCCTCAGCGAGAGATACGAGATGGAAAGAGCTCATAACCCAGTAAAATATGGGAATAGTGTATAGGCCAGGTAATGAGAACGTAGTCGCTGACTTGCTGCCCTGGGCCATCTCGGTAAATGCCATAGAGGAGGTGAATGGGGGACCATCTATTTCGTCCGTCGATTTCTGACGAAAAGGACACCCGAACGAAGAAGGAGAATCCTCAGGAGAGAGGAGCTCGACCGAGGAAAGACCAGCGGAGATGGAAGAAATGGAAGAGCTGATAAACAACAAGTGGCGCCAAATAATCTGGAAAACCAGGCCTCATGAAGGTGGAATACTCCCGATATGGACGCAGCAAGATCAACTCCTTTTGGTGTCAACCAGGAGCGAGAGAGGACCAAAATTGCAGAGCGCTTAAGGATGCGTCGAAGCCAGGAGCGACTTACCATCTCTAAATGGGAAACGCCACGATCTGGAAAAAGATTAAGAAATTATTGCGGTCCGAGCAAATCGGGATGGACCGGACCTTCATCCGCTGTAAGCTAATAGCGGATATCATGAGAGACGAAGGACAAGAGAAAGAGCTGACGCTTGCGTACTACCAAGGGGGAACAATCACCGCGGGGTGAACGAAAATTTGCAGGCGCTGCGGCGGAATTATTTTTGATAGGGAATGATGAAATCCATCCAGAGACCATGGGGATATGTTCCTTATTTCTCGCCACCAAAAATGACAGGCATCCCCCCAAGAGGAAGACAGGAGGAGACGCCGACTGCGGACACGACGTTATGGGATTTACAAGTGTATACATTCATCTGGAGAGCATAAAAGTGGGTCACGATCATTGGCCTCTTCAGTAAAGCGGCGATGGCACACCAGATCCACGAATGATCAGCGGAAGTGGTCCTGCGAGCGCTCCAGATGTGATTTCAATTTTACGGGTGGCCAGAGCGATTTTCGTCAGACGGGAGGAGGGACTTCGATAATGATCAGATTAGAGGGAAATAAAGAAGCTGGATGTAGTGTGGCATCTTAATACACTAGTCACCCTAAGAGTAGAGGGAACATTGAAAGGCTACACAGCACCCTGAGCGACCATTTGAGAGTGTACCAGGTAGTAGCGTACAACCACTCCATCCACACAGTGACAGGGTTCTCGCCGTTCGAAGTAATTTTCGGGTTGCGGGCAGCGGCGCCTGGATTATGGGGATACGGCGGGTAACGACGAAATTGCGGGAAATTTGTTGAATAACATGATCGAATTGGGAAAACGATGGGAGAAGGTCTGCGTGAAAATCGACAAGGAAAAGCGCAGTAGGGTAGCGCGGGAAAATCTTCGAGTAAAAGACGTGATGGGACGAAAAGAATCGGGCCCATCGTTTATCGTAAGATAATTTCCAATGGAGAAAGGAGCTGTTGCGATACGAGGGGCCATTTAGCGCGATTATAATTAGAGAACATAATACAGTCACTTTGAGAATGTCAGCGAACCTAATAAGAGATTCACATCGAGCAATTAAAGCTCCCAATAGTAGGACCGTAACGAGCTGGAGTGTCCTTGTCTCAGCGCACAGCACTATTGTAAAATAGTGAGTAAAAGAAAAATCTATAGAAATGAATTTTGAATTCAGAAGGGTTATACATTTTTTCTGATGTATATTCTTTGTTTTTTATTTTGTATTTTCTACTTTTTTTCATTTATGAATGAATGAATGAATGAATAAAGCCTTTTATTACAAAAAGTAACAGAATTTTACTATTTTTACTTCTGATGCTACTTACAATATTTACAATATTATGAACTTTTTTTCTTTTTTTTTTTCTGTTAATTTATGTGGGCCTTCCCCTTAGGGAGTGATGGTCTAACTTCCCTGGAGACCAATTCCTACTGGGAAGTGTTTTTTTTTTTTCATTTATATATGCTATTATATATTTATGTATGTAGGGTGAGTGAAGTGATTACTGGGAGCAGTGAGGTGTAAATAAAGTCATAGTCTAGTAAGTGTATAATGTGAGGCCTTAACGACTGAGAACTGCGCTCTCCGTTCCAATGAATTTGCAAACATGTTCGTAAACGTGAAATGTTCGTAAACTGGCAGGGGGGAGTTAAGGGCCTGGAGTGCAACAGTATTAGCCTTGATACCACATACGGCTGTAAACGGCAGCCAAAATGTATATAAGGAGGATGAGAAACTGAACAAAGTTAGTCTTATTTCGGATATTGTCATTACATTAATATTTTCCTTTTGTTTTTACGTTGGAGTCGTTGAGGCATAACTTATGTCTAATTTGCCAAGTATAGTGAACATAATTCAATACTGTTTTATTGCTGTTTAATGTCCAAAGTAACAGTGACATATTTTAAAAAAAGAACTGAATTTAGAGGATTCGTAAATAAGTATTTATGTAGGAATTGAAGATAAGTTTCTCTACGTTTCAAAATTGTGTTCCATGTTAACCTTCTTTCACAGGAACAATAGCATATTTTTGATGAAATTGATTTTTTTTTTCATATGTTTTAATCGTAAGTTAACAAATCATCTAAATTGAAAATATATTTTAAAGTATAAAATTTCAATGCATTGTTCGAATTGAAATTCATGGCTAGATCCTCACAATGATAGTGTGAAGTGGTTGTAATTAGAACGAACGAGGAAAAAGAGGAGTGCGGGGGTGGTATGGTGAGGTTAAGTTGCGAAGTCATGATTGAAGGGCATCAAATCAACCTCAATTCCTAGGCAAGACGTTGAGCCAAAGCAAAAAAAATTAATACAGGTTAATACAAATCACAAAAATAAAAATCTGTAAAAATGATGGGGGGGGGGGGGGGGTAGGTAGAGGAGGGGGATCAATACTGGCCCAACCCGCAGGCGCTCTCCCTCATTTTAACACTAACGCAATTGCTCTTCAAATGTAGCAAATAACAACTACAAGGTGTTGCTACTTACCTTAGTATCTTAGCACCCTCTACAATGGCCCATCGACTTACCTGGAACTAATCGACCAGTCCATTAGGGATTCTTCTTCCACGCATTACATTTAATGTACTAATCCGTTACTCCTGAAATCGCTATCAAGGATCAGAAATAGACATGTTATTAATAAATAAATATATATATAAAGAAAACAAAAAAAAAAAAAACCTAAGATTGAATGTATAAGCTCCAGATATAAAAAAAAAAAAAGAGGTCACTTACCAGTCGACTAAGTTTACTAATATACTTTTTCTTTTAAAACTTTTAATACTGTTTTCTGGTTTCATTTTCTTAATGAGTGCTAATGTAAAAATCTAATCACTTGGGGAAAGACAAATAATGATTAGCCAACAGTGATTTGTTTGGTAATTTATTACAAGAGATTATCTTATTTTGTGTTTATTTAATATTTATTGAAATTACAATTGTATACAAGGCAAATAAAGTTAATGAGCTGTACACACATGAAATAGGAGTAAACAACTTGAATTTGACATGGGAAGAAGCCACTCTAATGATAGATTGTTATGTTAGAAGGCCACGGGACCACTTCCTTTTCAATATTTGGCGGAATATCGTAGATAGTAATGGAAAAGAGGTCTTCCAAAGGATTCGAGTGATATTGCAATTTATCGTGGAAAGAATGATGCCATCATATCAACGACCGAATACTCAGAATAAACAAATTTCTTCCTAAAGGTATGTTGCAACCGCAAGATTTGAATTATTTATTCGTTTAATGAATAATTTATTAAGCATATAAACAATATTTCCGCTATTAAGCTTTATTTTATACGTTTTCGCATGTCTTTATGGCAATTTACAAATATTATAAATTAAAAAAAAATATATTGATGTGCAGATATATTAAAATAAAAATGCGCTTTAAGCCATTATAAAAACAACTGTAACACGAGGTTTTGATTTGGTTGAGATCATGTGTAAATTCTTCAGTTACGTGAGGCTAACTCCGGCTCCATACCAGAGCCAAATCGTTTGACACATTTTTTGGAAAATCGTTTGCCACCGGTGTGGACCGGGATATTTGTGAATGTTGGAGCATTGGTGAAAGTACTAGGCCGATGTTTGCGTTGGCAATTGCACTGACTGTTCCGGAGCGGTTTTGTTTCTCACATCAAAGGGATTTGCCATTGCCATTGCGTTCCATCCACACCAGGGACGAACTGTTTGCCCAACGGGTTCCTCATTTTTACCTGAATAGTGGATTTTATAATTTTTGCCACATTAAAGTTTATATTGAAATAATCGATGATTCATAACTTGATAACTTCTGGTTGTTAATTCCATTTATTGTATTGATTCGTACTTTTCTTTACTTAACTTTTTTTTATAAACCACGTATTTTCGCAAACATTTGGGATTAGTCAAATGTTTTGCCAAGTTTGTGGATGCCCCATTTGTACAGTTGTACTTTCACATTTCAAACTTCGCAAACATTGGCCAAGTTGTTTGACAAACGATTTGCCACTGGTGTGAAGCCGGCATAAAAGTCAATCAGAAGAAAATAAAAGAAAAATCCAGAACAAGCGTTTCACAGGAAATCTAGTAAGTATGTTTCCAGGTCATAAAACCTTTGACTCATAAAAGCTTAAAAGACTTTAACCCTGAATCTACCAGAGC
The DNA here is from genome assembly GCA_948150685.1 of Rhaphigaster nebulosa. Classification (NCBI taxonomy): domain Eukaryota; kingdom Metazoa; phylum Arthropoda; class Insecta; order Hemiptera; family Pentatomidae; genus Rhaphigaster; species Rhaphigaster nebulosa. The sequence continues at coordinate 118,579,778 of OX411307.1, read as the reverse complement.
GCTATGTGTAGTATTCCTTTAGCACGTGATAAGACTGCTAATAACTTTTTTTCTTTTTTTTTATGATATATAATTTTTATATTGACAATGAGACAACTGTCCCTCGAAATAGTATAGTTGCACAGACTATATATATCTAGCTATATCAACAAATATACATTTGTAGATAATTTTTAGAAGCCATAGGCATTTGTTTAAACATTAATGAATATTTTCCACATGGGCGCTGTGGATTGATGATTAAATAGGGGAAGAAATAAGCGATGTTTAAAGGGTGCTTTAGAAAAAGATTTACGTATTATAGATTTAAGATAAGGATATAGGCAAGGGGTATGAAAACAGCAGGTTGGGATCTGACATTCTAAGGGTGATCAGAAAAATGTAGAGTGAGAAAATTAAAAATACAAGGAGGCTTTTTTGAATCTAAAGGATTGGGCTAGAATGACTCGCAAAAAGGAGGATAATTTAAAATAATATCACGAGAAATATGAACTCTAAAAGTCGAAGCAACGTGCTATTTTCCTCCACTGCTCAAATGAAGCCAAATTAATTAGAAATATAACCTCAATTTGCGTCGGATTAGAGTTTGCTAGAGATAGGTTGAGTGTGGCTAGTAGGGTATGCGCTGTCTGTGAATGAGATGACAGTAGGTCTAAAGTACACCATTCCCACTTCACTAAACCGTTCATTGTTGTCAATAGTCTAATGTTTCTTTTTCTTTTTTTTTTTTTTAAACTTATTTGTTGAAGTTTTCGTAGTTTTAATTTAAGATGGATTGGACATATACGTACGTAATAATGGGCTAACGGAAATTTAAATCTCTCATTGTACGGGAGATACTTAAAATTATCCAATTTGTAAATGAAGGAAAAAAGTTGAAAAATGACTTAGGCGCTAATTCGGTATCCCTTGCCTTACCTTGTCTAAAATTTTGAAATATGCTGTGGAACTTCCATTTTTGGCAAGTGAAGCTAGAATTCTAAAGAAAAAAAAAAACGTGAAATTTTCTGATATTGGAGAATGCATGGTTTAGTGGTTTAAGCAATGCCGAGACAAAAATATCAGTTTGTGCTGTCCATTGTTAAGATAAAAACTTGAACATTTTGCCAAAACATTGAGTTATGAGTGCTTAAGGGATCTAAGGGATTGGACTAAAATGACTCGGGAAAAAGAGGATAACTTGAAATAATATCACGAGAAATATGACCTCTAAAAGTCAAAGCAGTGAGCTATTATCCTCCACTCCTCAATTAAATTAGAAATATTACCTCAATTTGCCGCAGGTAAGAGTTTGCCAGAGTTAGATTGAATGTGGTGCATACACACATACGTATGAGTGTACATATACATACAAACGCGCCATAGTCAATGACTGGCTCAATAATTTAAATAAAAAAGAGGTACGATATTGTTTTAAAGAGAATTTGCGGTGAAAGTACGAGTGCATTACATTATGTTATTATTAAACATTATATTAGTTAATACTATTTCTATAACTCGAAATATCTAATATCTAACCTCTATAACTCAAACTATGCATAACTGGAAGAAATTTCTCATTCCCTTGATGGTTCGAGTCACCAACAGTTTACTGTATTTCATTTCTTCCGTGTTATTTTTGCTCTTAGTGCATTTAATAACATTCGATGGACCTATAATTTGAATTAATAATCTTTCCATGAGTGTTATAGGTGAACTCTATTTTCAGTAACAATCATCGTGGTACCATCAACTTCTCTAAAATACCGTTACCTTTCAAAGAACAGACATACTGGCCGATGCTTTCCTATGTCTAATTATAAGGTTTTAAATTTGATAACTTAAGATAGTTTGTCATTTTAATTAAGCTATTAAACAGATTTTAGACCAATGTTTATTAGCGTTCGTGTTTCCTAAGATCAGTCATAATTGCTATATCGGAAGTAAATATTTGACTAAAAGTCGGTATTATTTATTTAAAAACTCCGTATGTTTCAGTCTAGATTGTCTAATGAACAAGGAAACATTTGAGGTTCCTGGAGTTTGTGTGCTTTGTAGAGGACAGGCTGACATGATCTGGATCAGCTGAGACAACCTCAGTAATAGCTATACCCTTAGTTAACCTCATTACCTTGTGGATTAGATTGCAGAGTTAATTGGCCTCAACGGAACTATGCAACGGCAGGCTTCAATTCACATACTGGATTTCTAAGTGAATCTAGTTACAGTAGATTCCTTAATTACAATTATAATGCAACTCATTAGTCAAAATCTACATTCAAGGAAATCAGAATTTTCTTTTTTCATGCTCTTTTCAAGCTAAAACTTTTTTCAGAGTTTTATAGCACCAAGTCCTAAAAGAATATAAAATATAGGGCCCAAATATCGCCCACTTAAGACATTTGTTTTTTATTTGAAAACTAATTAATGTGCTTTTTGTCTAAATATGGTTTTTTAATCTTTTAACTAGAATGTTGTATAAATATAAATTTAATTGCCACACAAACACATTAAGATAACATAAAAAACAAATTTTTTTATCGCCCACCGTATCGTCGGTTTGGAGGTAAAAGTGTTCAACTGCATTTTAGTGAAAATGAAAAGTTGTTGCTATTTACCCGTCTCTGAACTAAATTTGCGATTCATAATTGACAAAATTGTGAAATCATCAATGCTTAGCTGATAGTTATTGATTATTTCACAATTTTGTCAACCATGAAGCGTAAATTTGGTTCAGGCACAAGTAAATAGTAAACAACTTTTCATTTTCACAAAAATGCAGTTGAACACTTTTACCAACAGACCTACGATATGTTCCTAATATTTCCTACGTCTAAAATGGGATTAAATGAAGTAAAACTAATGTCTCATTGACTAATTAAGTATATCAAAAAACTTTTATACATCTTAATAAGTTCTAATGTAAGCGATTGGGGTTTCCTTAGTAACAAGGTAGGGTGCCCCATTAAAAAAGTTGTGCCTTTTCTTGAGCAAAGAAAATGTTTTGAAGCTAAAACTTTTTTCCCAGTTCTAACACCAAATCTTAAAAAGAATATAAAGTAGAGGGCTCAAATATCGCCCACTTAAGATATCTTTTTATTTTATTTCAAAACTGATAAATGTGATTTTTGTCTAAAAATAGTTTTAATCTGTTATATAGAATGTTACATACAAATAAATTTAATTGCAACGCAAACACATTATGTTGACATAAAAAAATATATATTTTTTTTTTACTACTGCCAAATTCGCTATTTGAATTTGTTGAAATTGTTCCCAATATCGCCCATCGAATGTTCCTAATATCGCCTATGTCTAAAGTGGGATTAAATGAAGTAAAAAGTATGTTACAATTATTAATTAAATATATCAAAGAACTTTTTTGCATCTTAATTCGTTATAAAGGAAGCGGTTAAGGTTTCCTTACTGATAAGGTAAGGTGTCTCTTCTTTAGCAAAGGACGAAGCGGCTTCCTACCTGCAATTTTTGTTTTTTTTACGAAAATGGATGGTGGCAAGTTGAAATACCATTCTTTTCATGTGTTTTGCCTCAAGTCCTTCACCCGCGGGCGAGCGTGACCCGTGAGTTCTCCCCAGATTCTACATCGCACTTCCTGTACTAAGGGCGTTTGATTTGCAGAAAGCGGGGAACACACCGATGACCTCACCCCTCACCATCACTCCCTCTCAGTCTATTTTTATTATTAATTTTGATTATCCAGGTAATTGTACTTATTTTTGTTTAATCATTAGTTATTTGTTGCAAATAAATTTAATTTGGCTCATATACCCCCTCATATATAGGCTCATATATAGGTCTTTTGCGAGTTTCCAATTATACTTATGTTTGTTATTAGGATTCATAACTTATTTGTTGCTACAAAAATTAATTTAGCGATTGCGTCATTTATGATAATCAGTTTTATAATTCTGTATGGATTGATTTGATTATGTATGCTGTCATTGTTACGCAAATTTTTAAAACACCTCATTACTTTACACTCCTGAAAATGCTTTAGTTTCGTACCCGCATGGTAAATAAATTCAAAGGTCGTTCAATCAAGCGACTAGATATCTTTACCAAAGGAATCATTTCTCTAACCTTGCAATGTATCAAAGGATTGAATATTCATGATTGATTTTCGTTTGGACGTGTAAGAGAAACGCACCAAACAGCGTATATTTTATATTCTAGTTAGTATACATGAGATATCTCAGGTCATTACGCACTCCCAGACTTATATTCGATTTAATATAACCGACGGGTTAATAGGTTTTTTTGTTCCATTTGTAAACAATATTATATTATAAATATATAAAACAGATGTTTCTCCTAATGGAACTTCAAGCATTATTTGAAGTTAATCTTCTGTTCTTTTTACTTAGTCTTTTATAGTGGGTCCTATGATTTTACACTAATAGCTTAAGGTACTTTAAGAGCCCTATCTCTTTGTTTTTTATTGCCCCTTTTACTTACTTATAGCCTTATCCCATGCCTTTCTATATGACATCTAAAAAAAGAAATAAAAAGTTTAGATTAGGGATTGATAAATTATTTGCCACTTCTATAATATTGTTTTTATTGAAAACTAGTTTCGAATATTATACATTCTTCTTCTGTTCTAAAAACACGCAAAAATTCAAAAATAAGCAATTCAAAATACAGCTCGGTATTATTATATATATTAAATTAAATGTAATATAAATTAGTACTATAAAACATTTATGAATTATGAATTTATGAATTAAGACAAGAAATCACACACATGATGGTACTCAACATGGTTTTAGTAGATTATATCAAACAGAAAAGTTTGTATTAATTTGTTCTCGCACTGAACTAGCAATGGAAGAAAGGTGTTTTAGATGGGAATAAATTTCAGATTGGACTATTGAAGATATTTATTCACATCTATAACAGAAAAAACAATTACTCGCCGGAATTACTGGAAAAAACCCGACCCTTAAACCGTTTATCTATAAACATCCCACCTTTCTTCCATTGCTAGTATGATATATATATATATATATATATATATATATATATATATATATATATATATATATATATATATATATATATATATATATTATATATAAGCAATATAAGTGGCAAATAATTTATCAATCCCTAATTAAATTGATCCTTCTATACCACCATGCGGATGTCAAATGAAAAAGCTTAGAAATTTTTAATATGCCCTAGGCGATATTACGAACACTCGAGTGGTACAACCTGAGTTTCAAATATAGCATCGTCTAACTTCGGAATCAGATCGCAAACTTAGAAACGAAATGTTCCTGTATGTATCCTACTACAGTTACAATGAATGCCTCAAATTGAAAAAAAAAAAAAACTCTACATTAAAAATTAGTATTGATCCCTGGCTTGGAGCGTTAATCAGGGAACAACCGTACATAACCGTGGTATGCGATATTAGGAACGTAGGCGATATTTGGGCAGAAATAACCTTATTTTAACCAAAATACGTACCCATATTATGAGATTAAATGTACCGATAATGCAAGAGGACGTATACTTTAGAGCATCAAGCGGTCGCAGATTGGGACGAGTATCAAAAAACTCACGACATTGACTAAAATTTGAAATTTTTATTACGACTTTAAAGTGTACATAAACTTATTCTTTTGGCTAGGAAGTATATCATACTCAATTTGCGAGTGATTGCAAAGGATTTTAGTGATGAAAATTTAATAAATCTTTTCAAAAGTTGGACACTTTTAATTATATAACTAGAAAATAGACGTTTTCAAATCTTTTCCTAGTCAATTACAATGGTATTTACCTTCTCTTTTTAATGATATATATACAGTAAATAAACTATTTCCAGAAGGTTTTACAACTTCACAATAATTGTTGGAAGGTACAATGTTAAAGACATTTTTTAAACGTGTTATTAGTTAAAAATGTTTATCAAATATCAAATTAGTTTATAACTCTAGATGTTTGGTAATTTTTTGGATATTCGCGTAGAATGGCATTACTAATGCATATGTGCCATTATGTGCCAAAAAAAAAAGCCTTCATACTTTACTCGGATTACGACCGATTTTGGCCACAAGCGGATTTTTAACGCAATATGTAATTAATTAAAGTATATATAATTTTTAACCACGGCCACTTTCCAATTTATAGAGTAAATTGTTAAAAGGAGTGGAATTTGGGCAAAAAATATTTTAAACAAAATCATTTTCTTTTTTTTTTTTTTTTTTTTTTTGTGAAACTTATGTGATGGAAATTGAAGCTAGCTTATCTTACTCGTCTAACTGCTGCATTATTTTCACTGATAAAGTAGGATTTTTTGGTCTATTCCTATAAAAAAAAAACAGTGTGGGGGTTCATTTAGTGCATACTAAGTGGTGTTTTATTTCAATTAAGCTATTTTGGGTATGTATTAAAATTCGGTAAGGTTAGGAAAGGAATTTGAAAACTTTAAAAAAAAATCTAACTTCTTTCGCGTTACTCTTATCACTAAATGGACTTCACTATTCGATTCAAGACGACAAAGTAAGTAAAGTACGATTCCCATTGAATTAATGTAGCGGAATATGTGGGTGAAAAAGTCATGAACCCAGAGATGCGCGTTTTGTCCCACTGTGGGTCGTCTTTGTTCAATTATTTAGTTGGAATGGTTTAACTTAAAAGAGCTTCAATATTTTTTGAGGATACCAAAAATTAGTTTGGTATTATGCAGTCGTGAATGTTAATCGCAATTGAAGAATTCGATAAGTCGGATTAATATTCCTTCGGATATTTGTCCGACAAGTGGATTGTGCTGTATAATTATTATTATTAGATTTAAAAAAACAGGTGTTGATCATTAATTTTATGTTTTTAAAATCGAGGTTCGTAAAACTTTTGGTCCTTAATTATTGGGACTATCGGGTGCAATTACCAGCTGGGGTGGTCGAATAGACCAGGATGTACTGAACTGAGTGAAGAATTCTAATGGAATGTTCTACTAAATATCCTCAACACGCATAGACAAGCAAAAGCTTGGCAGAGACAAATATTAGAATTAACTAGTCATCATATTTCTCAATGTGATTCGGAGAGACCACTTTTGATATGCTCATGCATAAAATCCCAATTATGGGAAGACAGTACCTTCGCTGAATAGCAGACAAGACAAGAGTGAGAAGAGTAAGAAATGAGACTGCACAGGAAGAATTAGGCACGAGTCACGTAAGCTAAATGGGGGAGATGGCTCAATCGCTTTGAGTATGTGAACAGGATGCCAGATGATCGAAAAGCCACATGTAAACGAAAAAGAACAACGAGGTGAGCTGAGGCTCACCTCAATCGCGCACAACAGAAGAGATGGGGCAGGAAGTGGAAGACCACTTCGGAGATGGAACGAATGACGTTTCGGTATCCCTCTATTGGGTATAGCGTTTATATTTTAAGGATTTCGTCCATATATGCGATAAAAAGAACTGGGCTCTAGTTTGAAGCGGCACTACGGAGATTAGAGGAAGAAGAAGAATTATTGGGTTACATTTTTCAGCCCATGACTTTTCTTGTTAGACTTGACATTTTGATGTTCTCCAAAATGCTTCAGCATGGTACGGTAAATGCAACCTTTTTTGATTTGATAAGCGTTTCTTCGATCAGCAGTGATTTAAGTTTGTAAGTTTCTATCTAAATGCATTTTCAAGTTATACCTACAGTTTTGAACGATTTGTAGGATCTATTGAACACGTTTGTTTGCTGTCTGTGTTTATTTTGTTCACAGCAAATCTTATCTGGCACACTAATTACATTCGGGTCCTACTGTTCATATTTCTTACACATTTTCGAGGTTTTACAGACTAAAAAAATATTTTTTGGCAACCACTGAGCACAATTATAGTATAATGACGCAAATTGACTATGATCATCCCTGATTGTCATTTTCTCCCACCCCACGGTTGATTTATTGCCAGTTTAATCGAATCCCTATTTCGATAATGAAAGTTGCTTAATTAATCATATACCATGCTTATTCCATTGAACCATTTTGAACAGTATTACACGGGAATTTGTAACTATATGGTGTATATCAGTGTGGTCATTAATGTTTATTCATTCAGATTTTAACTTAATTCAAAGATGTGATTAATAATTTAATCTTATTTAAATGCGTAAACAGGAATAAGTGTCTATGCCCGAACTCTTGCCTATAAATTACTTCGGAACATCATTCATAGCTTAGGTTCACATAGCTGAGTTCTATTCGATTGATAATACTCAGCTTACAGGAGAAATTAGAGCAAATGTTAACATTTTTGAAATTTTATGCAATACATGAAAAAGAAACATTTAAAGATGATTCAAAACGATTTAGCAAAAGATTTCTTTGTAAATTTGGATACTGATTTGTAATGAAAAAATCTTGGTTTACTATATTACATTATTTTCCATTCATTATAATTATTATTATTTATATAGCCTTATTATTTGGTTGTATCTTTGCACTACGAACGTCAGAAGTGCCTTTTATTTTTTTAAATTCTCAACCAATGTATCATTTCTCATATTTACAAAGGATGCTTTGTTAAATTTTAGTGTTTTAGTGGTGTTATTTTTATTTAAATCGTATACAACTAACCAGAGAGAATTAAATTAATTAAACGCAACATTGTTAATATGTAAAAAAAAAAAAAAAAATTCATAGAGTCTCTGCAGTTATATTTTAGTTTATTATTTTCAATAATAAACCATTGTGATCGACCAAGAAATAAAAGTTAAACACCCCCCAAAATCTGAGGTTATAATAGGTTATAAAATATGTTATAAAATAAATATGAGGTTATAAAATAGAATGAAAAAAATTCTTCTCTCCGCCAGAATTATATTATATATAAATATTATATTATATTATATATAAATGTATAAAGTGATCATTATACCAAAGCCTGAAAAAAAAAAAAAAAAATATATATATATATATATATATATATATATATATATATATATATATATATATATATATATATATATATATATATATATATATATATGTATGTATATCTATATATATATATATATATATATATATATATATATATATATATATATATATAAATTAACCTTAGTGTAATAATTTGCAGCGTTGTTTAACAACAATGGTTGGCTCCTGGACCTTATTTCATAATAAAGTACAAAAGTATAAGTACACCTATTGCATAAACTGTGAAATGTTGAAACGCGATAACATTTAAAATAGGTATATTAAAAAATGATTAATTAAAAATATCCACCTGTACTTTTGTGCCTTATTATGAAATGGGGCTCTGGAGTCAGAAGAATACCCTATTCATTTTCTTTAAATGATTTATTATTGGTTTATGGTGAATTTATGCAGGCTGGACAAATTTTATGACCTAACTTTGCATTGAAAATCATGCCTTGATGAAAGATATTCTTGAAAAAAAAAAAGAAAAAAAATACATGTAACACATCTCGAATCCTTAAACATGACCTCATTTATTGTTCGTAAACTTTTACGACTGTTTTTTTTTTGTTTATAAATTCTTGCAGGCTCTACGGGTCGTGTTGTGGTAGCAATAAAGTTTAAATTATCCCATTCGTTTGGATACTACCGTGCCGTACAGCTCTTCAACAGTTCAAGAATCTTTGCTCTGATTTCATTACCCCAACTTTACATTAAGTCTACACTTTTCCATCTCAAAATCCCACTTCTTTTCTCGCTGAATTTTTAAAAAAAATAATAATATTAAAGACCCGAACAATGGCTGAGTTTGATAGATTAAAAACAAATCAAGAAAATTCACAATTATCATTTGTAGACGTTTTAGTATCGATATTTCTGTACTTTTCCCTTTTTGTTTTCCTCTCTATCCTCCTCAGATACCTCATTTCCATTCCTTGTATTTGGCTCCTGTGTCTTGAGGTAATAGTTCAGGACTCACTGGTATAGGTCAATTACACAATTTGAACTTTATATAACATCAAAATGGATATTGCAATATCCAATTTACAAATTTTGTTGTTGTTGCCAGGAGGAGAGCTTGTTGGTGAAGCAGTGACACACTTTATATTATAGTAATTTAGACATTGCCAACATTTAATTCATCCAGCGATATTAATAAAACGTAATGAATCATAAATTAATGAGCAACATATAATGAAGGATGACTAATTAGATGGCTGCATAGGGCCTATCTATGTAATGATGGACCAAACTGAAACCAATTAGAGTTTAATTAATTGCTCTTCAATTAGAATAGCGAGTTTCCTGGGGCATCCACTAGATATTCCATACATAACGCTAATATGGAGGGCATACTGGTTGTTTATTAACACAGACTCATTAAATTACATAAAATGTATTCCACACTTTGGTAAAAGTAAATTTGTTACCTGATTGGACCCAACGGCATTCAATAAAAAAAAAGTCTGCTAAGTAGGTTATTATAGCTTCCTCACCATTTCAGTAAAGTATATAAGGGCTATATCCACAACTGAGGACCAACTCCTCCTTATTTTTGGCAGAAAGTGATGCTAAAAATACTTTTCCACTAACATTACTGCACTAACTGATAAACAGAAATAAAAGAATTAGTTGGACTAATGTAAGCCAAGACATAGCAAACATTTTTTGTGCTTTACTTTGACCCAAAGCGTGTAAAGGAAAGCCGAGTAAGTGGACACTACAGATATTTTTTTTTTCGGCCATTACAATTATAATTATAAATACCTCTCTACATTTCGTTTCCTTTTTTATAGTAATGTGTTATGCACTATATATGTGTATATATATATATATATATATATATATATATATATATATATATATATATATATATATATATATATATATATATATATATATATACATACATATCCTCAGGCTAGTCCGCACTTCTATCTATCAATGAGAAAAATAATGTTGCTAGCGTGCAAACAACAATGTTCAGGTAAAAGAAGAATAATGAACTATTGATGAGAACTAAAATATCTCTAGAATTTTTTTTTTTTTTTTTTTTTTTTTTTATGGTCTTTATTGAAGTTCTAAAAATATTGAGAACTATTAGGGAAAACCTCAGGAAACACAGAAAACAATTTGCATTTTAGGAATAAATCCCTCAATTGGCATTGTTACAAAATCGGGAACAATCTAATCTGACTTCTTGAGCTGAAAACAAAGGAAAAATAATTGGAAACTATATATTTAGAAGTAGAGTAAACAACTACTATTTTCTGAGATTACAACAAGATATATTTTATAACATTTGAGAAGTTTGTGATTCGTTTAATAAAATTGACAACTGTGTTATATATGTATAGAAATGTATGACTTTAATATGGAATTGGGGTGTTACTTATTTGTTATGCTCCTAGGATTGCCTTATGTAGCAAGGTCAAGGGACCAGTTTTTTCTTTAGAAACATCTGAGTATTTAGAGGAATTCTTAGTAAGGAGTTTACATACTTACCTGTTAAGAGTTAGTTTAAAGTTCGTTGTGAAATGCTATTTATTTTTAATTTAGAGAACCGTGTAGAACAAACGCGATTTAAATCCCGCCTTGGAATCCCAAGGGCCGTTCCAGGGCTTTCTGATTTTATATTTTTATTTTATTTTGCTATGTCAAATTACCTATGCGGCCCTGAAAAATCCGCGACTGATCACTTATTCACCATTCGCATCACGACAAAAAAAAAAACAGAGAATACCATCTAGCCACTCATCACTTATTCATAAATTTCCAGCGAGCTTATGGCTCAGTGAATAGGGTAACGGTATATAAAGCAATGCTGGAGCTGGATATATATTCCAAATTGGTGCGACTTGTGAGAATGACGATGAAGTGTAATGTACTATTTGCGAGGGTGCATAATGAATTATGGAGAGGATTTACCGCAAAGTCGCGAGTGAGGGGACAGTATCTCTTGTATTTAACATAACCTCAGTGACGGATTTAAGCACCAAGACTTCAGAAACAATTTTTAACCGTCCATTGCAAATATTTGGTTATGCTGATGGCCAGGACGTCATAATGAAAATGCAGAATGAAATTTGATGTCTTGTTAAAACAGGAACAGACAGCAGTCAGGAAGATAATGCTTGTCGATACTGACTAAACAAAGTATATACATTTCTATTAGACTCCGAACGAGGAGTATAATGCCATAACAATACTGATGTTAACAGTTGCACATATGAAATAAGATATATGCAGCTGATTTTTTTAAAAGCGAGAACAAAATTAAATTATTATAACAAATTTGTTTTATTAGATCTGCTGGTACAGGATTTTTCACCTATTAGATTGTTTATGACAAGGAGCATAAAGGATTTTAAGGTTATTGAAAAGGAGGGGTCGGGCAAGGTAAGAAATCGACGGTTTTGCCAAAAGTCATGGCAGTAAGACGGTATTAGGTCGATACAAATATTTCTGCGAACTGAGGTAACCGAAACCAATCAGCAGTTTCTTGTCTTTTCAAATTTAAATGTTGCCTCTAAGAAATTTTAGCAGGAAGGTGAAATTCTTGGTAGCTAATATATTTTATTTTGTTTTTTTTAATTACGCTTAAGAATATAAAATAAAAAAATATAAGTCAAATAGTGCACACATAATTTCAACGACCTTTGTTTTTTCGATAAAATGTCAACAATTTTTTAAATTTAAAACTTTTTTTTTTAATTTTAACATTCAGATGATTCAGCAAAATTACTGTAAGTTTCGGTTGCAGGAGCTGTTAGAGCATTGGCAAAATTTTTCATGAGTCAATCCTGATCTATCTTATCATCTCATGAGATTTTTTGTAACAATCCGGGCTCCCAAATACGAAAATAATTGATTGAAAAAAAAAAAAGATATTTATTACCAGACAAAACTATCATAGCTTAATTTCAAAATAGTTTAGTCAAAAGTAAATCAATGATTTCTCAATGTGTATTTAAAGGAGCTCTTTATCCTTCGAATTTAAAATTAACTTCTTTTTATTTGTAAAAACATTTTCGAGCCCGGTTATAAGCATATTTGAGCATTCATTTCAACGAATGAAAGCAAATTTTCATTTCAAAACTTTTCTTTAAATAAGTAACGGAATGTCCGAATTAGATAACATTACACGAATAAAAAGATGTAATTTAGTATAAGAAATATTTTTAGTGGCAAAAAATTCGGATTAAAAAAAAATTACGTTACATAACATGCGATAGATTCTATATTATAAAGCCCTTAGGTGCGTCCAACCGTTTCCATTGTTTAAACCCACCAAACTCTCACAACCGTTCAGTATTTCGGGTACTGTATAAACTGCCCCGTATCCATTTAAAAAATAAATGATGAACATCTGATAGTAAATATAGAGAATACCTGTTTACAACTTTATTTTACTTTATTGGGTCCTGAAAAAATAAAAATAAATTAAGGCTAAATAAATAAATATTATGTTTTGTATTTTTGCAGTTATTAAAACCGGATGAGAGCTCTTCTCCCTAGAATATCAGATAATCTTAAAAAAAAAAAAAAAATCCCATCCATAACGAGAAATATATGAAAGAAATTCATCTTCAGGTATTTCTGTAATGGAAATAAAGCAATAAAGTAGAGTCAATAGACATCATTGAATGAAAACGTGATTGTTTCCGTTTTGATACTAGTCAAATGAACTACCGCATTTCCCTATTTCCTGTAATAGGATTTGAGAACTCTCACTGCTTAAGAGAAGTGATATTGGAATCTGCCGTCGCAGTGGATTGCCATTCTGAAGCAATCATTCGCTGAAGTTGTTACCGGCTTGTATTTGAATATTCATATTGCTGAAGCCAGGACTAATGGAAACCTGGAACCAAATCCTGTTATACCACAACGATAAAAAAATGTATTTGATACAATATTTTTTAGTTGAATTTAAATAATTAACTTATTATTTGTATTGCATTTTTTTCATTGTTGTGGAAAAAAACTTATCATGTGCAACACAACGTGTAGATCGTATTTTTTTTATCTGAATTTATTATATATATATATATATATATATATATATATATATATATATATATATATATATATATATATATATATATATATATATATATATATATATATAATGAAATAGAATTGCTGAGATTTAATTTAAAGCCCATGGAACGGGAGGGGGTTAAAATAATTAAAAAAAGATTCATTATAAGATCTTCAAAATAATCCCTATTCAATAAAGTTTTTTTTTGTTTGTAATAATCTTTTGTACGTTCTGGAATGCTTCTAGCCTTATATATACATTAAAATCAATTTCCTCAGTCAAAAAAAAAAGTCAGGTTGAAATGAGCTCTTCCCCTCCCGCTTTTATAAAAGATAGATTCGTTATTTAAGAAAATATGTAAAAAAAATATTTTCATCACCCTCTTGTATTTTTTTTAACGGAATTATAAAATATCTTTTGTGTATAATATATATATATATATATATATATATATATATATATATATATATATATATATATATATATATATATATATTTATATTAAATACGTATATAAATTGGGCCGTACAGTAGTGCATTGTATTAAATTTTATAGCTTCTATTTATATTTTGTTTTTATAACTGCATACATTTTAAAATTGCGATTTGAGT
>OX411307.1:118401432-118564990 GCA_948150685.1 Rhaphigaster nebulosa | reverse complement strand
TTGCGATTTGAGTGAATTCCCCACAAATATGGTATTTTTTCATTTTATTCCTGGAAAACCTGTTTTCTGTCATGTTTCTTCATTGATATTGCTTAGGATGAATAGTAATCAATTTTTTTTTCTATTGTCAATTTTTTCTCTATAGCAAAAATAGCTTTAGCACGGAGTAACTTATGGAGACCACAATATATTCAGTTATCGACTTGGACAATTTTTTGCCGAAGGAACATTCTAAATTGTTTTAGATCTGAGAAACGTTAGTTCCGAGTGCAAGTGGCCATATTATACCAAATATTCTACCGAATGTTTTATTTATTTAATTTATAACTTATATTAGAGTTAAAAAATAAATCTTTATTCACTACAGGAGAAAAACACTGATGTAAACAATGCATATACCGTTGTTTACTTTGACTAATCTTTTATTTAATTATGTATTCCAACTGTCTCTACCTTTCATTCCATTTTATAAATTTCACTGATAATGCTGGAAGAAAAAATTGTCATTCGTGGTCTTGTGAGGCACTACTAGAAAAAAGGATTAAGTGCGAAGGCAGTTCCTGAGGAAATTTTTGAGGTGGAAGGTGAAAATGTAGTGCATCGTAAATTATTAGCGTTTTGGTTCAGGCGGTTCAATTCTGGGAACAATAGCCTTCAAGGTAATGCTTTATATTTGGTGGAATTATGAGCATGTTTTGCACTTTGATCTGGTTCCAGATCAAGAGTTCCAGGGCTACTGACGTTCAGCTTTACTGTGAACAACTCGAAAGAGCATATGGAGTTTTAAAAGAGGAGTCCCCTGCTTTGGTCAATCATATTAAAGTGATCAGCAAGACAATGCTCCTGTCCATCGTTCAATCTTAATCAAAGAAAAATACTCGGAAATGGAGGGTGTTAGCATCTTACCCGATCCTCCTAACAGCCCTGACATTGCACTGTTTGGCTATGGTCTTTTACGGTCAATGGCACATTTTTTGAAAGGCTAATCGTAAATTTCAAAAACAACAGGATTGTCAAATCAGGATGTGAGGAGGTTCCGCCATGAAAACCAAATTTAACTTCTGGTAGAATGATGGTTTAATGTAATTGGCAATGATGGTCTATATTTTGAAGAATAATTCTAATGTGTATATTTTATACTGAAATTTAAATAAAAATTATTCTATTCACAAAGGCTTTTGTAACAACCTAGTGCATTGTATCCGTGGGCTGAGCAATTATATTATTTACTTAGTTTCTTATTTAGTTAACGTGGATGAAAAATATATACAATAATCGAAATAAAGCTATATAGATGTTTTAAAGTCATGTTATTTACAATATTTTAACTATTTTACTAGACACACGGCAGTTTCAATATAATAGAGATGTAAAAATATTACAACACATTTATAACATATGATATTTATAATAATAAGAGAAGTTCAAAACGGAAATCAAAACACTTCCTCAGCTTTCTTAATCGCCACAGGTTCGTTGTATAGTCCTTTTTTATTACTTAAATATTCAAATTCATATTTTATTAAAAATAAAGGGGGCATTAAAATTGAAATTAAAATAATTAATGGCGGTTTATTTAAAAAATAAATGTTTCTTGGAATGAGATTTGACTGAAATAAATTACTCGCGTTCCGCTCTTTTACATTAATTTTTTTTTCACACCGGCTTGTTTTTTTTCTAAATAAGAGTTTTTCTGAAGTAAATTATCACACATATCGATTTCTATATCCCAAAAGCCTTTATTCTAAAATTTTAAGCAAAATCCTTCCGCGGGATTTCGAGACCCATTTTGCATACAGGCAGACATAATTTATTCGTTATTAGGATATAGAATATAACGTTATTTTTTAGGCATTTTCTTGAATACGCTGAAATTCCTGAATTGCCTTTAGCTTTGAAAGTATTTGATACTGTTTCATATCATGAACATTTTTTTTTTTTTTCTGTTTGAACATAAATATTCACAATGTTATTCATTTCATTTTGGATAAAGATATATATAAATATATATATATATATATATATATATATATATATATATATATATATATATATATATTTATATATATGAAACATCTATTGCGATCTCCAACGAAGATCTACCTCCTCCATTTCAACTATCTTTGGCCATTGTTTCCCTATTCGCTGCATGAAGCGTTGTCGTATCTCTACTTGTTGTGTCAATCCATCTGGTTTTGAGTTTCGTACATTATCTCTTGGCAAATATTGCCCGCATTGATGATTGTGTAGAGACAACTTGACAAAACCTTTGAGCTAAATACATCATAACCTCCACATGTCAGGATAATTCTATAATAAATCCTCCGCACAATAGCTGGTGCAACCTGTATAAAGGTTTAAAAATATGGGGAAGAAGAAATATGAATTAATTTAGAATGATGGAAATGTTTTTGAACGTACATGTTGTATAAGAGAAGGTAGTTTTTGGTGCGGTCAGGAAAGAAACAAGTGAATTATACTGCTATTATTATTATTTATATATATATATATATATATATATATATATATATATATATGATGATATTTATATGATATATGTAAAAAAACGGAAAATCGTAGCTGCCTCTGCTGCAAAAGCTTCCATATAAAGTTAAAAGTGTTCTCAATAATTAAATAAAACTTAGTGGGAAGTACTTATTAATTAAAATATGAATATAAATAAATATGAATATTAATAACATTGCAATTCTTAAATAATTATTTCCAGACGCGTTCTCTTACTGAACATTTATAAAATTGTTTGATAAGTTATTCCTTTTTACGAGATGAATTATTGTTTTTTTTTCTTTCATACAGGTAAGATAACGAACAAGTTTAATGAAGAAAGAAGAATTGATAAAAACGATTTTATCATTTTACAAATTTTGTATCCTTTAATAATCTAATAATAATTATTAAAATTTTAATTTAAACTTAAAATTGAATCGGCTCTAGATTATTTTTTCTTTGTACATTTTTTTTTTTTTTTTTGTAAAAGTTTTATGTCGGTTTTTACGGAGGCCAAACCCAATTTTTAAGGTATATACCTTTAAGGCAAATACATTTTTAAATGTTAACTTCTTTTTGAGGCCTGATGAATTATATTTTAGTTACGAATTAATCCAATCGTTGTCTTAATAATCAAAGTTTTGGCTTTTACAGCCATTTTCAAGCTTCTGAATGGCTTATTTACTCGTCAAATATTTCGCCAAATTGCAATAAAATGAAACATTTCTTAATAGTTAGGTGTCTCATCTTAAACCTTTATCCTTCATTTTTCTTACCCTGAGAGACAACAGTTGTGATATTATTTAGAACTCTTAGAGGTATGAATCGATCATTCATATCATCACAGAAGCTTGAAAATTGCTCCAAGAGTCGAAACGTAGGATTAATATTTTTGAAAATCAAAGATAATGGACAAGACAATACCTGAAAATATTCCTAATAAATATAAATATTTTATGTATATTTATATATATATATATATATATATATATATATATATATATATATATATATATATATATATATATATGCATATTAAATATAATTTATAATTATATTTATTTATAAATATATTTCTTATAGTTTTTGCAAGTCAAAATGGCCTTTGAATTAGCGAATTAACTGTCGCCATAATGGTAGTAAGCGAATACAGATGGATGAAGGTCTACCTTATCTTTTTCCTCAAGGCTTTCATCTTAGTTTTTTATAACGTACCACTACTTCCTTGGTAAAGTAGTTACTCACTTATTTTAAAAAGCCAGTTTAGACTCAATTTAATTACCACTTTGAAAAAAAAAATAGTTTCAATCTCATTGAAATCTTGTTCCCGAATGAAAATAATGATCAGATAATAACGTGAATCAGTGAGTATCATCACTCTTAAGGCTCTATGAATTTTTGTATTACATTGAACACGAAGCCTTTATCTCTATTTTACTTTATTGCGTATTTTGGTCCTATAATTATAACTTATTTTCTTTCCTTCGACGCAAGAGAATTACTTCGCTTTTTCTTTTTTCCTTTCTTCTCTCCCTCTCCCTCTCCGGTAATTGATGCTGCTGTTGTAGGTCCGACAATGAAACAATCAAGAAAACAGAAAAGTTCCTCGGGGAGGCAATTAGAGAAGACGAAGAAAGGAAATAGGACGCTGGACGAAGTTATCCATTTTTAGAGGGGCAACTGGAAAATGAATAGACCGACCTCAGATTCAATATTCTCAACTGTCTGGGTCTGGGGAATAACGTCACAACCTTTGACCTTTCACAGTATTTCTCTATTGTGATCTCCTTGTTACGAACTAGGGGATTATGAATGTGTAGTTACCGCTGAAATGGCTGTGACAGTAAAAAAAAATATGTATACCACACACTACTTAAATATTTATAGAGGTATGTTCATAATTCTTTAATAGATGTGATTTAAAAAACAAGCCAGGGACTAAGCGATCCTGTTGAACATAACATTTAAGAAAGTGATAGAAATCAAGATAAGTGTAACGGTTAATTAATGTAATTTTTTGTTTACATACAATAAGTTTAAATTCTCAAAAAAACAGCGGCTGATAACTAGTTTCAGACACCTTACGGTAGACTTTCACTTGTACTGCCCATCGTAGCGGCTGGCTGTTGACTTCTGATTTGAGGGTATTGAACAGGACAAATTTTGTTGGATCTACTCGGCAGTCCAGGTATGACTTCATATCTATACTGCTGCGTCCTGATATCTCCAGTAGGAGTCTGACGGTCGGCACTACTAAGTTTTTTGGTTATGTATGTTATGTTATGTCGGAGCAGAGGTTTTGATGATAAGAGTCAAGTTGCGACCGTCCCTGAGTTATCTTTTTTTCGTCATGTGAGACAAAATTTAATGAAAAATGGTTAAAAATATAAACAAAACGATAGTCAATCAATTATCCAGGATTGATGTTACAATATTATTCATTACATTTTAGATCTTATACTTATTAAAAAATTCCTCGTAATTGAATAATGAGAGAATTTTCCATCTCAAATAAATACTCAAATTCAAACATTTAAAAATCAAAATTTATTTTTAATGAAAGTACTAATTTAGTAGTCACATAATGATAAAAATTATTTGTTGTTATTTCATTATGTTATAGGATATTTATTACTCAAATGGCCGCACCAATAATAGCCATTATTATTCGTACTGTCCATTACTTTACTGTCCATAGTAATAAATTTAAAATGAGAGATACACCATCAGTTCGTCTATTTTCTATTCAAAATATTACAAGGAGCCATCACTCTGTAGAAGTTGGGCATTAATGTGTAGTTCATTGCTACACAATGGTAAACAATTTATGCAGATTCATTCTACCCTTATTGAAACAGGCAAAATGGTGTGTATTGATTAAATAAGATCACAATTCCACAACCGTATGTATATCTACCCTTGCGATACAAATGAGAGCCATTAACTCTAAGCCCAATATTTTGATTTAATAATAGTTTAAAATAGGATTTTTAGTGGTGGTAGTAGCTGGCCGCTACGGTGAGCAGTTTAAACGAAATTTATACGAATATACTTATACTTGTACGAAACAAACAGTAAAGCTTCATTGTAACGTTTGCCATTCACTGGTGCCGGCTAACGATGTGCAGTACAAGCGAAAGTCTACCTTTAGAAAGCCGATCAAAAGGAAAATCCTCAAAACAATGGCCAAAGCGAACTTATTTGAGGGCTTAAATCAATTTGATAACATAGGAGAAATGACATAAGAAAATTCAGTCATCCTTACAAGGCATAAAGGCAAGAAGTTTAACCCTTAATAACTTACATAGTCATAAGCAATGAAATATGGTCCCACAGACCACTCAAATTTTAAGTTGCATAAATACAAAAAAAAAAAAAAAATGGATAATAATTATTGTTATTTATTTATATGGAGCCTCTTGAATTGTTCCTGAACATTAATTACTTATAATATTTTCCATTTAATTTATAAAATACAATCATTAAATAGAACAAAGGAGGTTTTGAAAAAAATAATAAAAAAATAAAATAAAGAAATAATAGTACTTAATATAAATTAAAAAAAAAAATAATGTATTTAGCGAATTAATAATAATATACCTCACAATAGAATATTTTACATTAGTCTGGGGTTCAATTGAATAAGAGCTCCTGTGTCGAAAGGTGCTGCAACTCTTTGTAACTGGAAATGAAATTTAGCAAATTCTGAAATGAATTCGTCTATTTCTTATACTTGTAGCTCACGATGTGGTTGAATTTACAATACCTTGCTTAATATCATAATTATAATTAATAGTGCATATAAAGAATAAAGAAATACAATTGAAGGAGTGATTTATTATAAGAGGCTATTTAAAGCTTAGGGTTGCTCGAAATGGTGGTTTACTGAAATGAACTACCGTTCACCATGACTCCATAACTCCGTCAAAATGTTAAAACCGGTAAGTGAAAATCGTGAATCACAAAAAAAACACACTTAATAACAGCTACCGCTCTTGTTTCAGGAATCATTGCTTACTCTGTAAAAAATAGAGTAATTTGATCAGTAAACTAATTTTATGAGTCAATGAGCAGCTTACCTATCACCAGTTACAGCTGTCAAGATGTCATCGGATGATGGGATTGAGGTATTATTTGCCTTTGTACATCATCAAAACGTTAAAAATTAAAAGTAGCAAAAGTTATAACACTCCAGGTATCATTAAATTTTTGCTGCACTTACAAATCATGTAAAATAGTAATAAGAATCATAGATCTGTTTCCATCCCGACAATAACACTAAAGCGTGTCCTCGATAAGTCTTCAGCTCCAATTTGATGAAGGAGTAATTTGATTTTCTTGATGGACGGTTCGATATCTCATCTTGCCCAGGCAAGCGGGTCCGTGACGCTGATGAGTTTTGAAAAAAAAAAGCATAGCTTGATTATGAAGTTAATTAAAATAAAGTAATTATTTCAATTGTGATTCTCTATCAACGAAGTATCGACTGTCAAACATTTTTTTAATGTTTTAATATAATGTATGATTGAAAATGTGTTGATTTTTCGAATATTTGGAATGATAATTAATATACTAGAATTTGAAACGCGGTTAAAAGAATAATTTCACTGTATGTATAACTTTTACGATGTTTTTTTATGTTTTATTTATTATATTTAAAAGTGTTCGGATGGTGTGGCGTGGGATGCTACCATCGCCCTAGCAGTCAGCAACTAGACCGTGACGATTGGAAGAAGCGGTTGGAGGTGGCCAAGGCCTGTAACCGGGTTTCAGCGCTGTGAAATAATAATAATAATAATAATAATATGTAAAAGGAACATACCACTCACTCACTCACTCACTGTCTTCATCTGAAAATCCACAATGCCTATGAAGCTGACATTTTAATGGTGGTTCCCCTTATCTTGTAGAGGGTGTATATACCTATATTACACATCCTATTTTTTGTATATCAGAATTTAAACCAGCTTTTTATAGTATTTTACAGAATGAAAGGTCTTAAAAAAACAGAAGTAATAAGGCATTTCATTTTAAGTCAACAAGTCACATTTAGTGTCTTAACTAAAAAAATCGTATTTTAATTTATCTGTAAAAACCAAGTGCATTTATGAAGGTACTTCTACGGCCATACCCTAAATTTCAAACCTGATCTACGGACAGCACATTTCATAGAAATTTTCCAAGTCAAAAATAATTTATTATAACCGCATTAGTTTTATCATTAAATCTACATTTTGAGACATTATATTTTAAGAATAATTGAAAAATCAAGCTTTTAAATTTTCTTCTCCCTTCACAAGAACATGGAAACTTTATAACTGTTTTCCCCTGAAACTGCCAATTTTTAATAAGGACACTATTCTTGCATAGTGGCGATAAATTGGCTTGCAGGTGGCTTAAAAGTTGATATGGTTTTTAGATTTTCTTTTCAATTTTT
Source organism: Rhaphigaster nebulosa (assembly GCA_948150685.1). Classification (NCBI taxonomy): domain Eukaryota; kingdom Metazoa; phylum Arthropoda; class Insecta; order Hemiptera; family Pentatomidae; genus Rhaphigaster; species Rhaphigaster nebulosa. The sequence goes on along the minus strand of OX411307.1, from coordinate 118,557,045 downwards.
CTTTTGGTATTGTTGATTGTTGCTGAAAACAAATCTTACCTAATCAATTCTTGATTTTCTGGATTATGGAGTAATCAACTTAGTATTACATCTCCTCTTGCGTAGAATCAGTCGACTTTATCTCACCTTACAATTTAGCTGTTAGCAGTTTAGCCCGTCAGCAGCCTCACACGCGTTAAATGTCTATTAACTGTGACAGTAAGGATTTCCATCAAGGCCAGACATTTAATTCTAGTGTATCGTATTTCCATACAGCTTAAGAGGCACAAAGACCTTATCAATGGTACAGAGATTTTTCCCGCATGTCTTTCACCCGTACAAGTTCCCAGCACGCACTAAGTTGTTCTTTAAACAAATGTATAACGAATCAAGAATAGTAAAAAAGAAATGATATTAACTAATTTTTTATTAAATTTTTTTATAAGATTGATCATCTTTTAAAAAGATAAAAATTGGGTTTTTATTTTATTTTTGTTAAATAATTATTAATAGATCAACGCCGAAGTAGTACATCAATTCAACTGCCCAAATTTTCCAGGAGTGTGTATACTGGTAAAAGTGGCCAGTATATAAAAAATAGCATTTTCCAACATACAAATGATTGGAAAAACAAGGATAATCCTAAATATAGTAAAAGGTCAGATTTTAAAATATTACACAGGAAAAAAAAATTTAGAAGGAAAATACTGAATAATCATAACAGAATGTTTGAATAAGGTAATGAATTCTGAAACAGATTCTGGAAAAATAAATAAACCATATTCAGGATTATTGAATGAATAAAATGTTTTACAAATCAGCAACTTTTCCTTGTTTAAAGTTGTTATTTTCCTCCTATAGAGAGTGCTGAAACAAGCTTTTTTTACTACTATGATGAATGTAAGTTGGATTTGAGTGTTTTAGTAATTAATAATGAAAGTAGTGAAGGATTCTTTAAATAAGATAATTTTAATTGGGTAATATCTTCAAAGATTTTTTTTTAATGCAATGTACCAAGATCAAATAAATTTTACCCAGTCATAATTTTATAAAGTAATTTTTAATCTTAATGTTTTAATTTTGTTTTTAATAAATATTCTGTTTTAAATTTTTAGGAAAGCTACCACCAAAATGACTTTTTGACTATACTCTTGGGATTGCAAGAGTTCCTTTTTTAAATCAATGAAGGATTATTTATTAAAAATTAATTAATTTACTAACTGGAAACGATTTTCCATAGTAATCTACGACTTAACACTTATTTAAATGCGTGAGTTATTTTTACGAGAAAATTAGAAATCTAGTAAGTGATAATTGAGGATGTCAACAGAAATAAATCAAACAGTAAATAATTTTTCTCGGTTATATGTTCGCCGACGTTTGGGCCAACGTTGTAGGCTTTCTTCAGGGCTATGGAAACAAGATACGAGAATAAATAAACATTTATAAAAATAATTATTCTCGTATTGAATTTTAATAGCCCTGAAGAAGGTCTATAGCGTAGGCCGGAACATCGTCACACATAAAATAGTAAACAATTATTTAGCGTGCGTTATTAATGCTATAAATGTTTTTAGGTATAGCAGTTATTTTTTGTAAACTCTTTGAAGTTCTATACCATGGATAAATATTACTTTCAAAATGATAAAAATAATTCATAAAAAAATCATTTGCCTCAACACCTCATAGAACTTATCCATATCAGGTGTCGTACCAGAACACTACGGCAATGTAACATACATCCCGTCCATGGCATTTTGATCCTACCACTCAAACCGTTCCTTCCGATTTCGCTCTTCAACTAAATTTTATAATTGTTATTCAATTAAGGCGGTTGTTCCACAAGATAGCGTCCTGTCTTTAAACCAAAATTCAATAAATGTAGTAGCATTAAAATCACATTTCGATTTTTCTTTATGAAAACTCGTATTTAGAAAATGAGAAAAAAAAATAAAATAAAATTAACAACTTTACTACCTTTCTTTGCTCGTTTTTCCGTGGTTTGGTTTGTTTATGAGAGGCATGCTATCTCTATTTGGCCAGTTTTAATTAAGTTGCTGACGTAAGATGTGCTGCCTATATTTATTTATACTGTCTCAAAGTTATTTTGTGATATGTAGTCCTGATAATGTCTTGATCGGCAAAGCTTTGGACTGTTAGTCATCAATGCATTAAGATTATTTCAATAGAATAAAAGCTTTAGTTTAGAATCTTCTAATAGACATATTGCAAAACCTATAAAACTTTAATGAAGCTATAACTATTATATGATATTTTCCGGGTACATTAACATAAAGTTAAGTGCACTCGGAGATTCGATAGCGAACCAGGTATAAGTTATTCCTGAGGAAAGACGAGGGAGCAAGCGTATACTTTTTTGTTAATTTTAGTTCTAAATTTATATTCCATAAGATTTCTCCAAGAATGTATATTACAATATACTTTAAATTAAACTAAATATTTAGATCATAATAGAAACACTTAAATGAAGTGACTTGAGCTTACACGTTGGAAAGATTCCAAAATTGCTTTGCCCCAATCAAGAATAACGTTAATTTCATTTAAACTATTATTGTTTCAAAAATTGAAACGATTTTGTTTTGTTTAAATATCTTGATGCAGCAGTGCGGATAAGTTCCAACTTGCTGCATAAGTTCCCATGCTTTATTGACAGCAAATCAAGCATTATACAGCAATGCGGACGATACTGGAGCCCTATTCCCAACAGAGAGATTACCGCATATTAGACATAACTTTTGCTTGAAACCAAAATGCTTCAATTATGGATCTACCCTGCTTTACTTCATATATTTCCTCTTTATATGAATGTGTAATTCTTGAAATATCATTTTCTTTCTTCTTTTTAGTTGAAACGAGATATCATAGGGGTAAACCAGAAATGTTACATATAAAATTTACTATATATGCACAATAAATAATGGATATTGGATAACGGAGAGTTTAAAAAAAAAAGTTAAACATTTATTACAAGACTTATAATTTATCAATCTCTAATTAGATTGATCCTTCTATACCATCATGCGGATGTCAGCAGAGTTATAATTTATTTTATACAATGTACCAATTGCATTCCTTTCTTTTAATTTAAGTAGTTCTAGCTAAAACACAAAAGCAAAAAAAAAAAAAAATCGAGGAACCAAAATATGTCTACCGTAGACACTTGAAATTTTTACCGAAATGTTTAGGTTTTTACTATATTTTCATATTCATTGAAATTTACAACTATATAAAAAATACAATAAGTAATGTGGTATAAGAATATAAAACATGATCATAGCTTCTGAAGGAATTCTCCCTTGGTAGCACTTCAATAACTATTTTTAGTGGTCCCATCTTCTTTTCAGACGCCTCGGAGGGTTATCGGGATAAAATGTTACGAACTAGTGAGTTTGTGTGGCCAAGGAGTTTGTAAGTTAAGGAGGTAAAGGAGACCTCAGCTATACAAATAATTTTATTTGTGGCTTAATAAAGAGCATTAAGGATTCTTCGAAGGATTTTGGATTGTAAGGATTGGATACGGGAGGAATTCGATTCGGTTTCGTGGAGCTCAATTTCGTATGCCCGAGTAGGACTGAAAATGGTTACGTAAATGAGCTTTTTGTAGTGAATTGGATGTTTAGAGCATTTTTAAAGAAAATTTTGGAGTAATCGGGATCTACGATCTCTTGTTGTTTCTTGTTGTTTGAGTTTCTTGTTGTTTTAGCCTCGTTTGAGGATTTCATGTATGAAGCTTATCAAAATGGAGTCTTTGGTATCGGATCTGTTTGACAGGGATAAGTAGGACATTATTAATAAGGATACTATAGGACAGGATATCTTAGTTTGTCGAAGAAGAGTAAATGTGATTTGGTGGAAGTTTTCGAGATTTATTGTAATTCTTCAGTTTTGACACAATTTTTCAAAAGTTATTATGTGTAACTGCAGAGTTTGGGATGCAACAGTTAGGTCATCATTTGCAGATTACACGCATGTTTCTTCAGCGTATGAAGTGAAGAAAGTGCTAGGATGGGTCGGTATTGACTAAACCATAAATAGATATAGAAAGAAACATAGTTAATCGCAGATGTAATACAGGCGAAGATGGTTAGGGATACAGTCAGGCAAGAAATGATAATAAATTACTCTTAATATTATGTATTACGCCGATGACTCCCAAATTTATTTATCCTTTCCTCCTTCTGAGTTAATAGTTGCGTTTGCCAATATTCAGGAATACCCAGATAGGATCAGTGCCTGGGCAAATCTGCATAAATTAAGGTTAAACGCAACGAAAACTCAGGTCATTCTTATTGGTTCCAATTTCCTCCTCAGATCCAACACCACCTTTCCTAATTTAGTAGTAAATGAATATCCTATCACTTTCACCTCCTCTGTCAAAAGCTTAGGGATTACTATTGACCAAAATCTTTCCTGGAAACCCCACATCGCCCAAATTTCCCGACGATCAATAAGTACCCTTAAGTTACTCCACCGTTCTTGACATCTTCTTCCACAACTTACCCGCAAACTCCTCGTATCCTCTCTTATCTTTCCCCACTTTGACTATGGCTGTGTGGTATACGGGGGCCTCTCGAATGTACTCGAGGGCAGATTGAAGCGGATTAGGCACTGTTTTTTAAGATTTGTCTTCGGCACCTCGAGACAGGCTCATGTGTCCCACCTTTACGGCGAGTTAAAGTTGCTCTTCACCTCCAACCGTAGACAATATTTCCTCGGATCTTTCATTTATCAAACTATCACCACCCACCACCCTTCCTACATCTACAGCCTCCTACAATTCAAATCCTCGGTCCACGCACAGAATAAAAGATCGCGCCTTTCTGACCTCTACACTCCCTCTAACAGTGCCAAAACGTTCGAACGTTCCTTTCTCGTCCGCTCCTTTACTTCCTTATTACTTAATTACTTTCCTTCTAATATCAGCCATGCTTCTTCTCTATCCACATTCAAATCCTTCTTTTTCCAGGACCTGCTTTCTTTCCAAAATGATGCTCTCTAATTGCGAAATTTCAGTTCAGGATTAATAACTGGATCAGAAGTGAATAATAGTTTTTTATACGCTAATCAACACATTATTTTTGTATTTTTCATTTTTCCTCTTTCTCTTTCTTTTTTTTTTCGTTATTTTTTGTTAACATTAATTATGTTTTTCGAGACAAGCATTTATTTTATTTTACTGAAAATATTGTAAACATTAACTGGTTTGTATTTTGTAGTATGATGGACAGATATATTTTCTGTTTTATATGTTCAATCGTGTTATTTTTAAGGGACCTAGTCCCAGAATAAAGTTCTTCTTCTGTCTATCTATTTTATATATAATATTTCATTCTATCATATCCCCCAACCTAGTCCTACTATATTTATTCCTTTTTTTTCATTTATTCTTGCTTTGCCCTTAAAAAGACCTACAACTTAGGCCGAAACGTTGGCACACATTAAGGCATTATATTACCTTACTGAGTATTTCCTTCCTAAACCCACCTCCAACCATTTTCTCCTTGATATTTAATATTGTACACATTGGTGAAGCAGGTTGAAGATGAAGTAGGTGAAGAAATAAGTGGTGTTTAAAGAACACTGGAGGATAGAAATAGGTAAGGAATTCCAAAAGGAGGTAGAACGAATAATAAAAGATATATTCAATGAATTTTAATGATATACGATAGTGCATGATATCAATTGAATTTCATTTCGAGACAACAGATAATATTTGCGTAATTTTGATAGGTGTGAACTTCTGAGTGTCCAATATTGGTAAGTCATTCCTATATGTTTATTTATTTATTTATTTTTTTGACAAATTCAATGGAAATTAAACTGTGTCGTATCCACATCATGTGTTTCGCAAGCCTTTTCTTAATCTTTAAATAATCCATCCTTTCCATATCAAACATTTCAGCTGATTTCGGCATGACTATTATGATATTCTTCTGATATGGAAGTCGAAATTATAAAAATGCATTTAAAATAATGGGTTGTCTTTATTTGGAGTTGGTCCAAGGTGTAGATCTCCTACAGCAAGCTTTATTTAAAGAGCAGTCTGGGTTAGGTGCGCCACTATCTTCAAGCCAACTCGGTCAGAAAACAGCGACTGCCAACTTGCCCTATCCATGTATCCTTTCTCAGGAAATATTTCAATCCTTTAAGTAAGCTTTAATTATTTATCAGCGATTATCACTTTGCATAGCTTAACAATAAAAAAGCATTTCAATCATGTTTCTAATTATAAATCAATATTTTATTATAGAATCATACGTATATAATGATATGCATAGTATATATGATGAGATTTCTATCAAAAGTTAATATATCCACTTCTCAAAAACAAAGATTTTTTGACGAATTAATATTCTATTAATATTATTTCAATTAACTTTTATAAATTTTCTCCTGTCAAATAGATGTTACAAATCAAAATTTTCAATAACAATTTGCCTTATTTCCATGAGATGCCCCCTAATATTCTTCCAAAAGTGGATATATTAAATTTTTATAGAGTATTCCTCATATGTATACAGTAGACTCTCGCTAATCCGAACTAATTAAAACCATGGGGGTTCGGATTACCGAACGGGAAACAAAAGTTGATTCATTAATAAGAAGTCAATTTAAAATCAATAATTCTATATTAATACAAAATGAGTAAAAAGACAAAATATTGCGAAAATATGAGACTTCATAACAGACTCAAAACGTTTTTCTTTTATAATTTATTCAAATTAGCAATTTTCAGGAAAAATTTCCTCGTATTCACTTCTACCACATTATTGATCATTCCTCACAACGTTTCGGGCCCATTTTGCTCATTTTCGAGAGATCTTGTAATTTGTTTTTTAATCCCTACTTGTCCATAATTATAATTAGTATAGGAACTTCCTATTTGTCATTATAGTTCGCTGCATGCAATTGTCACAATTGTTTCCTTACCCTTGTCACAATCTATCCAGAGGGATCTATTTGAACTGTTCAAATAGCCGGTATTTTAGAGGCATTGTGTTTTGAAATATTCCAATTATTTTCTTATGTCTCTTTTTGAGTTTTTACTCTTTTATATTTATATATATGTATGTACATATTATATATGTATGTACATATTATATATATATATATATATATATATATATATATATATATATATATATATATATATATATATATATATATATATATATATATGCATAATTATTGAAATTGGGATCATAAAAAAGAGTTACAGATAATTAGGATATCAAAAGGCAGCTAAATGTATTGAAAAAACAAATCAAAGGAGAATCATTAAAAAAAAAAAATGTAGACTTATTTTTAAGTTCGATAGTCATAATATGCTAAATTATAATTCGAAAATCGATGTAGAATTTATCTCATTCACTCACTCACAGTCTGACGCGACAGTCCCTGTAGGACTGTACGAAGGTCCTCTTCCACATCTTCCATCCATCTTAATCTTGGCCTCATACGTTTTCTGCTTCCTCCCGGATTCTCATACATCATTTTTCGAGGTAGTCTCTTCAGATCCGTTCAATATGACCTAAAAAGCCAATCCTTCTCTATCTAATGACCGCGACGAGGTCTGGCTTCGCTAGCAATTCCATGAGTTCTGCATTGCTTCTTATTCTGAGTTGCTCACCTTCTTAGAACCATATATTGTTCTTAGTATTCTTCTTTCCCATATTCTGAGGGAATCTTTGGCTCATTTTGTTAGGACCCATGTTTCGCTGCAATATGTTACAATGGGGTGTATGATTGTCTTGTATATTATGATTTTAATCTTCCGGCAGAGGTTCCTAAACTTCAAGACATTCCGCAGAGCATATAAACACTTGTTGCCCGCTGTAATCCTTGCTTTGACTTCCATTGTCATGCCACTGTTTCTTGACAACATCTCTCCCAAGTATCTGAAGGACTCATATCCAGAGAATTCACGGTTTCCAATCTTTACTGGTCCAGGCCTAAACATCCCGCTTCTCGTCGACTGCATGTATTTTGTTTTTGCTATGTTTACCACGAGGCCAAGTCTTTTTGCTGCACCCTCAAACTCTTGCATAGCCCCGGCTAAAGCAGGCATTGTCCTGGCCGATATAAGAACATCGTCGGAATATGCTAGATGTTGGGTCAGTTTATTACAGATCGTGCCATTCGGTCTCGTCTTTATACATCTGATTGCTATTTCCAAAATCAGGTTAAATAGCACCGGTGAGAGAGGATCACCTTGCCTATGTCCCTTGTTTGCCTTAAAATCATCTGAAAGCTTTACCTGGGTCTTAACTCTACTCCTGTTATCTTTCATCGGCATTCTTATAAGCCTTTCATTAATTTCATCGGTAGCCCCAGAATTTTCAATCCTTTGTACATTTCATTTCTCTCCTCACTATCATATGCTTGACAAAAATCAATAAATAAGTGATGGAGATCCACGTTAAACTCATAGGACTTCTCCAGCATTTGCCGCACTGAGAACATTTGGTCCACTGTTGACCTCCCTGGCCTAAAACCACATTGGTACTCTCTCAGGATTCTTTCCGCCCATTCATTCACTCTTCTATACAGGGCTATTGATAGAATATTATAGACAGTACTAACGAGAGATATTGGGCGATAGTTGTTACAGTCTTGTCTGCTACTTTTCTTATATATTGGACAGACTGATTCTGACCACACACGGGGCATCTTCTCTTCCATCCAGCAGTCCCATATGACCTGGTTTACTTCTTCCCATAGGTCCTCTCCGGCATACTTTATTATTTCTGGAGATTTGTTATTCTTGAGATCAATTATTATTTCCCTAATTTGTTCTCTATCGGGAGGCACCTCTTAATCGACTTCGTCATTAGAGTTGCCACATCGTTTCTCTCTGTTACATTAAGCTCCTCCGTGAAGAATCGGCCCATCTTTGCTCACATTACTTCGAAAGCAAAAGAAATACCTGAATCCAGAAACATCAAAATAACATAAATAATTGCTTTCAACGTTAAGTCCTGGAGGAAAAAATTGATTTCATCCGCTGTATGTGGCCCTAATTTTATTTATTTGGAATAAAAAAAGTATTTCACAAAGAAAAACATCCTAATTTGGTAAGCGTATCTCTATCTCCTTCTTGACTTATTGATTTTAATGAATCTATTTGTATTTAAATAAATTAATGAAAACGTAATAACATTTTAAAATATCTGGCGCGCGCATCACGCAACTTACACATTTTTATTACCTCTCTACATGAAAAAAAAATTAAATTTTTCTATTTAGTTTCCATGGAAACATTTAATTTTTAATAAATAACATACATCATTAATCGAGATATGCTTTCTTTTAAGGCTAGGCAATAAAATGAGAGCAATAAGAAAAGTAAAATTCGTGAAAAACCGTACTAATTCGTCGAGAAAGCTAAAGAAATATCACCACGTACTCAGTACGGGTAGCGACCGGTCGTGATATTTTTTACCCTCAACAGAATCAAATACTAAAGAGAGAGAGAGAGAGAACGATATGTTTTTACAAGATAAAATAACTAGAAAGTGTACACGAGGAGCTTGTAAAATATGAAATCATTCCAAGAAATCCAATACAACAAAATCATGTGCCAAATGTGATAATTTTGTGTGCACTTCACATTCTGTAGCGGTGTGTTACAATTCGTCCCCTGTGTTTTTAGAGGTGTTTTTGTAAAGGTGTTTTTGTTATTTTCGTTTAAGATAATCCCTTCCCTCCAAAAAAAAAATATTCCCATTTTTTAGTATGTATAATTTTTTTTTTTTCATGATGTTTAATTAGATTGTTTGTGAATATTATTCGAATTGAAATCATTTTCACTTTGTAGCAACAAATATTTTATCATTTAACTTTTGTAAATTCAGATAATATAAAATAATTACTCAATTTTTTTTTATTTCTCATATCCTGATATCTCCAGTACCAACATTTAAAAATATTATATAATTTTAAACATTTATAAAATTATATACCCATTTCTTAAAATATTCGGACAGGAAAAGTACTCCAGCGATGAATGAAAGATAGAAAACTATGGATCCGGGCTCTATACAGGACGCGACTGCTCAAGTTATGTAGAGAGGCGCGAACGGCACAATTCTAACTTAGGTATATGCGTTTTTCGTAACACTCTATTACCTTCTACTACTTTATAAGTTAGATGATATTTTTTCTAGAATCCAAAGCTTTCCAACGGTATACTATATATGTATATAACTCCTTTTTTTTCTAGAATTTTTTTTTTTCAACTTGAGAAAATTTCTCCTTTAGTTAATTATCATGGTTTATGATTTTACATTTTTTTTTTAGTACTAACAATGAGAGACGGTTAATTATTTCAAATAATCAAAATTAAAGGCACATTAGAGGAAGCCATTTTGAAAATTCGGCAATTAAGCCCTGTTAGACTATCTCAATGAGGATAAAACCTGACCGATATTAAATCGCATTTTATTGTATATTGAGCTAACGAGTTTGATCAAAATCATTTGAGTCTTTTTCGAGAAAAATGTGTAAAATCGTAGATATAAAGTGGCACTTCTGGTAAGTCGATTTTGGCGAAAAAGTTGCTGTTGTATCAGAGGACTTCAGTTTTTTTGCAACTTTTGGTTTTTGAGCTAGACTTTATATATGTATTTCTGTCATATTTACGTATGTTATATATATATATATATATATATATATATATATATATATATATATATATATATATATATATATTAGTTACAATATTTTTTGATTTGAGAAAAAATCTGTTATCTACATTTAATAATTAATTTTAAAAAAGGTTTTATAACATATTACTTTATATATTAATATAAAAAATCGTAGTCTTTGTGTCCATGTTGTTTGATTGTTGTGAGATTATGTTATAAAACACTGATATAACTATTACTCCTATTTTTATGTTAAGTTCTTTTGGGTGGATTTTTTTTGGTCAAGCATTTTTATAAATATAAATTCTGCAGCAGGAGAATTGTAATCGCCAAAACTAGTATTATTTGTAGAGCGTTACAATATATGAATAAATTTCTCCCTCCTCCTCCCCCTTACCCGACCTTTACGCGATTCCTAATAGGCTTTCTTGGCCCAATACCTTCAACGGGTATGAACTCAGAGATTGTTAAAAACAGCGGCTTTTCGTAGCGGCTTTAATAAGAGAGAGGATAAAATATAAATTATAGTAATAATTAATTTACAGATACAAATTATGAAATCTATGTTGTACCAGAAGTTTTGGGTCTGTAATCAAAATAAATGATCCGTAAAGTAATCAAAACTTATAAATTAAAGGTATTTATAGCGGTCCATTACCATTTCTTTGCTTATAAACTTCAATCTGATCACTAATGAATTTAAATTTAAATTTATTTTAATTTAATTTAAATGAAAGGGAGAGGCGTAGTCAGCGGATAAGGCACATGACTTCTAACTCCTGGGCACTCGGTTCGAGTCCAGCTGTGGCACATTACTTATTTATTCTGCTATATTAGCCGATAATGGGGTCAAGAGAGACCCCTCCTCGGGCACACCCAGCCTCTATTAAGTGGGTACTCATTGGGTTGGGAGAACCTGACGGTTGAAAGTTGATGTTGACCACACAATCTCTTTGTATAACTGGTGTTGAAGGAAGAGTACCTGACCCAAGAACATTCATGGGTGTTAGCAATGAAGGTATATTTAAATTTAAATTTAAATTTAAAGCATAAATTAGTTTTTAAGATATTAATTGGCCATTGCGTGGGCTCTAATTATTATTTCTGAAAAAAAATGTCTATTGCGATTAATATAATCAATTTCTACTCCCTATTTTCACTCAGGGCTGCAAGCTGTTTTTCTACTATGGCGTATAAGGTAGGCTAGGAGTTTCCAAAATGTGATACGCGAAAAACTACTGAGGTCTCAGGTGGTGTGCGAACAGGCAAACTGAGGTCATTAATAAAATCATATTTTTAGCAAGTTTAATGAGGGATAACAATAATTATTGCCTGTGGTGAATAAACACGATCTAAAATGAATTAAAATAATTGAGTAGTAAAAGCGAAAGTACTCATTGCCAGTGTCGAAGAGAACTCAAGACTCAAGTTGAACTCCATCAGGCCTAACATTGGTGCTCTCATAAACAACATGCTTCCAAATGAAAAATATTGTCCAAATTTCTTATTTTGATGGATAGCTTTTTTTTCTTTTTTTTTTTTTTTTTGCAGACGTTTTAGTGTTGCTAATCTTACTGTTGCTGTTTTTATGTGATATGAATTCCACATTTGATTTTGGATTTTTTGAACTTTATTTTCAATTTATTATTTTTTTTAAGCACATTTACTGTAATACATATTGTTTAATAAACTTTAGTAAATAAGTTTGTATATTTTTATGAAGACGGATCCTTATTACTAATATCACAAGATCAGGCAGTGGTATGAATGAAGGAAAAATAAATTTTATTATGAGACGTCTAGTCCCCACAGATTAACAAAAAAATGTACAATACCGGTAGCAATTGTCTGACTTGAAATGATTTTTATAAAATAATTAATTTATAAGATTATAAAATAAAAAATAAGCATAGAAATGCTTGCAAAATATAACATAATTACATATCTCGTAATATAATTTGGCTAAATAAACAATAAAATAACAACAAATAAAATAAACATAGCGATAACTTTAATTCTTACATATATCCGCCAAGTTACCTGAAAAGTGGACGTGTATCGCATTGTCATAAAGTCTGGGGACCCCTGAAGTAGGTCTGCAATAATTTTGGTCAATAGTTGGCATAATGACAACTTTTTTCAAGCATTTTATTCCATTATCTCCCTCTCTCATTCTCCCTTCCCCCACTTACTCTTAATGTAACTGTAAATTAAATTTACAGTTAAGTGTTAGAAATTTCCATAAGAAAAAAAATTAAAAACTTAATTTCAGTAATACTAGGTTGTTACAAAAGTCCTTGTGCATTAGTTCAGCTTTGTTTCAGATTACATATTTTAAACATTATTGAATGCTATTCTTCAAAGTAAAGTTCCTTGTTTTCAACTACTTTCGCCCATCAGCCAGTAATTGGATTTGATTTCGGTACCACTCCTTTGATTTTGAGGCAAAGAACTCTTCACATCCAATTTTTACGTCCTCGTAATTATCAAAGATCCGATCTTTAAAAAAATGAACCATTGATCTAAACAAACCATAATCCGACGGTGCAATATCTGGGCTATACGCAGGATGAGACAAAACTTTTACTCCTTGAAGTCCCGATAATTTTTCCTTGGCCAAACGAGAACGATGTGCAGGGGCATTGTCGTGTTGTAAAACGGCTTGGTTCCTGTTGACCAAAGCGGGTAGGAGGAGGGGGTTACTTTGCACTCAAAACTGCATCAATTCTGTCCAGCTATTCACAGTAAAGGTTTGAGTCCCTACTACGGCCGATAAATCACGAGTAGTTCCATGTGGGTCCTGGTTCACACATTCAAGAAGAAATTCATCATCAACGACCGATGTGCGATCTGATCTTGGTTGTGCGGCAATATTTCGATGGATTGAATTGACTCTCCTTCTATGGCACAAATGTCCTCGGTGGACTACTAGAACTAGAACATTCTTATAGGATAATTATGAGAGTTGGAATTAAAGGTTGTGTTCATGCACAAGGACTTTTGTAACAACCTAGTAAATTTCGTGTAGTTGAAACTTCATCAAACTTACGACCGATCTCGTATGGCATCAATTTTTTATGAATTCCCAACGCTCAATTTTCAAATTAAGTATTTGCTCAAAAAATGATGTAATTGTAATATTAAAAAAAAAAAAAAGTTAATGGGAAACACGGGTTGAAGAGAAGTGCTTAAATCTGAACAGTGCTGCTATCTGCTGCCGTGTTGGGGGAGTTATTAAAGCATCGATTAACCTTTCAAATGTACCTTGTTTTTTGTATTTTTCAACTTAATTCTGTTATTAGAAAATTAATTTTTTTTTTTAAATACTTAGAAACATGTTAAGAAATTACAGGAGTGAAAGATACACAGGACATAAAGAATTTTTTGCAACCAATACTGACGTAAAATTTATTTTTTACTATTATCCCAATTATATTTGTATGGAAAACAAAATGAAACATTCTAGCCATTGGAATGAGGTTTCGCCGCTAGGTAAAATCCCGAAATCGTGTTGAGGCCAGTTTATAAAGCTACCTGGAATGGCGCCCAGTTTACAATAGGCCACAATCTAGCCATAGGTCCTAGACAAAGTGGGAACCTCAGCCAAGTGAAATAAAACACGTGACCCTATTTGCATTTCGGCTATGATAAATTATCCACATTCTGTTGTACATTCCTTCAAACGGTTCAGGCATTCGGTATACAAATAAGAGTACAGAGGTAAGGAATTTATAAAACATAAATATGATTATTAATAGATCTTAGAGTTCACATACCGTTCGATGAGCTATCTTATTGAGCACTTTTAAACATAATGCTGGATTATAATCAATATATTTCCAGGAACCAAAATTAAAAAACGATTTTTCGTTATGGACTCATATTCAAATTAAAGTGATCATGTTGAATGGCACGCTACAAGATAGCTATTATTCAAATTTTGAAAATTAAAACGAAAAAGTCATATATTATTTTTCTTTTGGCCATGAAGAGAATATCTACCCTCAATACAGCTGTAAATTGTACTTCAAGATTTTGCCTCCGCTGGTTCGGTACTCGGTAGAATTCTTGTCTGAAATCCTTCTTTATTAAATTTCAAAAAACTCTTTTATCAAAATATTCTTTTATATCTTAAGCGTTATACTTTTTGTTAGATTTCTCTTTTATATTTATTTATAAGCATCTGTCTTCAGGGCTGTTTATTCGCCTTGAGTTCTCTTTGATTATACAGAAAGATGAAGACTGAAACATTCCATATGTAATTCAAATTTCATCCTCATTTATCTCTTAGAGCTCCGTGTCCAGGTTGCTCCAGTTCATCTAGCGAAAGAATATTCAGCACACCGTTCAGAAAAATATATTTTTCCCATTTATGATCATATTTTTAATTTCCTTTTGTAATGCAGCAAACAATTGTCACCCCGAGGTACTTGAAAACAATACTTAAAAAAATTATATGAAAACAATACTATTGGAATCGTTTTCCACGCTGAGAGCCGAAATCTCTAAACCCCACAGTGCAAACGCCTCAAGGAGTTTCCTGATTATATATTCTATATCGTACTCATCCAATGATATGAACACTTGGTCATCTGCAAACTGGAGATTGAACAGAACATCATTACATACTTTAACGCACTTCCCTCAGCACTTATCTTTCCACGTTTTCAGTGTTTGTTCGATTGAGATATTAACAATTGTTGGGGAAAGGTATAACCGGCAACAAAATCCGTGCTTCAAGCATTGATGATTGGTAAAGTTTCCGTAAACCTCCTTCCGATCTGTACCCTTCATCTCCAATAAATTGCCGCTTAAGAGCAGAAGTAGCTTAGCTCCAAAAATTAAATTTTACTATTTTACTTTTCTTTTATCGTTACTTAATTTGAATGTATGAACTAAATCTTCCACTTTCTAGCATTACATATTATAGATAGAGACAGGCTTCTACATGAAATCTGCAGTGATCTGAACTACCTTAAGTGATAAAAAACAGAAAAAGCCGGAGATGTAAACTGTTTATAGCTTTAATAAGACCTCTACCTTGCTTGAATCTTTGCCAGATTCAACGGCTTCCAGATTTTCTTGTCGAATGTTTTACGGAGGTCCACAAATGTTTGATGAGTTTCGAGGTCATATAGAAAAGGATAGCATATTGTACAAGTTGGGTCAGGGTAAAAACATATTTACTACATGATCTCTCAATTCTGAAACCCGCCTACTCCTCCTCTGTTTTCTGATTCGAGAACTCTTTCTCCAATCTTTCCTTCAAGATTCGACCATGAAGTCTGTCCACACTACATGTCATCGTGACACAGGGTTTTTTTTTTCCTTTTTTTGTAAATAGGTGTCTATATCTGATCCTTTTGCACTTTTCCTTTCCTCATACATGCTGTGTATATAGCTGGTTATACCTCGAGTATTACTTGTCTTGCTTTGATGAGTTCAGTCGGCAGTCCTGGCGACTTACCATTTTTCCTCTTCTTCAAGACCCTCTCCACTTCTTCCAAAGAGACATCATCAATCCCGTAATAACTCTGGTCGTTTTCCTGGTCTTTCATCCTGCAGTACGACGCCTATGCCTGCAGCAAATTAGAAAAATAATCTTTCCATTCTTGGCTAAATATCAAACAAGAGCTATTCCTGTGTCGGGTTTGAAGGCTCAGGCACACCGCACGCGATCTGTGATCTCTCTAGATCGCTCTAACTGTATAGAAATAGATCGCTTCCTGGCTCGATCAAGACTGGCTTGCGATGGTCCACGATTCCAAGGAGTAAGATAGGATCGGAAGAAAGGTTGATTTATATGCGGCCAGTTTGGTCTACTTTGTCACCTCTCTCCTTCCCAGGAAACCCCGTCTGACCATATTGAACATCTTCCCTGCCGCTCCAATTCGTTGGACCACTTCCTCGTCAATGTAGCCGCTTTCATTAAGATGAGCACAGAAGTATTAAAAGCTCACGACCTGCTCTAATCTTTGTTCCTCTTGGAATGCATTTATGTCATGTTGGAGGTCTCGGTCATTGGCAGCTAGTAAGACGAGGTCGTCAGAAAAGGTAAACAAAAAATCATATATAGAAATCTATCGGGTACAAACTGGGGATGATTAGACTTTCTTCGATATATGACACACACATACACATATATACATATCGCTCGCTGTGGATCTACAGCATATATATGTATATATGTGGGTGATCCTCGAGTCCCAAACAGATTACTAGTCGATCAGTCATCATATTTAAATTTTTAGCAATGGAAAAAGAGCCTAATGTTGAATCGGGCATGCATTTAATAAATTGGGCATACTTATTCCTCTTAAGTTGCAAAATGTAATCGATAAAAAAAAAATTAAAGATTTTTTTAAAATTTAGTTATTCCCTCAAAACGTGTTACAAACATCATGTTAGCAAATGTATAGTTACCGTGGTTTTATATGTTTGTAATATTAGAAAATCCAATTTGTTTTTCAATAAATAAATATTGATTATTGAAAGTTTCTGAAATTGTATTTACGCTTTTATTGCTTTGTAATTAATGATTAATAATATGCATTCCTCTGTATAGAAGGGCTTTTAGTGGAAACATATGCCTGTAAATGTAATTACCATGGCAATATTTGTAATTACCATGGTTATAATATATAAAAAATTTAAACCTAATAACGACTATTGATTTTTGAAAGACATATTTAAAAATGCCAAAAGTTCCCAGAGATCACCACATTTAAGAATTTAAGGGAGAATTTAAGAAGTTGGCGCGCAATTCGGAAATCACCCGTGTATATATATATATATATATTGTATAAAAATATTTATACATATTGTTTGTAAAAAAACTTAACACTCCCTCTCTTTACTTGTCTATTAAATTAGATTTAAAAAAAGAACTGGAGTACTAAACCCATCAGAAACAGAAGAATAGATGGAGTAAGATAGAAGAGCTGAAATTTAAAGTTACCGGCCAGATGGTTCTGAAATTACTAAAGCATTCTTCCAGCTTCAATTTATCTTCAAGATTAATTTTACAAAAGGGAGAAGGAAAATATCAGTTTTAGAAACGCGTCATCTAAGCCATTTATCAGCCCTATACAATGCTACTTCTTCCATTTTTTTTTCCATCCCTTCAATATCAGTCATCAAATTTCATCGGTTATGTCTCCAATGACGACGAATTCAATCGTTTAGAAATGCTTTAGCTGATTAATTGAACATCTTTCTAATTTATAAATCCAAATTGAATAATGTAATAAACAGAAGGCCATAAATCAATATATTTTACAGCGGAAATAATAACTTATAAATGTGTGTACTTGTGTAATGATAATTCCATTGTTCCCACTTAAGGAATGTGTGATGGCAGTGCTGCCCTGCTTAGCAAGAACGTAATATATTCCAAAAAGTAATTTTTGAGATTTTCATATCACTGTAACCCGAAAAACTTCTTCTTCATTTTAAAAATACAGTAAATGCAATAATTGTCTTATGTTAATGTTAATGTCTTAAAATGTGGTATATTTAGTCATAACAAATGGTTCACTTATTAGAAATGCAGTAACTTGCTACTTCTTTGGTTAGCAAGATACTGCGTTCTTACTAAGCAGAGCAGAAGATGTGTAGAAGAGAATCGAAAGCCAACAGTGATTTCTTCTTTGCCTATTTATTCAAGAACCAAATGATGAAAACTTGAATTTGATTAAAGAAAAACATTTATTACAAATACTTTATTTATATTATTTCAAAAAGCATTTCTAATAACTTTTGATTGGGTTATCAGTGAAGTATTAAGAGCTGAATTTCTTTAACAATCATACACAACATCAGACCAAAAGAATTATTTGAATGATAATAACAATTAAAATGTGATGAGGGTTATAAAAAATTATGATGTAGGAATATATATATATATATATATATATATATATATATATATATATATATATATATATATATATATATATATATATATATATATATATATATATATTGATGGTCAAAGAGAATTAAAAATAAACAATAATTAAATACAAAAATACCTGAGGTGTGACAAAGGATGAATGTATCGAATTATTCTATATACCGTCCAATGGAGGTAAGAATGGTCCTTAAGGGCTCTCAAAACCTTCCCTGCCAATTTCTTTTTTTTCACTGGTGATTTATGTGAGCTTAGATGATTGTATGAAAGTTCATATTTTTTCAGTTATTTTATTCTAACATTACAATGCAGAAAACAAATTTAGTAATTTGGCTATGTTGATTAATTTTTTTATGTTGGCAAAGCTTCTTGTCCTGTAGCTATCTACTTAAACCGATTATTTTATCGTTTGTTCTGGTGCTGAAACAACTCATGAAGAAGGTTTTTTCAGTTATTGAGTGAAAATGCATATTTTCTGAAACTAGATTCATGTGTGGGGGTGACTATGGATTCATGATAATTTTATATGATAAAATGGCCACATGGATTTATGACCATTCTTGATCTGAGAATCCGGAAATATCTACCGTTGAAAAGAAAGACATCTTGAGAAAACTAACCCTTCCAAAAACAGATAGAAAAGGATAGCTTAGATTCAGTGAGGACGAAATTAAAGACTCCAAATTTTCTTGTTTGCTTTATGCATTATTTTTTTGTTGCTTTTCTTTTTTATTAGATCTATATATCATTTATAAGACATTTTTCAATCTTTGATTCAAGTTCCTAAGGAATAATTTCATAAGTTCTCATTTATATATTTTTTTTAATATGGAAGTTATTGGTGTGCTGGATTCTGAAAGAATTTCTCGTCATCACATCAGTTAAAAATATTTTTGTAATTTTTTAAGTAAATTTGTGTGCACTTTATATTCTAGTATAACATAAGAACGGTATTATTTTAAAATGTAATTACTTTTAACAACTTAAAGAAAAATAAGTATATTTTTGCTTCGTAAGTAAAATTCAACTTAATTTAATATACAATTTTAGGAAATTAACTCAGTTTTCGTTTATCTCAGTTTACTCATTAAGTAATATGATTCAATTGTATAATATTATACCTGGCGCCAAAAACGTTTCATGTTCAAGTTTTGTAACTATAATATATTTGAAACTGGGAGCAACAAAGGTAATTCGAATATTTTTTTCATTTATAATTCTATTTTTTTTTTTACTTTAGCGAGTAACTAACTCCTTTAGACATAGTAATAATCACCTCATTTAGATATAGTAAAAGATATCCAAATTGAATAGAAATAAAATTATAAGAGATCAATGAGAATACAGTAGTGAGATACAATGTAATCGAAGCTTTTAAGGAAGTTATAGATGGAAGAGAGGGACTTTGGTTCAGTAACCAACTTCAAAGAACTCAGCGCTTCCCTTGAGATATCTTTGAAGCAAACTTTGCATGAAGAAGGAGATGAAAGCTTAGAAAAATACGGAAGTAAACAAGAAGAAACTCTTTAGGGGTTGCTTTTCGTTTTTGAAGAGAACCAAAACATGTTTATTTATGAAATACAGAATTTATTAAATTTATTTATTAATAGAAATACAAAATAAGCCTAAAAAAAGAGAAAGGAAAGAAAGAAAAAAGTATATATATATATATATATATATATATATATATATATATATATATATATATAAAACCAGATTGTTGGGAAAGCTGTATGCTTCCTTTTTTTTTTTTACGTCTTTAATTTTTAAAACCAAGAATTATTAATTTCATGCTAGATGATGATCTTCTTTTCCAATTAATCTTATTAATTTCATGTAAGCTATACAGGCACGAGTAAACTTAAATTATTCAATACAAAATACAGAAAATCTTTCCTGAACAAACAGAGCAAATAAGGAGGACCAACCAATACTTGGCTGCGATATTATTCATGAAAGTCTTAATGCTGATTGTATGTGAAACATTTATTTATTTTTTTCACCCAAATCGTTATAAATCCTGAGGTTATACCTAGTCTCAGCGAACAATATGACCTTCATGATATTTGGAAATATATGCACTGAATTCTATATTATGTGTTGTTTTTAATGATAGATAGGTTATCTTGTTCGCAGATGTCTTTACTCTATATTTTTGACCATTTACTGTTAGCTATTTTCTTATGAAAGAATATACATTTAATTTAACACTTTTTTATTAATATTACCTTTTTTTTTTTTTTTTTTTTTTTTGTAAACCGTCTTCATGTTCTATGCCGCACTTTTAAATTTGTCCAAAGGTTTGCTGAATCTTAATTTTTAAAAAAATCGATTTAACACATGCTATGGCAATAACTAATTATTATAATATGGCTAACGAATCGGTAGGTTCAATGCCGATAACACCGAAAAACTGCCAACACAGCTCTCGCTACGTAATCCTCCCATTTATGCTTATACCGTCTCCTGGGACTTTTGCCCTGTTTAGCACCAATTACCCTTTTAATGACTTACTCGCTGTTCGTGGTAATAATTTCACATTACCAATCATTCAACAATTTCATCCAGTCTCCAAGATGCTACCTCTGGATCAACATATCCGACCAACAGCCTGCGCTAAGAATCATTTTTCTCAACTGTAAGTAATACTGTTACTAAACTATTGTGACTTTAACAGCCTACTTCTTATATCTTTTGACATCTGACTAGCTTGCTGACTTGCCGACTTACTGACTATCTAAGGTCTATAGATTCAGGCCTTAATTTATCTAGACAAACAAGGTGGGAAGAGGAGGAAAGGCGTGATATAATAAAATAATTTTTGATATAATAAAAAATCTTACTGGATGGGCACCTATAATTGATATTGGTATAACCACATGAATCTAGTATTTATTTAATTTTTGTTTTATAGCAAGCATCATAATAATATGATAGGCTACGTAATAGCCTATTTTAACACGATACCACCACCCTTTTCAGACAAATTCCGGTATCTTGCATTCCTCTTAGACAGAAGACTAATGTGGAACCCACATACCAGAGAAAAAAACACGATAAATTTCGAGTTGCTGTTTAACTGTGTTGAGTTGCCAAATCAATCGGGTAGACAATGTTAAAACCGAAGATCGATGAGAAAAACATTGTGCAATTAAAAAGAAAAAGACCTTAACCGACGATTTGGCCATCTGTATATCTTAAAACAGAGCATCTCGTGTTTCAATCGATAACAAACCACTAATTTTGCATGACAATTCTCAAACCTTTCTTAACCTCGGCGCTTGAACTGTGGTGGACAACTAAATTTTCAAAAATCAAATCCTTTCAGTCCAAATTCCTTCGAACAATTGTCAATCCTCCTTACTATGTATCAAGCAATACCCTACATTCTGATCTAAATATCCCATATGTGTTTGACCTTAATTCGTCCAAATTTCATCCCTAATCTTTCAGTACAATCCCTATCTAACTCCACGCATAATCCTCCTGGAAGGTTGAAACGGTAGTGGGCTCGATACCTTTTGTAAATGTCTAATACCGAGTTTTAACTATGGCCACATTCTCCATTCGGGTCCTGTAGCGCCCTCGCTTTCGATATCAGTTAAACGGTTTACAGAGAAGCGCTTGGATCTCCTGGAGTCCTGATTTTCCCTTCATAAATGGTAGGACAAGCTTGGTCCAGAGTCTTGGTTCTCAGCCAGGCTGAGTTTGATTATTGTGTATATGTGTACCTGCGTTTAAGATGTTTATTCTATTTTATTTAACTTTAATTTTCATTATTTTTCTTTATTTCTTATTATTTTATTTATTTATATATATATATATATATATATATATATATATATATATATATATATATATATATATATATATTCTGTAAATTTGGTATGAAAGAGCTCTTTTATCGCTATTAATTACTGACCAAAATAAGGCAGATTGCAATATTCCACAATAAAAAGTGTTTCTCTCTAATTTTTTTCTATTACATTTTCGTCTCCTACGATTATATTTAAATTCCGTTAAAAAATGACAAAGTCACTCTATAAAAATTACAATTACTTAATCCATTTTTTCTTTTTCCCTGTTTAAGATATGAATTGTCACTTGGTATATTTAATTCATTGTAAAATAATAACATCGACAGTACATACGTTAAACAATTAAAAAGTTTACTAACAGCACTGATTTATATCGGAAATACGCTACCTAAGCTATTATGAGTCTCAGGTGCTCCTTCCACTTAAACTTTTGATTTACCTGTTTCCTCGAAACATAAATCGGGGAAGCTAAGTCGAGCGATGTTGGTGATTAAGGCTATGTGACCTCTGGGAGCAGTTTCCTCATGACCATCTTCCTTGTTTTTCGTAAATAAAATCCATTTTCCTTGTAGAGAAAAGGGGGGAAATTAGGATGTAGGAAGAAATATACACTTTTGTCTAAATTATTTAAACATTTTTTTATACCTACCTTGAGCGCTGTTTCAAGTTTAAGGTTTTTATCAACAGGGACTGTACCAAAGAAATGTATAAAAAAAAAAGTCTCTATAATCGTTTACGATGTTTCGTTATCAACCAATTGCTAGTCAATATTGCCCTTCAAGTTTTGGTGAAAAGAGCCGAGCTTAATCAGTCAGGTACAATTTTTAATAAAATGTGCTTGGTTATACTCATGTGCTTGGTTATGCTGATGATGTGGCTCTGGTTGGGTTGTCCTTCAAAGCTATAAAGGAGGCTTGCGAAGGGTTAGAGTGAGAAGCAGGAAGAATAGGTCTATCTATAAATGAAGAGAAAACGAAAATTATGGTGCTAAATAAGAAAACACCAATAAACCAACCAAAGCATTATGTAGTGGGAAAGTATAAGTTCCAGCACGTGTCCAGTTTTAAATATCTTGACTCCATAGTAAATGATTAGATGGAGGAAGAGGAGGAAATTCAAAATCGTATTACGGGAGCTAATAGAGCATATTTTGCCCTAAGAAGCTTCCTCCGTAGTACACTGCTAAGTCGGGGTACCAAAATGACTATATACAAAACAATCATAAGACCCGTGTTGATATATGCCTGTGCAACCTGGACCCTACCCAAGATCCTGGCTGAAAAAAAATGTTAGATTTGAGAGAAAAGTGTTGAGTCGCATCATGGAGCCTATCAGGGAAAATGGTTCGTACCGCTTGAGAAGGAACAAAGAGATCTACGACTTATACGACGATCTCCGAGCTTTCTATTTCGTGCGAATTCAGCGCTTCAAATGGCTGGGACATGTAATCAGGATGGATGATGGTAGAGCAGCCAAACAGTTATATTATGGAACCCCGAATAGAGTCAGACCGCGCGGAAGACGGAAGGGAAGACGGAAAGACTCGGTGGCTGGAGATCTGAGGATGGTCGGAGAGTCCAGCAGACTTGCTCTTGACCGCAATGACTGGGAAAAGGCGGTTGGGAGGGCCAACAAGGGCAGCTTCAGGCTCCTGTCGAGCCGATAATAAATAATATTTTATTCTATAACATCGAAAAATCGATATTTTCAACCCATCTACCCATAGAAGAGAGTTAGTATTTTTCGATCTAATTTTTAATCATTTCAGCGCTCCCTACATGTGACGTGGCGAGTGAGATACGCTGAGATCTCATTGGGCCATGCTTTACCCCTCACATTGGGGAGATGAAGCGAGTTCACTGTCTTTGGGCCGAGTTTATTATTTATGTTTTGTTAATTAAAGATGTAATTTACGTAGTAATTTTATTTAATTATTATTCTAATATTTTAGTTTAACTAATTGCTATTTGATTATAATTATATGTGTATATAAACTGCTGGACAACGTTAGATCATCACTTCTGTTTTGTTTCTAAAATCATGCCACAGTCCAATACAGACAAACTTTTATTTATTTACAGATATTTAGGTATTATGACCTGTTTACAAATGCAAACAGTATTTAATACCTTTATACTGTAATTCCAGACATGATTAATTTCCTCAGTAAATATCATGTTTTTCCCTGGGTGATCCATATATCTTTTAGTGAATCGTGTATTTTTCTATAAGTGGTTATTATTCTTTCAAAATGAATAGACAAAACATTTAGTAAAATTTAACGAAGGAAATGGTGATTCGTCTGATTGCGTTGCATATATAGGAAATTAGCCAACGCAATAATGCATGTCACCTTAGCATTAACCAGCCAACGATCTCCAGGAAAGTAAAGCGTTACATAGAGACAGGCAACCAAACAACGAGACTCATGCCAATTCGGCCACTCTGTACAACAGAACGCAACGACCTTTTTATTCAATTACATGTTTTAATTGCCGGTTCTCTACTGCCAATGAAGTAAGAAATTTAATGGAAGGAGTTCGAGATGTCCATATTTCTCGAAGAACGGTTACATGGAGGCCAAATAAAGTTTGTATGAATGCCAGAAGACCGGCAAAAAGTCCACTTCTTGCTATGTCACATAGAGTTCGAAGACTTCAGTTTGCCCGGGGACACATTGATTGGACAAATGAAGATTGGTCCCGTGTACAGACGAGTCAAGATTCACTTTAAACTCGCTGAATGGAAGGGAGACAGTGTGGAGAAGACCGGGTGAAAGATATTCACCGTGAAATGTGTCTCCCATAGTGAGCTACTAAGGAGACTCAGTGAGGGTTTGGGGTGGAATTTTTTACCGGGGTCCGTACAGAGTTACACATATCTGATAGAGGCACAATAAATACCGTCGGGTTTATTGAAGAAATCCTTCAGGAATATGTGGTACCACTTGCACCTTTTATTGGAGGTGAATTTGTGATGCTGCAAGATAATGTGAGGCCTCACACTGCTCAAATACTCGAATACGAAGCTGGAATTAGGGTGTTGAGTTACCCACCATGAAGTCCAGACCTCAACCCAATTGAACATGCCTTGGATATTTTGGTAAGATGTAAGAGAAGATTGGGAAAACATACCCCAAGAATTTCTAAGAAATTAAATTTTTTCAATACCTCAGCGACTGCATGAAGTTTTCAGAGCTAGAGCAGAAGTCACTGAATGCTATTAGTGAATTTCTTTAACATTCAACTTGTAATTTTTATTTTTATGTAAATTTTATTTTGGCAAAGCAAATAGCCATTTCGTTTTCTATTTTAATTATTTTCTGTTTCATTACTACTATTCCTTTGTTTGTTATGCCTATATTCTTTGTTTTTAATAGTCCCAAACTAAAATATTCCATTCAACTTTCAAATTTCAAAATGACTTTTTTAATGATAATTCTTAGTGATGCAAAACTTTTGACCAGCAGTTTAAATATACAGGATATCCCTATAGAATATATAGAATCTCATGCATTGAATTTCTAAGCTACGACCTTAGGGAATTAAAAAAAAGTTGCTTCATTTCATCAGCTCTTTAACGGTATATCTAACTATGCAAAGCTAGTCTAATTTCGAAGAGATATTAAGGTTGGAAGTTCAGAAAGCGTATACCTATTCCAAGACGAATACCTAGTATTTATTTTTTTGTTCTGGTTTTATTATCTTGTTCCTTTGCTTTTTTATCTCCAATTTTTTTTTTCTAAAGTGGGTTACTACTTCAGCCACAATATTTCTTGTTTTGAATGTTTTATATTGTTTGCCCAACAATTTTACTTTCTATTTATTTTTTTTAAGGTGTGAAGATAATCACAATGCGGTAAATGGGCAGCCGTTTTAGTAATCGATTCCACTTCGTTGTATGATTACTGAATTCCCTTAAAAAACCTTCAGCCCTTAAAAAAAAAAAAAATTAATAAATCTAAAATTTTGGATCAATCAATTATTAATTTATTTTTCAATAGTTTCTCGTTAACCTTGGACACTATTTTGTATCGCCATATTGGATTTTTGAAAAGCTCTGATTGCTGAAGATAAATTAGGGTCCATTTTACTCCACTTATTTTCAAGTCGAACCTAATTTTGAATAGGGGATAGAAAATTTGAGATAGAATATGTCAAATATGTGTGTATATATAAATTGTTGATTGACTATTGTAATTGTTAAATGATTTAGAACATTGTATAATTGTATGTACCCGGATCTATAATTAATTAACTTATCTGTTTTATGTGAGATCATGCATAGTCTGCGTATTCAATGTTTGTGATAATGTGGCTGAAATTATTTTTATCTAATGGATAGCTGTTTTTAACGGATTTAAAATAGTTAATTTGTTTTGTCGTTTGGCTGTAGTTAGTTATTTATAACTTTTGAAAACCTAAAATTAATAGCCATTGCAATCAACCAAACAAAACATTAAAAAAATTAATTGGTTTTCAAACAAAATTCTATTTACAAAAGCTGAAACAGAAGGTCACACTATTAAAAATGGGATATCTAATTTTCCAGACACGAATTGTATAGTGCCAAACTTTGATAATTACCTTTTTATCCACATTTATATATTCTCTTATAGCAGATCTGCCACAATCAATGACAGTAGGAACCAGCGTCATATGTGACCATTCATGTTACATTTACAAATGAGCATAAGCTACAATAAGTAAATGAAATCAATAAGAGTAATGATGAAGAAAGATAATAAAATAAAATAAAATACAGAACAAATAATTTAAATAAGTAAATCAGAATAATTAAATTATTAAGATAAAGATGATTAAGTTGGGCTAAAATAAAATTACCCATATTAAACACATTTAAAATTGCACTTATTTATAATATTTACACTCCTCCTAAGAAACTCAGAATCAAGCATTGCCGCCACGTGTCGAGGGTCAATCAGGACTCCTGGATATTCCAACTTTTCTATCCCAGCCGTGTCACTGGTATTTGAAGATAGTGGAGGGTTAGTAAGGGCTGCAGACGTTTAGAGGACTTGGGTGATGCTTATTACGACGCTGTTCGATCAGGGATGTCTTTGCTGGTTTGAGGATGTCATTTCAGGATCTGAATTAGATGGTAGAATGGTGGTATTATCAGTAAATGTTGCCGGTAAGTTATCGGTATTCGCAGGAATATCTGCGGTGAAAAAGGTGTGAAGAACAGGACCCAAGACACTGTCTTGTGGAACACCATACCTCTACTGATTAGGAATCGCAATATTCCGTAACATAGCGAACTCAGTAAGAAATGTGGTATTAAAATAGTGATATATAAATTTATAAAAAAAGAGAGAACAAATAAAACGATGCATAAAGTTTGTATTCTATCGTTATATTTAAAGAATACTTTAAGATTGACCAAACAACTGAACGGTTTGACCAAAAGCAATAAATTAAGCTCTCCATAACTTTCTGAAACTACATTTTTTTTTTTTTTTTGCAATGTTTACTCATTTGAGTGTAAACATTTAATGTATAAAATAACAAAAATAGTTTAGTAATGTTAGATACACATAAGATGTTAGTCCATCCTAAAAAGTCATGTTTTGAACTTAATTTTAGAATGGAGTGGACTCTGTTCTCACATCCAAAGTTTGAAAATTTAGAGATTAGAATATCAATGATACTCAAGGCAGTATCTTAGGTCCCCTCCTCTGTACTATTTATACAGCTGATATCCCAGCTCACCCTGTCATCGTTTTCGAAACCTATATTGTTACTTTTGTGCTATGAGCGAATAATGATCAATTTGCTGCAATATAAATTTAAAAACATTGAATAATGGTGTCGAATGTTTCAAACGAACTACATCCTCACGAATTCTTATATCTATTATTGCTAATTACTACAAAAAAGTCCCCTATCCTCGATTTTATTTCAACAAGAGACACATTGAACACTCATACAATACTAAAAGGCCAAAAAGTTGCTATTCGATTTTTACAGTAACACTTACTGTTAAGTCTCTAATTTTCCGACACAAGAAGCCATCAAATTAGAAATTGGTTATCCTCTTGAATAAACCATGAATTAGAAACGATCGTATAAATAAATAATCGTAAGAGACGTAATAAGACATTGGTTCCTTATATTCTAGACTTATGGCACGTAACAACTGACATGATAGATATCAATATCCTAAAATAAATCAATAGCAGAAAAAAATTCAAGAAACTAATTTTATGGACTAATACATGACTTCATCGAATTGGTATAGTAAAATCTTGAGTAGGGTGGGTTTGATACGAGCTATAACAGTAAAATGGGAAAGTTCAGGTCACGTTTAATGCCGAGTCCGGTGTTTTAGATGGCAATAGTTGTGTTCGACTGAGTAGAGTCGTAAAACGTTTCAGCATAGTGTTATGGATGGACCAATGGCTCCGCGGCAGCGGGTTACCTTTGGCAGTAAAAAAGAACAGCCATTTTCAATCCCTCATATTTCTATGGTCACAGGTAACAAGTTGGTGAAGGTGGTATCTTGCAGCTCTCTTCTATACTACGAAAAGATTTAGAGCTATGAGTTACCAAATTATTCACAATGTGCAGTACATTTGGGAGATGATCACAATACACATTACTTAAGAGAACCATTTTTCGACTTACCCAATTTATTCTCTGTGACCATAGATGTTATCCTATTAGGCCAAAAATCAAGAGTCCTCGAAAATCAAGAATACGGAAACTCAACATGAACAGAGCAAGATTCGCCCCTCCTGAAACATATTTATTATTTGACGTTTTATAGTATTTCGGTATATTATAATATGAGCAAGAAACCTCCAATCTGTGAGTGCGATTGAGTCTAATTATTGACGCTTTATTTGATATAGGGATCATATAATAGATAACCATGGGTTCTGATTCAGTTTTTTTAATCCGATGTTTGATCGCGCTTATAGATTTTGAACTATAATTTATTTGCGTAATTTTCCTAAATATGTCGAGATAAACAACTAAAAATTAAATTTATTTTTCCTTATGTAGCTTATAGAAATAGTGAGGATACTATAGTTACATAATTGACAGACATTTTTTTTATATGTGCAAATGTCCTACAATTTTTACAGAATATTTGTCATTTACCCTACAATGAAACTACTGAGTAGAATTGTTAAGAATGGGGTAGAAAGGGAATAAGATTATACAAAATACCAAAGTGGATTTACTGCAGGACAACATTTTTACAAGAAGCAAATTTTCGAAAAACATCTGGAGATATCATAAGACGTGGAATATCTATTTCCGAGCCAGCATATGGCGAGAATAATCCCGAGAATGAAATTGTGGAAGGTTCTTAAAGAAGTAAACATCGCAGAATTCATATTAAAAATCATAAAAGAAATGTATCGCAGCAATGCCTATCATTTTAAAATTCCAGACTTCGAAAAGACTTCTGCAGGGATACTGTCTTTTGCCAAAACATTTCAAACTGTATGCATATACTGCTCTCTGAGATCGGAAAAGAAAATATGGGTAAATGGGCATTGGCGTAGCTAACCAAATTTTCTGGGGGAAGGGGCAGTTGCCTGGGAGTCCTCTTCGTCTCTCCTTAAATAAAGTTTTGAAGAAGGGTAGCAAGAAAATCCAGACGAGAAAGCATTGAAAATCAAAGAATTAGAGAACTGTTGGAGGCTAAAAGGGACATCCTCTCAATTAGAGAAGAAATATTAAATTTGGTTTGACCATGTTAAAATAATGTCTCCTGAAAGATTACTGGGAAATAATCATGGAATTGGATGTGGAAACAAAAAGGAAAAAAAGGAAGGCCAAGCGTAAAATGGAAAGATGAGTTAGAAGAAAGCTGGGCAGGATATAACATCTAGGAAGAGCAAACTTTGGTTAGAGAGGATTTTTAAAATTAAATTGAAAGATATTTGGGTCAAGTAAAACGACATTAGTAGAAATTTCAGTAAAAAAAATGTCCTACAATAATGACAAATAAGTCTTAATAATCTCAGTAGTTGAAATATCTGAGTTACATACCGTGTTTTCTTTATTTCAAATAAATAGAAATAATAATTATTTATTTTCTCTGAGATATTTAAGTGAAACAGCCTGAAGAATGGTCAGTCATATTAGACAGAACCGGTCACTTCATTTTTATACTGATTGATTTTGATGTTGTGCACAGGAATTAGATTAAGAAAGAAATAATTGCGAGGTCGGACCCTATAACTACATACTACAGAAGGGCAGTATTTTTTTTAACAGATTACGGGTAATGTAATAGTTCTATTCGGCCAGTCTGTATTAGGCTGTTTAACTGAGATGGCCGAATTTATATTATAATATGTTTTTCAGATAAAGGCGAAACGTTGACTGGCTATTTATCAACTGCTATTTGAGGGATTAGAGACTTCCTTTTTGAACTTTCAAATAAAAACCGAGTAAAAAATTATAATATTTTTCAAGTTCCTTAAACATCTTATATAGCTGATGCCTTTGCCCTTCAAACTTCAAAGTACAAAATGAGGCAAAAGACTGACTTACTTTCTTCTCTTTTTTTTTTTTTTCTGTAAATACAAATTTATTTCCTCATTTTATAGTAGCGTTGCTAGATAGATATATATTGTTATAATAAATTAGTTAAATAAATTGTTCGGGTATGAGCATCATTACATATTGATCAAGTAAGTAAGAGGATCCATATGATGAGCAGAAGGGTCCCATGAGGATGGCCTAGTTCCGCATCGATCCCCGTTATCCTGATCAAGTCAAGTAGTTTCCTCGGGATCAGATAATACCGGTCAAGCAAAAGCCACTACACGCTATTTTTAGAACGAATCCATTAGCATGTATATATATATATATATATATATATATATATATATATATATATATATATAATTTTGTTTTTATTGAAAACTAGTTTCGAATATTATACATTCATCTTCAGTTCTAAAAACACACAAAAATTTAAAATAAAGTTTGGTATTATTATACAAATTAAATTAAATGTAATATAAATTAGTATTATAAAACATTTATGGATTTAATTAAGACAAGTAATCAAATACATGTTGGTACTCATCAAGGTTTAAGTAGATTATATCAAACCGACAAGTTTGTATTGGTTTTTTTCTCACTCTGAACTAGTAATGGAAGAAAGGTGGGTTTTTTTATAGTTAGACGGTTTAGAGGTCGGGGTTTTTCCGGTAATTCCGCAACCAAATTGTAATGATTGTGCAGCCAAATATACGGGAAAAACTGGAAGATCACTAAACCATCCATTAAAGGAACATATACGTGCATGTAATAATAAGAAAGAGAATTTCAACTTTGCAATTCATTTAAATGAAAAAAAAAAAACATAAATTCATCAAAGACTCAGGAGTTAAATTAATAATCACGTTGAAAACAGTCTCAAATTAGTCGGCCCTCTTTTACAAAATTATTGGCCATTTTCTAACTCTTTTTGCTGTTACCTAAGTCAAAATATTAAATATCCCTAACACACAATTCAAGGCAGTACTTGTTATAATATTAAATGTTCTGAATTTCCTATTTTTTCTTATTTTCTTTTTTTGGCACATTTTTCAAAACATACTTGATTACTATTTAAAAAATCATAATTCAATTTTTTTTAATTATTAAATTTTTTGTAGGTCAAGAATATTTAATATTTTGACTTAGGTGACAGCAAATATAGTTAGAAAATGGCCAATAATTTTTTTAAAAGAGGCCTGAAACGTTACAAAATAAAATAATGTTTTAAAGTAATGACTTCCTCAAAAATTTATTTAAATAAAATAAATGTGGGATTAAGTGGTTTTATCATTTCTTAATCTCTATTGATTTATATATTAAAATAAAAAAAAATTAAATAATTTCTAAGCATGGTTCGGTCTCTCGTTACTTTCTAGATATACAAATTAAACAGTCTCAAGAAAAACTCAAATTTAAATAACTAATTCATCTTATTTTGTGTGTGAGTATGTACTCAAATAACATATTAAAATAGTTCATTATTCTTAAATCATATTAACCGTGACTACTCTCCTGCCATATATATTTCATTTATGAAGTATTAAATTCGAGAATTCAAGATGAATAAATGTTTCAGTATTTAATTTAATCTTTCCGCAAATTTCATGGATCAGTTTAACCGTCTTGCTTTAATTATTTTCAGAACGAAATTAAATATTCAATTAGCTTTGAACTCTCGAGACTTTACCGAA
The DNA here is from genome assembly GCA_948150685.1 of Rhaphigaster nebulosa. Taxonomy (NCBI): domain Eukaryota; kingdom Metazoa; phylum Arthropoda; class Insecta; order Hemiptera; family Pentatomidae; genus Rhaphigaster; species Rhaphigaster nebulosa. Next base: position 118,524,447 of record OX411307.1, on the reverse strand, counting down.
TGGCATTTGTCCTATGTAAAGATTAAATTTTGGGAACTTACGATCAACAGAGTTGGAGGCTATTTTAAAAAGAATGTATTGCTACTTTAAAATATCCTGCAACTCTTATGTTTAATTATGAAAAAAATGTGTTGGTTCAGTTCTAAACGGCTAAAATCCTATATTTTCATCAACTCTAATTTTTATTGTAATTTTTTACAGCAATCGTTGTACTTATATTCCATATAATAAAAATAAATAAATAAACTTGTACCACTGCAACCCACGGAAGGTCTTGGGTTCAGCACTTGGTAAGGACCGTACTTTTCCTAGGCCAACGGTTGTGCAAGGAGGTGGTATGGCCGAGATCACGCTCAACCGACAAGTTTTTCCCCCATTTAAGGGTACCCACTTCATGGAGATTGGGTGAGCCCCAGGATGGTCGATCCACAGCTGATAACAGAATTATAGTCCTTAACTTACGATCAATAGAGTTGGAGGTTATTTTAAAATAGCAATGCATTGATAATATTTAATTAATTCGGTCAACATGACCATGTGCTAGAGGGTTCTTAGGAATACGCCCTGTATTTTGGAAGAGTTTAATAAATCTGTAAGGATATTTCCACCAAATCTGCGATGTAAGAGCTATTAGAAACGCCACTAATTCCATTTAAGATATTTAAGATTTTACGAAGGATGCAGCTATGATTCGTTCTATCTCGCTAGTGCAAAATGGTATCACAACGCTATGTACGGTATTATAACGCGATGGTTATTCATTGATAACTATTCAAACAAAATACCCTTGAAACCGTCTCTGCGGTGTCGTTAGTACATCTGATTTTAAACGGGAGAAAGATTGCTTCAACCTCCGAGAACCCTGAGAATTGTTTCAGAGGGATTGGTTTTGGAAAGGGTTCTATGGTCTTGCGGGTTAAAAAAGTAATTACTTGTATGAAGAAGCAGCTATCCGGTACTTGATTTACTTCCAAGGGTAGAGGACGCGTACACTTCAGGTAGCATTCGAATTGTGTCTTGCGTTCGGCAAAGATATACGCAAATGGATCATCGATTTGCATATACCTATGCCGAATACATGGAAATAATCTAATTAGGAACTGGTGAATTAACAGAGCCCTTTCACCTCATAGAGACAATTATTGTACCAATATTGCAACTACAGAATCGGAAGAGCTTGTAAGGAAAGAATACTTCCAAACCATTCCAAATGGAATAGGGCAATGTCAGTTCTTGGAGAGCAGATCGAATCATCTAGATGATTCAGAGTATCTGTAAATTTGTCCCAACTTCAATTCATATCGTTAAATCCATTTAAGTTCAATTCCGTTTGAAAGTGAAGCAATGGAAGTGGAAGTTCATGTTAAATGACAACTTCTCATTTCAGATAAGAGTGGGTAAAGAAGAGCTTTAAGAGTCAAACAATCCAACATCCTTAACCAGCTTATAAATATTATATATATATATATATATATAGATATAGTTTAAAAAAAACTCACCTTCAGCTTCAGAGAAAAATACGTAGGATAGAAAAGGGGCGGCGCGGTGTGCGGTGGCTTCGTATTGAATTGTACCAGTAGGACTCACCTGAAACAGAGAAGCACAATATCAGATCTACAGAAACATTATTCAAGCAAGTAGTTAACAAGTATTCCTCTCATATATTCTGTTCCAAATATGATAAAGAACCTTGCAAAATCACATATCACATAAATATTCTCTGAATTAAGATCTGATTCAAGTTTTAAATGATACAGGGTCGCGTGTAGACAAAGAACGGACGTTTTTCTTGAAATGAATAAAGACGGTCTATAACTCAAGGGTTCCTTCGAATGGAGCACTCCACAACATGCAAAGCTTTTTCTTCCATTACAATCGCCAAGTAGATTGTAGGGCTTCAAAGAGGACTTGAAAAAAAAATAAAGAAGAAAAGATTGCCTCTTTTCTATTTGTCCAAGAGACCGTAGATAAGGAAGATGGATTAAAAATTCCGAGATATGAATTCACAATCGTTATCAAAAGAATCTAAAAGCCAAATCTAAATTTTTAATTTGAACTTTAATAATTAAAAAAAAAGGGAACAACTAAAGACACTAATTACACCTATAATTATCAAGTGACTAATGACGAAAATTAATACAACGGCACCACTTCAAAAAATTAAATATGTAAAATAAAATGAACTATTAAAATATATCCAGTAATTTTTTTCCTTTATTTACTGAAATTTACTACTGTTTAAGAAAATACAACAAGTATATGCGTTCTAAGAATATAAAACTTGATAGTAACTTGTGATGGAGCTACCCATTGGTAGCACTTCGATGACTATTCTATGTTAGGAGGTCCCGCGGCCATCTTCTTTTCAGATGCCTCAGAGGCTTGAATTATTTTGGATGAAAGGTTACGAACTAATGGGTTAGCGTGGACAAGGAGTTTGTAATTTTAGGATGTATATCTATTTCGGGCCAAATCTGAAACAAATCCAATATTAAGCATATGGGAGGAAATTTATGGTTTCGTGGAGTCAAGAAGCTCAATTCCGTTTGTCCAAATAGACCTGATACCGGTATTGTGTATGAACTTTTTGTAGTGAACTGAAAGTTTCGAGCGTTTTTCAAGTAAGAGCTGTAGGAATCGGTATCTACGAGCAGTTTCCTGTCGTTTCAGCCTTATTTGAGGATTCGGTGTAGACCTAGTCCCAGAATAAAGTTTATTTTTCTATTCTATTCTAAGTATAGTATGTACGGAAATATTTATTGTTTATAATGTTTTTATTATTTGTCCCTTATGAAATATGTAGGTTAAATTTCTCTTTTGTCTAGATTTGAGTATAACCGTAATTAATAGTTGCATAAGAAAATGTATTAATATTATGAATTAAATATATAAGATGATTTTTCCATATTAAAGGTGATGTATAGACAATTTTACACATTTTATGTTTTTACATCACGATTTAGCTCCATTTTTTTCGTGCATATAATTATGCTTTTATTTCGTATAAATGAAGTTAGGGTAACTTTTGGGATTAGTCTAGAATTGACACCTGATTCGCCAAAAAGTATAGTGTGGAATTTCAAAAAGTAGGTGTGGAAAAGAAGTGTTTTGAGAGTAAAATTTATTGAATTCACTTTGTTTCTAGTAAATAAAATAACACGGAAATACTAAATAAAAAACTTCTTTATGAAATAAAACAAAATTTTACCGACAAAAATATGTGTTAATTAACAAAAACAATTCTTAAATATGAAAATACAACAAATATTATATCTAACATAAAAATATTCTTGTTGAAATAAATTTTCAAAAAGACCAGAGAGGACTTTTCTGTGGGAAATTGGACCATGATTCCTATGAAATTTTTTACTCCTCTTGATGTGCAGAATCAGTCAGTGAAGTTTCTTGGTTTTTACGTTGTACACCCTTTATATTTTGTTTTTTCTGTATTTATTTCGAGAGATAATTCTTTTCCGGCTTTCATAAATATGGTTGTATTTAATTTAATAGTTTCCCGATATTCGACTTAGCAGCACCAAATCATCAATATCCCTAAACACAGTTATTTTATTACAGAAATAACCAGTTTCGGTGCAAATAAATTTTCATACAAGCCTGACCGTCAATGGAATCGTAAGCCATTCTGAAATCGAAATACAACTAGTGGACTAAACCTTTGCATTCCAACTTTAGAAATTGTTTATAAAGTTTTCTATTCTTTCCGACATATACTAAAGGCAGTAAATGGACATGAAATTTTGAATAAATGTTGAACGTCCGAAAACGCAACACAAAATGAGTTCGTAAACAAGTATATCACACGAAAACTCAGCTTCGTTAACTATAAGTGCGCTGCTTGCGTTCGCCAGTTGAGATAAGAACCGGAGAGAAGAATGGATTTGCCCAGAGCTCTTGAATTAATAAATTCAAAGAGATAAGCGTGACGGGTTGGCTGTATTGAAGTGCTGCTGCTTCTAAACTAGCTCCAGTGGCCTGAGTCGGTCGGTAATTGGACAAAAACGATTCTATAAATACAATACGCTGTTCGGTAAAAGTAAACTCCCGCTTATTCGACGCATCCTCGCTATTCGTGTCGCAATCTGGATCCGAGCTAATCGAAGAGAGGCGCTCTTCAACATTGGTGAGTGACCCGAAACGGACTGCATCTTTCATATTATGATCATTGTAAAAAATGAAGGAAACCATGTTTTTAACAGTGTGATTCTAAAGGAGTATTTGAGTTTTTAACAGTGTAATTCTAAAGGCGCACAATAGGCCTCAATAGGCCGCGGTGCATATATGCTGGAAAAAAAAAAAGGAGTATTTTATAAGAAGAGTGGTTTCAATAAAATGCTCTTAAACTTTGCACGGAGCTGGGTTTTTTTTTTCATTCTGAGCAAAAGTCTCCGTTGGCCCAAAATTTCTACGACAGGATTTTGAGTTATTCATGAATTAAGATCAAATCTTACCTATACCGGAATGGTAGGACATCAGATACAATGGCGTATTCAACAACGAATTTATTTCAATTATTACTGGTTCAGATGTATACTCAACCACACACACAAGTTATATACATACCTGGACCAGTAAGAATTGAAATAAATATCGTTGTATAGGTTATTGTATCCGATGTCCTACCATTCCGGTATAGATAAAATGAGACCTTAATTTGCGATTAACACAAAATCCCGTCATACAATTTTTTTTTTTTGGGCCAACTGAGACTTTTACACAGAATGACAAAAAATAGTTCTCTGCAATGTTTGAGAGCATTTAATTTTAAATCACTTTTCCTATAAAATACAGTGGGGTCCTTTATATAAATATAAAAAAATCTATTACATACACATACAGTAGAACCACAAAATTGCCCGGTCAAGTCTACTTCGGATGACGCGAAATTCAGGATAAGAGATGGTGCGCTCAGTTAATGACATTTATTAAAATAATGAGCAAATGAATTGTTTGTTTGATATAAATTACTACTCGCTTCCATTGGCCAAACGTTTCGTAGCTCTTCACTTTATTACTTTATTTTTTGAATAACGACGTAATAAAAAATTTGAGAAAAACCCCTTGGAGTTGACACTACAAGAGATGATAGTGAACTTAATTCATAGATAAACAAAACAAAATTGAAGGAGGGTTTCTCCGAAATATTTCTATCCCTATTTTCACAAGAACTGTAATTAAACCATTAAAGGTTTTGCAACAAATACTTTTAAGAATTTTACATATTACATATAGCTTATACTTACAGGATAAGCAAATCACCTATAATAACAATAATACTGTCTAGTGACTTATATGCCTATACTTTATACATTAGAAAAGTTACGTATGTGTGATTGTTTACATATTTATTTAAGCAATTGTGTATAATTATGGTTCATGAATAATTTTTTATTATACTTATGAATATAAGACAAGATCTATATTTGAACAGGAGAACTTACGTGTAAGCAATATAGTATAAAGTGTATTATCAGTAACCTTAATGATATATTTATATAATTCTCAACAAAAATTTCTATTTTACAAAATAGCGCGGGTATTGCTCGAGGGAAGCAGGAAGAGTTAGCAGTGGCAAATGTTAAATATAATCCGAGATGTTCGGAAAGATATTTTTAGTAAAAGGCAGGGTCTGCTCATTGTTGATTCTCGGCCAAAACCCCGCCAGACCAGAAACCTAATTTATTCGGAACGCCGCCGAAATTCGTAGAGCCAACCGAAAATAGTACATGATGAGAAGCTTCGAGTTTTCCCAGACAGCATACGTCAAAATCTTAACGGTCGAATCCAGTGAAAGTTCTCGTCTAGTTTATCTCTCGAGGCAGTCATTTCTTATAACAATAGGCAATTTCCATGGAACGATGGAACTTGGTAGTTTGAGTCTGCAAGGTTGACGTCAGAGGGATAGTGTAGCAGAACATTTAGGAGGCTATCGTGCAAGAGCGATTCATTTCATATACAAAAAAAATCTGGTGCAGTACGCGCCTCAAACAACATTCACTTGATAATTATCCATTTTTTAAAATGATTTATGAAATTCAAATAAACACTACTTGAAATGTTTTCCGCAGAATCCACTTCTTCATGTATCCTCTCACAAAAGTACAGTGAAATATTTTTTAAAGACAATTTTAGCACAATTCTGTGCACTGTATATTTTTGGATTGTAAACCTGAAAATCAATTTTAAATGTTTCCATTTAGTTTCATGGGAAACATTTATTTTCCATTAAATAATATAAAAGTATATTATTGTCTACAACAATCTTTTAAGTTAATACGTATTTCGTCCGTCTCCATAACCTTCTGTGAAAATCCTAAGCTTTCGAACAGTATATTATGCATTAATATTACTAATATTACTAGCCAGTGACTTTAGATTCCCAGCAATATGTAGCATAATGATGCAGAAATTTTAATTATGAACAAGGGGGGAGAGAAATAAACAGAAGGGAAAAGAATATTCTGAAGATGAGGAATTATTTCCCCGAAACGTTAATTGAGTAAAGAAGAAGATTATACATGGAAGTTATATATTGCCCTATAATATAATTTTTTTTAAAATTACTATTTTTATTTCTGGAAATTTGTTTTCAACCTGGGAAAATATTTATCCTTTTATTCTCATAAAGTTAAAAATCAAATTCTTTCAAAGTTTATATTTATCCATTTTATTATTACAGCTAACAATGAGAAACGGTTAATTATTTCAAATAAACAAAATTAAAGGTACTTTAGAGGAAGCCATTTTGAAAATTCGGCATTTAAGCCCAGTCAGACTGTTGCAATGAGGATAAGACCTAGCTGATATTAAAGACCATTTAATTGTACATTGATGCAACGAGTTTTATCCAAATCTTTAAAGCCGTTTTTTGAAAAAATTGTAACAATGTAACATTGTAACTTTGTAACAATACCTACCTTAAATATGTAATTTCAGTTTCGTATAATTTTTTGTATTTGAGCTATACTTACAACATACATGCACACATACCATTTTGCGAAACTTGGTTATTTAAACACAAGGGACCTTAAAACTTGTATTTCGGTTGAAAACTAGGATTTGAAATTTTTCTCGATTACAATATTCCTTACTATATATTTCATATATAGGTAAGTCAAAGTAAAAATAATAATAATATATTCATTTAAAAGTTTATTTAGTTTATATTTTATATTTATAAATACATTCATAGTTGACATAATAGAGGTTGGTTTGTGGTATTCATGATTATACTTAACAAGTTTAAGTATAATTTTCTTTTTCAATATGTGAACATTTATAGCTCATGATGAATGCTGCTTTGTTATCTTAATGTATATCTTGAGAACTGGAGGACAAATTAATGTGGTTTTATCACGAAACCCAATAATACATCAGTTAATGTATTTCTGTCATATTTATGTATGTTTTATATTAATTAGGTAATATTGCTAGTATTAACTCGAGTCCTTGAGAACCAAATATTTCAGAAAATAAACTCTATAAGTAAAACAAATTGATTATGTACAGGAAGTTAAAAGTTAAACATTGACTAGGGCGTATCTACTTGAAAAAATGTCCACAAGAAAGGAAAATTAGTTTGTAGTAGAGAGATACGTTATAATTTCCCCAAGAAAGTGACACTACCCAAATAAATTATGTGCTACATCACTTAGCAATCACATTGGACGAATGTGAATATAAGTACAAGTAAAGTGGAGCGTCGATTATCCGAACGTTCGATTATCGAAACGGTATTTTTTTTTTTTTTTTATGCGTGTAATTTTAATTAATTTGATCATGACATTTTATATGCCACAGCATTAATTTTGATAAAGCTTTGATTAGATACACTTTGATTATTTTTTTTGCAAACACGTAAATACATATTTTTGTTAATTTTATTATGTATATGTTTCTAATTTAAACAATTTATATGTACTTTTGACATTGGTTTTTTCACTATGCAGATACATATTATATTTATATAAATAACAAAACCTTTTTTTTTTACAAAGTTGTTGTTTTAGATCTTCCTTTTCCTTATTATATATTAAAAAAAAATTAATTTATATATATATATATATATATATATATATATATATATATATATATATATATATATATGCGAGTACGTGAATTTCGATTATCCGAACTTTTGATTATCCGAACCACCACTGACTACATTAGTTCGGATAATCGACGCTGTACTGTATGTACAAAAAATATAGTCAATGAACCAAATTTATAATGAATTGGCTAATAATGTCAATAAATAATTTTTTATAAAAAATAGGATTATATATTAATTCGGATTTACATTCAAAGTTAATTTAAAAATAATAAACTTAATCAGTTTTTTATATAAAGCCGAAGTTTCGGCCAAACTATTTGACCTTGTTCAGGGTGTAACACTTAATATGTCACTTACGAGTATGTAACAATAAATATCACACAAAAATAAGATCTTATCCTAAGATTCAATACAGTCCTTCATTTCTCATTGGAAAAATAATTTGTTGAAGTCGGTGAATTCTATAAGTCTGAAGGTTTTATTGATAACTGCATTAATAACATGCAGCAATTATTTAAGTCTCTATTATTTATTTCTGTACCTCTCATTTATTTCTCGATGACTATTATTATTAAATCATATTTCCTTATAGTTTTCTATTTTATTCTTTTTTTTTTTTATTTGTGTCTCCTTATCACATAATAAAAAATTTAAAAAAAAGAGCTGTAAAAAATTACAGCTTTACAAATTCGCACATGTAATAATTATTTGATATAGAAGTATAATTGAACCATATAAGACATTAATGGTATTTTTAATTGTACCAATGTGTTGTTCCTGTCATTTCTGCTCTTATGACTAGTTTAAAAAATATTTTTTAAAACATTTTATTTATATAAATAAATATCAGTTCAAATATTATATATATATATATATATATATATATATATATATATATATATATATATATAATATTTGTGTGTATGTATAAAACCCCCGAACATAGATTCTGGGTAAATACCTATAGTAGAAAACAGAATACATTGATAAAATAAAAGCTTGTAATAAACCAAGTAAATAATACTAATGGGTACTTAAATGAAAATTTTGGTAACGGACCTGGTTTTCAGTAATTAGCGATTAATCATTTCGGGAACCGAGGGTTTCTGATGGACTGTGACAAAAGGCTGATTTGCAGGGATTTGTTTATGCCGATCTAAATCCTCAAATACTGAAATTACTGTTTGAGAGTTGAATCATCCTACAGAATCATTTAACATGAAATCGATCATCATAGCCAATAACACAAATGTCAACATCAAGGAATCAACAAACGCTGTGATTACGTTACTTAACGTTTGCACAATATAATCCAACGGTTTATAAAACGCATTACTTCATTAATTTTATGTAAATTCTGAGCCTGAAGGAATAAAATCAATTATTTACGCGATTAAAATCAATTAAAGTGGCGGTAAAGGTTAGCACAAAATATTAATTGAATGTCGGCGTTTCGGCCCACCATGTAGGACTGCTTCAGGGCAAAAAGAACAAAATACAAAATCTTGTTCTTTGTAGCCCTGAAGAAGATCAGCGGTGTGACCGAAAGTTCGGCATTCAATACATATTTGTCCGCCACCCTTATATTATATTAAATTATTAATATGGTCAGCTATTCAATTATATAATTGGCAATAAAATTAATTTAATTTAATAGCTGTTATTCTAACAAAATATGAATGTGATTTCTTCGCCATGGATTCCGAGGATCAGGAATTTTTACTTCCAGTTCTGAACATGATACGTAATATATCTTCCAATTATCGTTCAGGCTGTTCATATATATATTTGTATTTCATCAAGAAAAGTAAGTGACGTAGGTTACCTCCTTGTTCGACAACCTGCCACGATAAGAATATTTTAACAATACCTTCAGATTTATTTATAGTACACTGTGCTATGTACTGCAGAATTAATATTCTTAATTTAAAAACATGGTCTATGGAAGTAGGAAGAATTCATTGAAGAGGGATATCAAGAAATGAGTTGAAGGGGAGCCATCTGGTAGGACAGAATATGAAGAAGGATGATACCGGAATGGCCAGAAGAAAATCAGCCGCAGGGAATATATCCAGAAGTGTTGGTCAAAGACAGATTGGAAGAAAGTTGAGTTTATATACATAATATTCATAGAAGTGCTTTTATTTCAATTGTGCAGGCAGTACCAATATACTAAAGTACTCCTAATGCCATTATCAGTAAGCTCCATGAAATATTTTCATTAGTAGTTATAAGATTTTTTAATACAACACAATATATCACACAATACACATCGGTAATAATAATAATTATTGTTATATTATATACAATATAATAATGATATAAATGCTGCTTCTGAAGCCCCAATTTGCCTTATAAAAGCAAATAAGTCACGAACATAGTAATGGATTTATTTGCCTTGATCGGGACCTAACATGCTCGTTCTTCGTCCCATGGAATAGAGTCAAAAGCTACCTTTAAATCAACAATGCCATGTACATCTCCTAAGTTATTTCCCCTGTTCTTTTATAGGAATCTTTGATTGTAAGTGAAAACATCTTGCGTCTATCTTACTGGCTGAATACTGTTTGTTCTTGTTCTAGGTCCATTCCCCTAAATTTCATTGTCGAAATGCATTTATATGAAAAGCACATCTAGATTGACTTTTTACTTTCTTCTAGAATGGTATTACTATATTGTCATTTCTCGAGAAATGTTTTCCCTTCCCATACCCTTTGGGATACTGACCGCAGAATACGAATCACTTCCTAGCCATCTATTTGAAGTCGGGCAAGATGTCAATCCCTCCAACATTTTCCACATCATTTAATTCACTGCATCCATAATTTCTTCTTTCATAGCAAGTGCATCATATACCTCACTCCCAAAATCGTAGTACAACAGAAAAAATACCTCTATAATAATAAATACTGAGGCTCTAGCCAACCCATCAGTGAAAACGTTGTAAATATTTTTTAATAGTTTTTGTTAGCTATTTTGAATTCATCCGAACCTACTGTAAGTCTTTTTGTTTTAAATATAATTTAAAGTATAAGTTATTAATAATAATTTAAAGTTAATAAGTATAACTTTAATAATTTAAAGTTATAAGTATAAGTTTAAAGATAATATTAGGTGAAGACTAATGGCAGTTTTAATTAACTGTCCTGAAAATGGGAATTAAATACCGAAAAAAATGGTTAGAATAAATTATACCGACAAAATTTAGGAGCCTAATTTGCTTTATATATATTATAAAATTATTTTGAATGTTTAAAAAATATTTTTGATTAGACAAATCAATTTTAGAGACGTTGGCACCATCTGTTGTATACTGTTTGAACTAACATCACCTCGTACCATGATATAATTAATACAAATTGAAAACCATTAATCCTAAAATAATTTATTTGACAATAAGTTAAATATCTTCATTTTATTCCTCACATAATGAGGGTTTTTTAACTCAATTATTTTGTATTTTATAAACTAATAGTTTATTTTATTATCTTGAAATTTAGCCTTTGTTTTATCTTTACCTTAAGTTCACAAATAATATTAAATTTTCTTATCAAATGTTTAAACTGAAGTTAACGATATATGTTAACTATATTAACTGAATTAATTAAAATTTTTAATTATAAATATTGTTTATTTATAGTCCGTCAATTTTTTTTAAATTAATATTTATAACATTATTTAATTGGATAATAATATGTATATCTTGAAGTATTCCTAACAAAAAAAAATCTCTACAAAACCTTATATTTAGCAAACAATACTTTTCTTTCTATAGGTATAAAACTGAAGTTATTTACTAAGTTCACAAATCGAGCGTAGAACTTTGAATATTTTTTTTTACATTCTAATGATTTTCTAAAAATTAACACTATATAAAAAAAAATATTCTGGGTTCTCCTTTTAATTTTGAAACATCTTAGGAAAAAAAACTGAGGGAGAAAATGTACAAAAATCTCTTTAGATCCTATTTATTATTGCTGAAATTTCTATTGGCGTTTCTTATGAATATTTTTAGCGCATATTGGGTGTATAGTTGAAAAACAAATTTTTTTAAAGAATTACACTGTAACAAATCTCAATCAAATTGGGATTTGAATTTTACATAGTCCGCACGTCTTTAAAATATAGTTGGTTAGCTCAAATTTGAATAATATTAACTAGAAGATAAAAAGAAATAAATTTCGACGAGTACAAACTGTGACTTCAGAAGAATACTTGAAAATGTTAAAGCCCTTTATTTATGCATCAGGATTGGTTACTGAAATAAATTATCGAAATATTTTATACAGAATAGTTTCATAATGTAATAGATAAAATTATCCTCATAATTAACTTGAAAATTAACATGAATTTTAAAAAAATCGTATGATTCCTAATTTTGCTTTTTAATTTATAGTTGATATTTAATAAAGTGCTAAAAAAATAATAATTTACAGAATGGTTGTATGATTAGGAACCTTTTGGACATCTCAGGCCTTTAGCAGGGAAATTGCTGCCTTTCTATTAAATCACATTTTAAGACACTAGTCAAGGCCAAATTGTTATTTTTTCTGATTAAACTTCATTTTCCAAAGCACTGGTACGATGTCCAATAATACTAAGTCTGCCCTTTTATGTTCTAAATTAAAAATGAATAAAAATCTTCCTATTTTGAAGGATATTTTATGTTGCCAAGTAATGCTTCTAAAATGTTCAAAATTGCATAAATAAGTGACATTTTTATTTAAAAGAGATATATTCCCTATTTAATTAATATTTATTTATATAAATATTTAATTATTAGTAATATTCTTGCTAATGACCGTTTTAAGGTTGAAATCATTCAACAATAAAGGAAATACTTCTGCGATGAGGTTCTGGCCGGACCAGCTAGTTCTCAATGTTGCCGCACAGCGCCACTATGCAGTCCCCTCTTGTTCTACCAGATTGAGCAGAGAGACCATGACTGTAAATTTTTTCATATAGAGTATTATGTATGTCCATATAAAATTTAAAATATAAACATTCAATGTTAAATATTACACAGTGAATTAGAACTGCATATTACAGAATTTAGGAAACGAGGAGTTTGATTTTATGAAATTGTCAGATAATTGTTTGTCTGTAGTTCGGATTATTTTAATTTTTAGTTCGGAATAATTACATGATTTTGATCATCGAATAATTGTTATTTCCAGTGAAGTATTTACCGATTTGTTTTTCTCGAAATAATACCCTATTAATAACTGTTATAGCTGGTGAAACATTTTCGTTTTCCTAAAATATAGGTGATTTTATTGCTTGTTGAATTTTGAAAGTATATATAGTCTACAAACCTTCTCTAACTTTTGTAGCCGATCGTATCTTGCTGTTTCCATGCCAAATTAAGTTTCTTTTTATCATTTTATTACTATGCATAAACTTGATTGTTTATTTATCCAATATATCATTAAGATAAAATTGTTATTAACAATAATTATTTCTCTAATGTTGTTCATAGATCCATTCCATTTTATCAACAAATAATTATCAGCTCACAATTTAACTGATTCCAAAATATATGGATTGTTAAAATTATACAAGCCATAAAAACATCTAAGACCCAAAATCAATAATATAAGCGGGGCCAGGGATAGCTTATCTAAATTTTAAAAACCATCATTAAGTAATGTTAACAACAAACATAATTTTGATGTAAAAAATGTACAAGAAGAAATAAAATAGAAATAGTCAATTGATAAAAAGGAATTAATCTATGAACACAATTATAGAAAGAATTAATATTAATAATTTTATATAAAAAAAAAAAAAAGAAGTTATAAATGGGACAAATAAACAATTTAGTTTATACACAATATTAAAATAATAAATAGAAGCTTAATTAAACCAAACACCATTAAGATAAATTGTGCAATAAAAGAAATTATGTATGCTAACTAAGATTATTTGTATAACCAGCACGGAATCTGAAAAAAAAAAAATTAAAAAAAACGTTAAGCGAAACACCTTTTTCACTATTCATTTTTTATATTTTGAGTAACCTAGATAACTAATAAAGACGTGAGCTGATATTATCTTGTCGCAAATGCACACTAAGACGTTTTTATTACAAATGATTTCTTATATTTTACCTTTCGCATCAAAGTCGTCATATTGTATTCTAATTTAGCTGACTTATTTAATTATATTGAAAGATATACTAGGCGTTAAGTAGGGAAATATGAATTATTTTTATTCATAGTGACATTCTAAAACTTCTTATCTTATAAGCCAATATTACGATGAATCTGGGGTAAGAGAAAAACACGAAATTGTCTCGTGTATGCTTTTTTATCTTATTTACGTAGCTGCCGGTTTCTTTCTGCTAAACCTGCATCAGACAAGCTTAATAAACATTAATATAAACAAATGGTTTAAAAAAATAACATTATAATAAATAAGCTTTTAAAAATACAATTAATAAATTTAAAAAAAGTTGTATAAAAATTAAGTTGAGGTGTAAACACCAACTTAACCATAATCATTCTTAACATTCGTAAATGATAAATTTTTAATGTGGCAATCGACTTTTTCATGAGAAAGAACGAATATTTTTTATAAACTTAATCGATTTGCCGGTCTCTCAAAATTCAAAAAATTAATTTAGGTTATAATTAAATTTAATCATAAAAAAAAGTAAAGCAATACCTCTTAGTTTTTCAATGAAATAATACTGGTCACATAGTAACGGTTATTTTCATTTTAAAAAATATCTCTGATTTATTCATTATTGATTTCATTGGGTGAACATTTATATCATCGGTTAGTTGTTAAATTCAAGTTGTAAAAAAGTTTTTTATGAAATAACCATATTTCTTTATACAAAATTTTAAAATAATTTTTACTTTTAACCCTTCACGAAAAATTCTATATTGGAAAATTTTTCCTGGAATGTATGATTACAGTAACAATGCACAGATGATAAAACAGTCAAAATAAAAATAATTTTAAAAAATGTGTAAATTCTTTCTTAACTTTCATATCTTTATATTATTTTCAATAGATGAATATATATATAAAACTATTATATATATAATAAGTGTAATACCTAGTGTGATACTTTGCAGCTTTTTATTTCTACACCAATGTAATAAAATTGAATAAAAAATGTTTATACTTAAATGTATACATTTGTATTGTTTTAGACGTATTGAGGTGTAGCAGAAAATCTACAAATTGTAATATTTCGTCATAGGATGACCTATTCATTAACATTTATCCAATAATATCATCTCAAAAAGATATAAGGAAATGAAAGGCGGTTGTATGTTGACTTAATAGCCTTTTAATAGTGAAATTAAAGTAATGAAACATATATATATATATATATATATATATATATATATATATATATATATATATATATATATATATATATATATATATATAGTAATAAAGAAATCACGGGGGAATACGGTCCATGAAAAGACTAAAGAAAAGCAGATAAATTAGGCCTAATTTTTGTAATATATAAATTTAGAATAGGTTTGAGGACGGTAATGAAATTAAATTAACGTTGTATATGTCTAAGAATCAGAAAATTTACTATTATATAGAATATATTAAAATTAAATATAACAAAAAATACTTAAATACATTAATCTGAAATTATTAAAATTTTTACAAAAGTTAGATTTTTAAAAATCATAAAAAAAAAAAAAGTTTTCTTTTGTATGCCAGTGTTTGTTAGATACTACCCAAAGAGGATTATGAGCTTAAACCTTAGCAAAGAAGAACGGACACAGCAATTTGTTTTTATGGTCAAAATGTCAACACACAACCTGGCATCTGTTGGTATTTTCATTATTAGGGTCTTAGGGAAAGCCTCTGTTTAATTACTTTCCTTAACACGTTTCCCTGGGCGTAGCAATTTATAATTACGGAATGTTAACAATTTCGAAAAGAAATTTTTGAACTCACTTGACATTTATAACCTCAATAATGAATTGATGAAACCGATTAGTTGCTTTTCTGATTACAAGGGTTTTGTTGTTTACTTATAGTTTAGGTTATACAGATTTTTTTTTCTTCTCTCACTTTTATACTTCTATAACTATTTCTTATTTTTTATTTCGAATTCGGTTTTATCTTTTTCAGTAACAGATGTAAATAATTAATTTTTAAAGTATTTCCTTAATGGATAAATTAAATTTTTTTCTCCTATTATTTTTATTATTTTATTTTATTTTATTATTTTTTATTATTATTATTATTAAAAGGCCTCCATTTTCGAAAAACACACTAGAATATCATCGGATCGGTAACAATAAATTGGGGTGAGTCTAAATATGACAATTTTCAATCTTCATATCAAGTGCCAATCAAGCTCTTTTTACGTCAATTGAAAAATGCATATACTAAATAAATCAAAATAAAATTATAGTATTTAAGTATAAAATTAATTAAATAATAAGGTTTTGAATTTTATGCATTTATATACATAGAATTTGAAAATCAGGGATATTTAGAAAATGTAAAAAAAGAAAGAAAAGTAATTTGTTATTTTCAAGTTAAGTATAGACATATATAGATATATAGACACACACACACACACACACACACATATATATATATATATATATATTTATATATATATATATATATATATATATATATATATATATATATATATATATATATATATAACTTTAAGGCTGATGTGGTAACTTTAAGTCAATTGCGATTTCAAATTTGAACTTTTTAAGCAGATTCATTGTTACCACCTATCGTTTAGCGTCTGATATTATTCCGGTCTTAATGTATATTTATATATATATATATATATATGTCTATACTTAACTTGAATATAACAAATTACTTTTCTTTCTTGTTTTCCATTTTCTAAATATCGCTGATATTTTAAAATCCATATATATTAGTGCATGAAATTCAGGTTATTATCATTTAATTAATTTTATAATTAAATACTACAATTTAATTTTGATATGTTATTAATATATGCATTTTCCAATTTATAAGCATTTACCATTGCATTTATATAGATTTATTTATAGTATATACATTTAACATTTAAAGGGATGGCATAATTGTGATCTAGTGCTCTAAAATCTTACAACTAATTATATCTTTTACATTATTAGCAATCAAACAACCTGTTAACATTTTGGTAATTTATCTATGAACATTAAATTAAAATATTAAATTTATTGTTTTAATTTGAGGAATTAGACAAAAAGTTTTTATAATACTTTTTTTTTAAAGTTTGTTAAAGAGTTTCTTTCTGGATATTTTTTCCATTACTTATAACATTAATGCATTATGAATTATATTTCAAAACCAAGCAATGTTAATTTTTCTACAAATCTATAGTATGTAATAATAACAAATTACTCAGCCAATTACATAATATGAAAGCAAATATAGAAGATACGAAAAAAAATGAAAATTATTTATAGAATAGGCTGTAAAAATTGTGAAAATATATATATATATATATATATATATATATATATATATATATATATATATATATATATATATATGTATATATATATATATATATATATATATATAGGAGAAACTTGAAAGAATATAGAGCATCGCTATGTACAACATATGAAATTTTAATAATAAGAAAAACATAAAATCAACTGTATAATCGTACAAGATCATCAAATTGTAGTATAGTTTTGATTTAAAGAAAACAAACATAATTTCAGACCGAGCACAAAAAAATTGCCCGAAGCCACACAAATTTTTATTTCTACTTTCATGGTTCTTACATATAACATCGCACTGTACTAATCCAAACTAATGATTTCTCGAAATTGACATCTGATTGGAAAATATCTTTTTCTACGTTACTCTGACCAAGCACATGCCAACTGTTCCAAATGACGTTGTAACTGGAGTCATTGATTAGTAAATTGTTCTCCAGCAGCTCTTAAGGAATGTCGGCATCTTCCAACAATTAATGTAACGTTGAGGCCATTTCTCTTCTCATCAACGTTACTCCCTCATCCAATTCGGTTCAATGGTTTCTTTTGTTCTTTTTTTGCTTCTGTAATTCTTCAATTGGGTTCCAAGGTTTGATTTATACGTTTTTTTCATTAGTAGCCGTTATCTGGATTACCAAACTTTAAAATTCAAGAATTTTTTTATCATTTCCTAGTTTGAATTGAAGAAATAGACTAACGGAAGTATATTAAATTTTATAATTTTGATACATGATACAGATATCAGTTAAGAATACAATAGTCAAAATTAATCTTCAGCAAGAATGTCAAATGTGTAATTGAAAATACATCATATGTTCTTTGAATGCCCAAAATATACTAGCTTTGCCAATGCACGAAAAATCTTGATGGGCTTGAAATCTCAAAGCAATTGTAGAGGCTTGGTAGCAGGCGTCTTAAAGGATATTTAAATTTTTTTCTGTACGGGTATTAATAATTAGAAAAATAACCTCGTAAGTGTCTATAATTACCGAATTTGGAGTAAGTTTTAAGGAAAAGAATGAAAATTGGATCAAAAATTATTATTAAAAATACAAAACTTATGTTGGTGGGTATGAAAATCATATAAAAAAAAAATCGGGGGGAGAGGGTGGGGATATAAATACTTTCACACAACAAAGTTTCGGGCTCTGTGCTCATTTTCAAGTTGTTCGTCTTGTTTTTGAACTAATACTATATTGAGTTAACTATATTATTTGTTTTAAGTTCCTGTTACTTGGCTCCAGTTTACACTTTTTCGCTTTAAATTGTATTTCCTAGACACCGATGTTAATTAATTTTTTATAATCTATATTTTATTAATCAGAATATATGGTGGTCAACGAGCAAATGAATAAGATTTTGTCTCTCCGCCATACATTGTATTGATGTAAACATAAAATAATTTATTAAATTAAGATTAGATTTCAATAAAAACATCAATAAAATGAAGACAATTTTTTTTTTTTTTTAATTTATATATACATATACTATTATGTTAATACGCATTCTTGGGTTTTCACTACTCCACTGATTTTTTTTCTCTCATGTGACAGTTTGAAATGGAAAAACATAGTTTAGAAAATAAAAGCACCTATCATATGATATTCGCTGGAAACGAAATTACAGTAAAAGAAATTAAATGTTTTCAAAATTAAAGTTTTTGATAGGATTATGTAATTTAATGTTGTAACACTTTGAAAGGTAAGGTGAGAAGGATTCATGTCAGAAATAATGAGTTCTTATCAGAAGACATTCAAAAAGGTGGGGCAATTATGTGTTATTCCTAATCGTTGAAGACCCACATTTCTGGAATATCGCAGGGATTTAGCATGAGCCCTCTTCTATTCATGATCTTTTTTGCTTGAACGCGCTAATTTCAGCTACTAATCCGACTTTAAAAAAACATTTTGCGTTAGATAGACCGTTAATTGAGAAAGGCTTTAGGTTTTATAACATCACGCTAAGACCTATAAATAAATTTCTAATAGAAAATGTGTCCAACTTGCGTACGTTTCGTTGTCATCACAACTTCATAGTGGTCAGACTAAGTTGACTAAACAAAATTTTTAATGTTGGTATGACTGTAATCTATCGAAGCCTCAATCAATATTACAATGGACTATTTTCGGCATAAGGTCCTTCTAAGGACCTCTATCCTCTCCATAGTTATCGATATTTAGAACGTGGCGTCACAATATTGTATGTATCACAATACGGGGTGTCACAATATGAAAATGAGCTTCCTCCTCTCCCATCCATCAGCCTCATAGAGCGCGACTCCTAATATGGGTTTGTAGTCAACTCGCCTCAATGGGTATGTTGCTTGAATCGGAATTATTGGTCCCTTTATCTTTCGCCCAAAGATAGAATGAACGAATTCTACTTGGGATAGATATCCTTGCGACCAATAACCTAATTGATGAATGGTCAACGACAGAATATGTAAGGATTTTGAAAAAATTAAACTGGAAATAGCGATGATGAAGAATCAATCCACACGAGATCTCGGTGAGAAAAAGGTCTTGAGACTCATAGATAAGGCTAATGAAAGATTTAAAAGCACTAGGCATCCCACTTGTACGAAAGCCCAAACACTGGTAATCAGATTAAAGATATAGTGAGCTCTGATGAATGTATGTTAAGTAATGTTAATAGAACCTTCCACGATGGAATGGAA
Organism: Rhaphigaster nebulosa; assembly: GCA_948150685.1. Lineage (NCBI taxonomy): Eukaryota > Metazoa > Arthropoda > Insecta > Hemiptera > Pentatomidae > Rhaphigaster > Rhaphigaster nebulosa. The sequence goes on along the minus strand of OX411307.1, from coordinate 118,504,223 downwards.
TTCTTCCAGGACAAAAAAAAAAACCCAACGTCAACAAATTCACCTTCCTTCAAATTAATATGTATTGATATTTTTGGACGATATTATTCTTAGGCACAAATTATGTATAACAAGCACAAGGTTCGAACAAAAGGTAAGGGACCAGCAGGTAGGAAGGCAATTAACCACAACACTTACCTAGCATGTACCCTCAGATATAAGAAATAAGTTAATTTAAAAACCTACCGAGAGTGCGCAGTGTGACAAAGGCAAGATGTGTTCCTGGAAGACGTAATCAATTTTAGGAAACCAGTCACCCTGTGATCCTGTCTGGCATACCGAAAAAACGGCGGGGGCCTGGGAAGGACAAAATTCGATTAAAGGATGCTAATGGATTCGAAGAGATCGTCCCACCTCGGACAAGGGGTGGAACTATGCACTGAAATCCCAGAATTTCCTCCCTCTATAAAACTAGTTGGTCAATCACGAAAAAGGTACCACCCAGTGACGGAGATTTAACCAACCAACAACGTCTTCAATCCCCTCTTAGGAAGAACAAGGAATAAAAGGGGGACCGAAGCCGAGGAAGCAACGAAAGGACACTTCTTCTCTACTCTCGCTTGAGGGCCGACTTCGAGGACCACAACTAGTCTTCCCTCTGAAGATGACAGCTCTGGCTCTGAATCTGGCACCATGACATAAGATATGCAGGGGAACCCGATGAAGAGGACAATACAAGTAATTCATATTGACTTATAACATGATTTTTGGGATAATCATCCTCTATGATTGCCCAGTGGCATCCCTATATACAGACTAATACATTAGCAGCAAATATATATAAAACAACCAATCAACCAAATCTAGATAAAACATAGCACAACATCGATTTATTCCTTATAATTCTCAACAGTACCAACGAAGTACAAAAGGCAAATACCAGTTTCGGAAATTAGATCCCTCAGTAAAATAGAAGGTATACCTCGTCAGTTACAGAGCTTTTCGTTTCAATTGATCAAAAGAGCGGGAAATATTACAGAAGTTAAATATCTAAATGGGGACGATATTATCCAAGAAATTATACTAGAAAAACCAATGCTTCCATAAGCTAATACAAATGACTATTCTTCCTTTTTAAATTACCTTTTAAAAACTTATGATTAGTGATAGCAAAGAGACATTGATGCTTTATTCCTACCTAGAAAATACAGTCGAGCCTTTATATATCGAAAATGAAGTTACCTTGAAAAAAGATTGATAGATAGATATTTCGATACGATGTATAGAAAGAACTTAATGTTTCAACCTTGTCGTATTCAAAACAATGTTATCAATATTTTATGATTAAAGGCAATCTTTAGTGTATTGCATTTGGATACTGATTCATCAGGTTTAAATCGTAAATAAAAGTATTTAAATCGTATCTGATCTTCTCCAAAATGTTTAAACGTTTTAATAACCAAATCATGTTTTTTGTGAATTATTATATTATTCCAACTTTTTAAGTCTTTTATTAGGTAGAAATTGTCATCCATATTTAATGATGTTCGTTTAGGAGAAAGCCATTATTGTAAAAGTTACACAACAAGAAAGACAAAGTTAACCTGAATTTAAAACTAAAATTTCCCTCTATGTTAGGAAAAAGATTCGGAGAATCTCATTCCCGTAGATTCGGTACCTAATTGCTTCTTATGAAACAAGATCTTACCTAATTTCCATTGCTTTGTGAAACAGTGAAATAATTTTATTTTTCTTATATAATCATTATCCATTCTTATGAACTTAAACTAAGGGCTGTTTTTGATATCAATTACATTTTTTTTTTTTAATTTGACCTTTTGTTTGATATACAGTAATTTTATTCGATATAAAGAGTTTTTTTTCTAATAAAAATTCAAGGTTCATTAATTTTTTTTTTTATTCAAGTTCAATGTACAGAGATTCCACAGTATATATATATATATATATATATATATATATATATATATATATATATATATATATATATATATATATTAGTATTACTTTTTTTTTTAAAGAGTTTAAAACAGTTTAATAGAGAGCAATGAGGTTTGTATTCAACCTAAGTGTGCGTATTAATATTAAGGCATTTGTATTGTGAGGTGGTAATACTAGATGTAGCCTGTTTTAAAGATTTTTTTTTCTTTTTTAATTTTAATTTTGATTTTAAACTTAAAATTAACTATTTTTTTAAGGCATATGCGTTTAATTAATCTGTGTTAAATTCTACAATTACATACACTTTATTACTATCAATTATTTACAAAACCATTTTATTACTAAATCAGCATTTTTCGGAATCTGGCATTAAACTCCTGCATCATGCAGTAGCAACAGTACAATCAAAAATCGTTAAACCAATCAATTTAAATATATATATATATATATATATATATATATATATATATATATATATATATATATATATATTAAATTGCAACTAGTTCAGGCTGACTTCTCAAAAAAAAAGAATCTCAGTTATGTTTTGAAATTGTAAGTAGTTGATAGATATAACGTGCTTTAATACATAATATTTTCTTAATCTGATGTTCAGAGAATTTTTAATAGAGGTTACGAAACAATATGAAATTTTGTTGGAATTAAAGAAAAAAAAATAAGTCTGGAAATTTACTAAATTGATTTGGTAGGGAAAAAAGAAATATCCATGTTTTTGCGATGTACCAGTATCATCGACGTTTGACGAAAAAAACATCGAAAAAGATTAATATCAATATTTATCTAATAGCATTGTTTATTTTTGCCATCACTACACATGATTGACACGGAAATTAAGTTGAAATTATGTTATATATTTGAGGTCAAGAATTCCAAAGACAGCCAAGTCCATTTTCCAATTTTCCTTTATTTTCGAGTATAATTTGACCCTTTTTTTACATTTCTTCTTCGTATCATCTTTCTTAGTCTATGTTTCGGATTTTTTTCCCATTTTCAAGACCTTCCTTATACTCTAAAAATACATTTAAAATTATTGTTTTTATCATCAAAAACTTGTATATATTTTATAGTTACCTCTTCCCAGACGCTCACACATCTCTCATTGGTAATACGAGCAAGGGAGGCCTTATCCTAATTTCCGACGAAAATACTTTCTTGGTACCTTCTTCTTCCTATCCTTAAGAGCCAGAAAACCTTCCTATATTCTTGACCTATTCAACATGCGTTCTTCCATTCTTCTCTTCAATACTAGACGTCAACCCACCGATTTGTATATGCACTGCTTCCTTTGACAAATCCTTTATCGTTCGTGCAATCTTGTTTCGGAATTCCTTACCTATAAGGCATAGATAGCTTCGCAATTCGTATAGCTTCTTACCAAACCTCATTTAAATAAAATCTATTTCTCCACCTCCTTACAATTTTAGGGACTGAATGCCCCAGAATAAAGATTATTTTTTCATTAATTTCATCAAAATGATTGCATCAATATATAAATGTCTTTTATTTTACAACTTTTTCTTTAATAACATTAAAATTATACAAAAAATGAGAAAATGCCAAACAAATAATTAAAATATCCTTACTTATTCTTATAAATTTTTTATTTATATTATAGTGCAGCACTATTTCCCACTTTTATTTCAAAATCCTCATAAGTATATTCTTCGACATAATTTTAAAATTTCTACAATTTTGATTTTGATATATTATTAATATAAAAGTATTAATTTTTGGCTTATTCTCATATTGAGTATAATTTTAATGTTTTAAAAGAAAATTTTATAATATAATAGACATTGACATATTAATACAATAATTTGGATATAACTATAAAAAACATAAAAGTTTTTGATGATAATGACACTAATTTTAAATGTATTGTTAGAATAAAAGAAAGGTCTTAAAAATGGACATAAAGTCTAAAACGTTGACCAAGGATGGTGGTATGAAGAAGAAATGTAAAAAAAAAAAACCCTTTAAATTATAGTTGAAAATACATGTTTATTATAATTGTCTTTAATAGTTTTTGTATTAGATTATCATAAGCTGAAAGAATTTCTTCCAAAATCAGATGATTCGCATGTGATTTAATCGCTTTTGGAATAAATCATTTCATCTCATGATATTCTAGTAAAAAAAATAAAAAAAAAAAATGGAAAATGGCTTGTTTTGGAATTCTTAGCCTCATTTGAAAAAGATATAAAAATAATGTTGAACAAGCAGTTTTGAATACTTAGGTTCTTCTCAAATGAAAACAGTCATATCTCGCTATTGCCTAAATGGAAAAGTTATCAATAAGGTCACCGAAGTGACAGATATCGACAGACACTTCCACAAAGTCGATCTATTGTCAATTCGTCCTCAGCAATGGCGGTTTAGTCTACAAAAGTTCAACATAGGTTTTTTTTTTTTTTAGATATATCAGCTTTGAAGGCAGGAAAATATTTTACTTCATTTTTATATGGGATTTCATCTCTATGAAATTCCATATGCGAAAATGTTTTCCTAAATTTTCAGACCCCTGATATTCTCTAGTAGTTGAAAATGGTCTCAACATTAAGAAACATGTTTGATCGTTACCATTTTTATATATATTAATTAAAATTTTATCGTATTCTGAAAAATAATATCATCTTTAATTATAATGAAAATATCGATATTTAATAACTATAATTTTCATTATTAAAAATTTTAATCAAGATTCTTCTAAAACGGGGGTTTCCAGACGTAATGTCACAGCATACCACTTCCACTTTTCAGATAACTTGGCCTTTCACTATCTGATCTTATGATATTAGTATTAACGATTCGTCTTCATAAAAAAACAAACTGATTTACATAAGTTTTTTTAACAAAGAAAACAATACATAACTATATAGTGAATTGGCTTAATAGAAATAATAAATTGAAAATGAAGTTCAAAAATCAAAAGCTTTTCGATTTCACATTACAACAGTAAAATCTGGGTCCGTGCAATGCAACAAAATACACTATGTAACAAAGATTCATATAACAAAATCAAAAATTGCGTGTGGATAAAAGTATATTTTTTTTTTTTTTTTTATTCCCCCTACCAGGCTATTTCTGGCATACGAGGTTTCAGAAGCAGTGGGGTTTTACGCATGGTAAGTACGTGCGCCACTACCCCCAATAAAACTCAGTTTTATTTATTTATTTTTTTTGTAAACTATTTATTTATTATCCTCATACATAATTTAAGGGTATGTTTAATTATGAGAACCATATTTAGGTATTCTATGGTGCAGCCCAGTGCGTGGCTGCACACCGTTTACTGATGTCCTTCCTTCCTGGATTTGGATTGCCACCCTGAGCCTCTTCTCTGCACTGCCCAGAGCCACCGCTAGACTTCAGCTTCTTCCTGCGGTTCTTCCTCAGGCAGTTTCAGCGGCGGCAGCCTCCTCTTCTTCGGGTGGATGGCACCTACTAAGAGTGAAATGTGTGGGACCCACCATCTCTCTCCACCTTCTTATATATTCCACGAAGAAGAGATATTTCGCCTCCTCTATCAACCTCGGCAAATTAGCCACGCCAAGGGCCTACAGTCCGGTTTTCCTGGTTAGCCAGGCTCGATGTCCATTCATGGTGGCACAGGATATTACTGAGTGCTCCGCCATATCAGGCACACCACAGGTGGGACACCTGAAATCGATATTCTTGCCATGCTTCCGCAGCTTCTCCTGGAAACTTCCATGGCCTGTCAGAATCTGTGAGGGGCAGTTATCGGGATGGACCCACTTTGCCGCTAGTCTGGAGTAGACGGTAGAAATTACTTCTTAATGGTTGTACCCTCTTCACAAGTAATCCACCGCCTGTTCCACTCACCCAGTAAGTCCTCTCTCAATACCTTCTTCCACCTCCCAGGCTCCTCAACTATCTTCTGCTGCAGTCCCTCCGGAAGTGCACCAAGCCCTCTCGCAGGATGAGATCCGAGGCCATTTCTCCGGCCAATATCTGCACCGCCTCGTATGGCACAGTTCTGTATGCCTTGGTGACCCTCAGCAGTGCCAGTCTCTGGATGGTCGCCAGCTTCTTCTCCTGCCTTTGTGTGATATGACGACTCCAGGCAGGAGATGCATACCTCAGGATGACCAGCACCCTCCCTTATGAATGGGTAGGTAAGCCCGGGTACCCCAGGCCCCAGAATGCAGCCCTATTCTCGACAGTCCATTCAGGGAGAAGGTCACCCTATCTCGGAAGTATCGGTGTGGGGTAACGTCGAATCTCTTCTTGAATTTCACCCCATGATATGTCACCTCGTCACAGAGGCGAACCCGTTCTCCTCCTATGTTCAGGCTGACAGGTTGAGCCCTATCTCTCGAGCCTCTCAGCAATATTGCCTGGGTCTTGGCAGCGGCTTAGATTTCGCTTCTCGCACCATTCCGCTACCTTACTGGCACATCTCTCCATATCTCCGATCAGCCTGGCTCTGCTGTTTGCGGAGACTATAACCGCTAAGTCGTCGACATAAGCTGTAGCGGTGTACGTCACGTATTTTCAATTTTATCGAATGTAATCGTTTGAATGAGTGAAAGGTAAAAATAAAATCACACGGTGAGTTCAGTGGAAACTAATTGGGCGGTTATTCAGAGGATATTTGGTAGCCCCTTGTTTCAGACTGCTGATTACTCTTTATTTGTGCTTTTCTCAAAGTATTCAAAGAAACCTTTGTGGGAGATGACATCCGGTTTCATTGATCAAGCTCGAGAAATTCGAATGCTCCTTCGTCTTGTCTCTTCAATGAAATCTAATTTCTTTCACGGAGATCATCACATAAACAATTGTATTTTCTTGGTGGAGAATGAGTAGTACAATTCAAACATTGGAAGATTCCAAAAACAAAACCTCAACTCTCTCAAATGCCAGTAAATAACTAAAAAGACAATGTTTCGCCAATTCAGACATCAGGACAGAAAAATATCACTTAAATGCAGAGCAAAGACAGCACATCTCATATCAGCAGTCAAAAAAGGACATATAACTAGAGACAGCACAACCACCCCAAGACATATCATTGCTCTTGGATTGATATTGTGTGTAACATATGTAACATCGTGTTTATCTGTCTTGTATTTATCTGGTGCTGACGTTGCCTGAATTCCCAAAACGTTGACTGCTTATTTACTTACTGATGTTAGAAATCCATAAGTTTTTATTTTTGGAATTATATCCTATTATGGATTTTTCCTCTCTTTAATTTAAATTTAATTTAAATTAAAAGCTTACGTCAGTGCCTATTATTTCTCTTTCAAATTACATAAACATGCCTGTTTTCAGAAATATATTCCTGTTTTCATAGCTGAAGTGGTGTAATAACGACCTGGATAAAGTAAACTGAAGCGGATTCCGTATTGAGGAAGAATCGAGGCAGCTATTCAATAGAGAAATGAAAGATGGTCATAGCTCTGACAGCAGGGGCGAGCACTAATGTTTATTTAATGGCATTCCTTGCGAAAATGCCATCTTCCGAATTCAGGAACCCCGTCTGGACCGATCTCAGGTCAATTATTTTCGCTCATCTTCACGTGACAAATGTACCATCAACTGAAGAAATTGGTGGTAAAAAAAAAAAATCTTATATACTTTGTCAACAACATCAAACATTGAACATCGGTGATGATAATTGTATCTATTATGTTATTCTTATGACGTAGAATATAAATAAGCAAAGAAACATTTAAAAAATCTTATTATTCTTTTAATTTTAGTCGAAATGCAAAAAGTGGTTTTGGAAAGGTGTCGCACAGTGGTGCAAATCTTTAATTTAGGAGTGCAAAAGCCAAGAAATATACTCAACTTAGCTCTCGGGACAAATACAAAATATAAATTCCAGACCTCAATATTAACAAGCAAATCTAGGTTCTATATAGAGGATTCTGAAATAAATTATTATAAAAATTCTGCTGTTGATTAACAATTCCATTTTTTGTGGATTTTTTGTAGCCAGCTGCAAACGCTTCATTCGGCGTTCTGAGAAGGGCTCTATTCATATTTAGAGAACCAAGGAAATACTTGAGGAAAAATCTCAGCAGTGTTCGATTATGTTGTTTCCTACATTGCAAAGCACATAAATCGATATTTAAGGGCAGAATCTTAAAATCGATTACATTTTAAAAAACTACGACCCCGTAAATATAATGAGTAGACCTCTATATCGAAGATAGCAGAATAGTTTAAATAAACCGATATGGGCGCGCGGAATCTTAAAACCGAATATACTTAAAAAACTACGATACCGAAAACATAATAGTAGACCTCAATATCAAAGAAATCAGAAAATTTTAAATAAATCGATATTTGATGGCGGAATCTTAAAATCGATTTCATTTTAAGAAAACTGCGATCTCGAAAACATAATAGTGGACCTCAATATAGAATAAATCCGAAAATCTAACGTAAATCGATACTTAATCGTACGATTTTTAAATTGATAGTATTTACAGCATAAGGTAATGTTCCCAAATTAATTTTAAATAAAAGTAGGTGCACTCGTTTAAAATAACTCAGTATGCTTTGGTTTATAATTTTCAATAATGAACCAAAGTGCCTAGCCGACAAAGAAAAAAAAGATACATTACCTCTTCTTCCCCTAAAAATTTGAGGTTTATGTTTCAAGATACGTAGAATTAAAAAATCGAATAAATAACTTTTATTTCAAAACGGATAACAGATAGTGAATAACGAATGACGAATAAACAAATGACGATAACTTCAAGTTTATTCGAATAACGGATGATGTGTTCACATATGAAAATATTATTCGAATAAAGAATACAAATTTATGTGACTTTCTTCATCCGAATAAAAATTTATTCGAGCAATGCTCAACTCTGGTCTCTGTGCCTCAGGATTTTTCGTGATTGTGTCAGTGGCAATAAATATTTTCTTCTAAGAGCACGGTGAATATTTTCATTTACGATCTCCTCCGTTACGCACGCTCGTGAAAACCAGTTTTTTTTTTATTCTTATTAAATAAAATATGCAAGTTATAATTAAATTGTGCAATAAATTGAAGCTTTTCTATTTTTTTTTTTTTTTATTTTTTTTTTTTTTGTGCTTAGTAACTGAATGTTTATATTTGAAGATGAAATGTCTCCTCTGTTACAAAAATAAGAACGTGATGGAATGGACATTTTTGTAATGGAGGGAAAGTCAAAATAAGTTCGTTATTTTATAGTTTTTCAAAATTTAAAACATAATAAAACACATCAAATTCGTATGTTATACAGTTTAGCAATTCAATAGATAAGTAAAGCGAAAAAATGCTCAGCGCGAAAATTCCAAGTAAAAAAAAATCATCAGTAAAGATCTGGAAAGGCCAAAGATCCAATCTATATTTAATAACACGCATATACTTTTTTTTAATAATTTGAAACCTACATCAAACACAAAATATTTCTACCTACTTATATATTATTTCTGCTGGAGAGATCTTCTTTTCCAGGAGAAGTACTGAACCGATTGACAAGCAGGAGATACCGTTGGAAAGAGATTTTTGCTTAGAGTGTGCGAATCTGCCTTAAATTGTTGTAAATGCTGTATTTTTATTAAATTAAATAAAAACCAGAATTTGCACCAATGGCTACCAAGGTGACGACACTGCCATAATTGTATCTAACCTTTCATAAGAACATTTAAGGATTATCGTTAAAATTTTAGAAAATAAAGCGTTCCCTCTATGATTAGGAGTTAATAATTAACAATAATTTGGGCGGAATTTCCGCACGGAGCCAATTAATATATGTATAACACGGTAGTATTAGAGATCCCTTTTACGGCTCTCTGAAGCCATGGATTTTAATGAATGAGGTATCAAAAGAAAGGGAATTTCATGGAGAAGTGAAGAATCCTAATCGCCATTGTTAAATTCTTACCAGGGCTTAAATAAAAGTGATTTATTTAGGGAGGTTTCAAAATTCTTACGGTGGTGAGTCGGCGGTTCGATACGGGACGGGTCGGGTTTTAAGGATTTCGACACGGGCATCAGTATCTTATATGTTACCTAGGAACGTTTTGTTCTAGCGTTTTAAAGCCCTAAAACCTACCGTTTTTTAGATAGTGCACGATGTAGGGTCGCACGGACCCCATGCCAACTGCGTACGCGTCGTCGTCATGGCAACTTTTTATGCCTGTAAACGTTTTTTTGGAAATAAAATTTTGTTTATGTTTCTATGAATGATAGAGGAGATTATATATTATTTCCCGTGTCTAATCCTAAAGCACTGTTAAATATGGAAACTACACATAAAAAATGGTATAGCTGAATCTTTTGCTTAACTGTTAAACTGAAGAGATATTTTCCTTTGGGGCGGGCCAATTACTTACTTAATAAACTGATGCTTCAATATAGCCATTATAAACTATATAGCTTCAAAAATTGTGTGCTTTAAATAAGCTTTCTTGGTAATATTATATTGTTAACAGGAATAAACATTTTTCCCAAATATTGCTTACACATCGAATGTATTGGGGAGAAGAAAGATATCTAATGCGAGAGTTCTCGCTCGGTTATACTAGTTAAACATTAATGCTAAACATGATACATGCTAAAAAGACAATAAATGCCAAAGCTAAAAAACATTCTATGCTAAAAACTTTTATCAAGAACTATAAACATTAATATGCATATACTTTTTAAAAAAATAAGTTATTAATATAATAATTATTGTCGTTATAGAATCTTTTAATAATATTCTAGTTATTTATTCATGTTATTTATGGCAATTATTCATATCGCTACCTAGGAAGAATACCGGCACAGCTAAAAAATAAACGATTTTCAAATTTTTGTATAATCATAATCAATGAGGTGATTATTTTTTTATGATAAATTTTAAACAAAACTGTCACAAGTCAATAAATTTAGGTCTAAAATTATATTTGGAATAAAAAAAATACCTTACACAAGTTACCTCCAAGCATATACTTGCAAATGGTTTCAAGAAAATATTTATACAATTGCAAGGAAACCTGTAATAATCAGTTGAAATTTGATGATGAAAACTTCAACCGCCATTTTCCCAAAACTACAGCTTTCGGAATTGTGCCGGTTTTCTTCCAAGGTAGCGTGTTACAGTATTATTATAGTTATTTGTAATAGTAATTCATATTATTGCTGCTGATAAAGCATTGCAGATTGACTAGATTTTAGAGAGAAGGTAGGTAGGTATATGTGTGTGAACGATTGGTAGAATTGAGAAATTTTACTGAGCCAAACCAAATATTATTAAAAACGATTTTTCTAATCAATGCATTAATACAATTTCTACGTTATGCAAAATGTAGCCTACATCATATCCTTGTTCCATCCGAATTCTCCTGTTTCCATCAAAACCTTACTTATCATCCAAATCCTTATCACGATCTCTATCTAGCTCCGTTCGTTCCTGCAATCCTCCTCAAAGGATGAAACGGCATTGGCCCTGAAATCTTTTAAATGTTACTGGAGTTCTTACAATGATCACACTTACCACTTTGGTCCTGCGATGTTACCCAGTCTCAGTAGTTTCCTGACAGTGGTTTCCATACTAGTGACGCGGCTGAGAGAAAAGCTGGGATCTCCAGGAATCCTGCTTTGCTCTCTATATGTGGGGGACGAAGCTTGGTTTGGTATTCATTAGGCTGAGTCTAAATATTTTAGATGGGTGCAAAGAAATTTTACATTAACTAAACTTTAATTTTACTACTTTTTCTATTTATTATTTTAATAATTTTTATCATCATTTTTATTTGTTTACTTTTTTTTATTTTTTTAGCAAATATGGTACGAATGGTTATATATAGCACCTATTGTCTTTATGAATGGCAGATTTTCTTATTCAACAAAATATAAAAAAATGAAATGAAAAAATCTGGTGCGCACATCACACAACTTTCACTTACCTATATATTTTAAAAATTTACTTTTAGTTTCCATGGAAATTCTACTTAGTATCCATGATCCAACATTTAGTTTTTATTAATTAATATAAAAATAGAAATTATTATCTACAGCTTAAGTTTAAGCGTTTTTCTTCACTCCCCATTACTTTATACGAACTTATCGGTTTGATATTTTTTTTTTAAATCTTTAACTTACCAACGGTATATTATACATCTATATCTTCTCTTCTTCTTTATCTTCCTCTTATGCCATTAGCTAGCGTCGAGGAGCCTCGATCCAGCGTAACCACTCCTCTCGGTCCCTGCTTAGCCGCTTCATCTCATTGAGCGATTTGCCTCTTTTATTTCCAATTCTTTGGATATATTCTTGGTACGTAATTCTGGGGCGTCCGCGTGGTCACTTTCCTGTGGGTCGAGCCTCTAATACCTTTATAGGATTCGTGTCCTCGTTCATCCGGCAGACATGACCAAACCACTGGAGTTGCCGTCTTTCTAGAGTGGTTTTAAGCTCTGTAACGTTTAGTTGCTCTCTAATGCTTTCATTTCTAATGCGATCCCTTCTAGTTCTCCCAATAGATCTGCGATGGAACCTCATTTCCGCTGCCGTTATGCCTGTCCAGTGTTGTCCAGCTTTCTCCGCCATAGGTGAGTGTAGGTAGGTAAACAGACTTATATACATGCATTTTGGTCTTCTTATCTACTTCTCGGTGGCCGATAATGCTATTAGTAATCTGGTAATACACTTGATTCGCCTTACTTATTCTGTTTGATATTTCGGCGTCTATCTTACCCGAGCTACTAATTACGGTCCCTAAGTAGGTATATTCCTTCACTACCTCAAGTGTATCGCCATTGCAGATGAATTGGACATCTTCCTGTTCTTCCCTCGCCATAACCAGCACTTTACTCTTGAAGGTGTTAATTTGCATCCCTTTCCTGAGCAACTCTTCTTCCCATTCTACCAGAGCTTGTTGTAGTTTGGTCTTGGTGTCGGCTATTAGGACTATGTCATCCGCGTATAAAAGGCTTTGAACGAGGACAGTTCTCATATTCCATTTCCCGATTGTTGTCCATGCAGTTCGGCGCTTGCAGATTTTGTGGATTTCGTCCATTGCGTTTATAAATAGAAGGGGACTTAGGCTATCTCCCTGTCTAACTCCTCTCGCAATTGGAAAAGGTTCCGATTCCATACCATTTATTCTTACCACTGCCATGGCACCTTGGTAGGCTGACTGTATGGCTGCCAGCAAGTCTCCAGGTACACCCTTGGCTATTAGTGCATTCCAAATTTCTTTTCTTGGGACCACATCAAACGCTGCCTTCAGATCAAGAAATGCAAGATATAGATTCCTATCTCTGTCCCAAGCTTTTTCAGCAATATTTCTGAAAACAAAGATATGATCCTGCGTCTGTCGGCCTGGACGAAAACCAGCCTGTTCCGCTTCTAACTGCCCTTCTACAATCCGCCGGAGTCTCTTTTCTAGAATAGAAGTGTAAAGTTTATAGACTACGGAAAGCAAACTAATGGGTCTATAATTTTTGCAGTCTGTTGTGCATCCTTTTTTATAAACAGGGAGGATAATACAATATTTCCAGTCCCTGGGAATTTTCTTTCTGTCATACACTTCTTGGAACAGCGATTGAAGTGCTTTAAGAAGTTCTTGACCACCATATTTCAAATACTCTGGTGCAATTCCATCCCTTCCTGATGCTTTACCTCTTTTTAGCTTACGGATTGCATTTTCTATTTCTTCTTCCTCTATAACCTCCAGGCTTTCCTGCATATTGGACTCTCGTTCATGGTAATGGTCTGTTTCTGGGTTTTCGGAGAATTGCTCCTGGAAATATTGCTTCCATCTGCCAAGGATCTTTTCCTTGTCTGTAAGTACGATTCCATTGCTACCTTTTACATTTCTAATGGTCTTGCATTGCTTTCCTCTTAACGTTTTAACTTTTCGCCAAAATGTTCTTATAGATTCGCGATGGTCCTCGCTCAGCCTTTTACCAAAATCCTCCCATGACTTTTTCTTGGCCTGGCGTATGGCTACCTTACATTCATTCCTGGCTATTCGATAAACGTGTAGCTTTCCTTCAGTTCTATCTTTAAGGTATGCTTTCCAGGCAAGCTTCTTCTGAGAAACCAGTCGTTGGAGGTCATTGGTCCACCAATCTGTCCGCTTTCCCTTACCGGACACTCTCTTCTTCCCACATACTGTATTTGCTGTTTCCAGGATACATGTTTTCAGTGCCTTCCATATCTTTTCCACGTCTCCATCGAATGACGTTTCTCTCAATTTATTTTCCAGGCTTTCTGTAAAGAGGGCCCTTTTCTCTGGGTCATCCAAGGCCTTTACGTTGAGGGTTTCAAATGCTTTTATTTTCCTTTTATACTCTGGGATGATCTTTGTATCAGCCACAAGTAAAAGGTGGTCGCTGCCTATCTCCGCTCCTCTTACTACTTTTATATCAGCGAAATACTGCCTTATACATCTATATTACTACTCTTATTTCCGAAAATTTGTTTTCAATCTGGGGAAAATATTTTTCCTTTTTCATCTCCTTCAGTTAATTATTGAATTATTTCAAAGTTTATATTTGTCCATTTTTAATTACTCCTAACAAGGAGAGATGGTTAATTATTTCAAATAATCAAAATCAAGGTTACTTCGGAGGAAGGAATTTTGAAAATTCGGCATTTAAGCCTTATCATACTGTTTCAATGTGAATAAGGCCAAGCTGATATTATAGAAAATTTAATTGTACGTTAGAGCCGTTTTAGAAAAAAAATTGTAAACATGTGTAAAATCAATTATTTCATTCGCGTACCACTTTTCATTTTTGAGTTAAATTTATCACATGCACACAGACACGCGCACGCACGCACACACATAGACCATTTTGCGATACTTGGTCATTTGGACTCAGGGGGCCTTAAAACGTCTATTTCCATTGAAAACTCGGATTCGAAATTTTTGACGATTGCAATAACTTTCCCTTACTATATATTTCATATATAGGTAAGTGGAAGTGAAAACAAACATAATGCCTAATAAAACATGATTAAAAGATAATCTATATAATATATTTGAAAATCTATGAAAGTTTGCTGGAAATGACAATGTTTGAAGGCTCGTTTGGGCCGTTATCAGGAGAAGGGAAGCCGTTTAAGATGAGTCAGCTCGGACGTGAACCCAGATAGCAGCCTTTACTGATAAGGACCAGGCAGTGTTATTCACACCCTCTTCTCTTCACCTTACTTCTACCTTCCTCGTTCCCAAAATTTACCGTGGAAATTTCACTCGAAAATGCGCTCGTTCTTCAAGGCACAAGCTCAACGAAGGATTCTGTTAGATGCTTAAGTTGGAACTCGTTTCTTGGCAGATATCACGAGCTCTTGAAAAATATCTATTAAGTATAAGCTCGAAAAAAAATGTATTCAAGGTCAGTTATTA
This sequence comes from Rhaphigaster nebulosa, assembly GCA_948150685.1. Classification (NCBI taxonomy): domain Eukaryota; kingdom Metazoa; phylum Arthropoda; class Insecta; order Hemiptera; family Pentatomidae; genus Rhaphigaster; species Rhaphigaster nebulosa. Next base: position 118,488,912 of record OX411307.1, on the reverse strand, counting down.
CACAAAAAAAATACGAAACAAAAGGAAATACGATTGTTTATTGGCTAATATTAAACTGATGCTGATTACTATATATACTAACTACAGTAAAATGAAGATAATTGATAAACAAATATTATATTTGTTAAAAAGCAATTCATTTATCAAATAGTAATTATGCAAGTATCTTTTTACGATTTCCTCCATCCAAGTATGCAATATTAAAAAAAAAATTATGAAATTTATATACACTCACTTGACATCCATAGTATTCTTATTGCGTAGATTCTTTGACCTTAAAATGGAAATAAAACTGAATGAATCGAAATCTATGCGTATTGATTTAACTAACAAAAAAATCAACTATCTGCCGATTACGATTAATAAACAAGTAAGCCCCTATTCCAATAAGGCCAAATATCTCGGGATTACATTAGACGCAAAGCTCCGATGGAAAGAGCATGTAAAAACAAAATTAATACAGCTAAATTTGAGTTATCAAAAAAATTATTGGCTTTTAGGTAGACAATCCAATCTATCTGTAGAAAACAAACTTCTCGTGTACAATCAAGTCCTGAAACCTATCTGGACGTTTGGAATCCAACTGTGGGGATGCAGGAGAGGTTCCAACAGACAAAATATACAAAGATTTCAAAATAATGTTATTAGGGGAATTGTCAATCCGCCCTAGTACATCAGAAATGAATATCTTCATCGAGATCTTCATATAGTCACAGTTCAAGAAGAAATTCAAAAATTCGCTCAGTCACATGAAGAGCGACTACAAGGGCATTGGTGTGCTGAGGTCGTCCATGTCCTCAACTTTAATAACCTAGCTAGAAGATAAAAACGACGAAAACCAGTAAACCAGTTTAATCTAGTAGTCCAATAGTAAAACAGTTTAATCTAGTAGTCCGATAGTAAACCAGTTTAATCTAGTAGTCCAATAGTAAACCAGTTTAATCCAATAGTAAACCAGTTTTTTTTTTGTTTGACTTTTGTTTCCTGAATCATCCAACTATATCCGATAGGCCCGTGTTTGATTTTTAAAGATTTACTTTAAGCGATTTTTCATTTGGCAAAATTATGGTAAACATTTATTTGCAAATTTGTTTAAATGCAAATGGAATACTAATTAATTATGGATATGGTAATCGTAACATTAATTATTTTTGAGATTTAATATGTTTAGAAAATATTATCTCGGCAATTCATACTCGAAGCAGGGTATGACTCTGAGTTCAGATAAGCATGTAATGGAAATGGAACCTATTGCTTATGTATGAATCTAAGTGTAAGATTAAACAAGTTAGCATTATAGGCAAACAACTTAAGGAAGGACCTTGTGGGCCATGAGGTTAAGCTTACGGAAGGGAATGTCTTCTACAAAACTTCAGACAACTACCTTGTAAAATATACCATCTTGAATTTTTTTTTTTTTTTTTTTTTGTTTACCTTTTGATTTGTTTTCTTTCAATCGCTTGCACTAATTCCTGAGTTTATTGTTATTTCAGTAAGAAAAGTTTATTGTTAAGTGCATGCGAACTAAAATATTTTTCCTTAAGTTGTTAACCTATATATTAATGCTTTTTTAGGTATATGGGTATTTTAGAATAATACCATAAAATTTATGAATACAGGAATTATTATGATAAGGAAGCTAAATGTGGTATATAGTTTAATGATTGACATTTAATAGTATTATTTCACCTTTATCGATCCAATCCATTATAGCGTGCCTGCTGAAATATTATATCCTCAACAGAGTGACCAGGAGATAAGCAGCCCATATAACGAGAACACTTTTTATTGGACTGGCTTGAAAAAATCTGATAAAAGAATCACATAAGTAACGGTAATTTTTTTGTCAAGTCAATAAAAAATAATTAACAATTTAACTATTTAGGTTTCAATTCATTAGGCGTAGAGAGGTGGCGTCCCCATCGCCCGGTTATAAAAAATTATATTATATTATATCATAATATATAACATATTATATCCTCGACAGTCCTCATATTATCCCCGGGTACTACTAATTAATGAGAGATAAAACTAAAAAAAAAAAACTATTTTTTTTTGTGAAGATTCCAAATCCTTGAGTGTCTCAGGTAGCAGTAAATAATTAACGATTTAATATTTTGCCAATTCAGGCATCATCCTGACTGAAAAAAATATAACATAAGCACATCTCACATTAAGAATCTAAAAAAGACCAACTAAAAAAAGAGTGAAATACATTTACCATTGTTTTACTACTTGCGCTTAGGAAAATGCAAAAGGTGGTCAAATTCTATCATAGGAAAAAAAAACAGTCGAATGATGAGAGATTTATTGTTTATTGGATTGGAAAAAAAACATATATATCTTATATCATAAACTTCTTTTGACGTCAAATCCTTTACTGAAACGTTGCCGCTAGGAAGATCTTACAGAGGAATAAATCGGTGGAGTGTTGTGAGAAAAGCCTGTTTTAGGTAGAAGGCTTTTCGCTACCCTAACATCAAAAGAAGGAAAGAGCTCTTGTCGATGGATATCTTCCTTCTAAGGTATCACAATTCTCTCATGATGAAAGAGTCAGTGGGTCAGCCTTCTTCAATATCTCAATTTCAATCTAATCAACGGAGAAAAGGACTATTTGGGAATATTATTTGACTGTAAATAATAGTGAAAGCATTCAAATTTGTCTCTGTAATGTGACGAACAGTGACCGGATTTTTATGCTGTAAGAAACCTCAGGGATTGAAATTGAAAATATTTTTATAATTTAAAAATCTTTTTCTTTTTTGTCAAGAAATAAACCACCTCATAATAAATTATTGTTAAATGGAAAAATTTTAATAAAAAATGTTATTTATTTCCGAGCGATATTTTTAATTGTAATAGAAAATGTGATAAGTTAGCCCGAAAATGCAATTATTTTTTTCAAATGCAACGTGATTGTATAAGTAAAAAAGATCAGAAAGTAAAATTAATTTACTTATACTTTTCAACAAAGCACCGATCGGTGCGGTTAAAAATCTGCCGAGGCTGACATGGACATCAACAATACAGACTTGGAATCAAAAACGGGCGACATCAACAAAATGCAGACATACTTACGAGTTTATAAAAACAACAGTCGTTAGGGCTAAACTTAAAAAGTCAACTTACAAACTACGTCAATTTTGGACGGGGCATGGAGCGAGCAAAAGCTATTTGTGTAGATTCGAACTAACTGAAGAAAAAATCTAAATCTGTGTGACGGGATAAGTGAACAAACGTATGTCCATCTTTTATATGATTGCGCTAAATTGGACGGATACAGTTACAAACTGATCTCTGCAGTCCTACTGAACGAAGACCCGTGGCTGCTTACAAAGAGGGATCTACAAGAAAAATACTTTCCGGAATTTGTATTGTATTGTATTTGTGGACCGTATTGACTACTCGGAACTAGACAAATAAATATGTTTTAGTCTTAACTTAAGTTAATTATATGTAAGTATTGTAATTTACTGTATTATTATTTATTGTGATAAATAATTCAAGGCATGTTACTTAATTCTTGTTTTCTTCACTTTATTTTTTTTTTATTATTTTATTTTTATTTATTTTGTTTTTAATATTTATTTATTTCATTATTTTTTTTTCATTTATATTTCTATTTCATTTATATAAAGTATGAAAACTTGTTAATTAATAAGTCATTTTAAAACGCGCTATGTCCTGAGATGGTACGCGTAGAAATATATGCACCCATTGCAGATTTACTGCAATGTGGAAAAACGGAAATAATGAGATGTTAAAGTAAGGAAAAAAAAATTATTTGCATGATACAGGAGTTATTATTTATTAAATACGTCTTTTTAACTTATTTTTTTAGTCATAATTATTACACATAGAAAAATAAAAACATTTCTTAATAAAAACCATTCATATAATATTATAACTATAAATTTATGTTATATATCGGTTTTTTGTTTATTTTTTTTCCCCCAGGTATAAGATTTTTTATTAATGAAAATATAAATAAAAATAATTTTTCATATTAAAGAAGAACATGCAATTTCTGTAATCTATTTGCATAAAAATCCGGTATCTATCGATGAGAAAAGAAAGGAGCTGCACGAAACTAATCAGAATTAAAAGATAAATGAAAATCTTTAAAAACAATAGTTAAATCCGAAATTTGGAAAATTGAACTGTCTGGGCATGAGTATTAATTACATAACCAAAAAATCAGAGTTGGTTTAACCCATTTTTTGTTCCGGTACCAAAAATCACACTCAAGGTATCACAATCTGTTAAATATAAATATGGTGTTTAAAATTTAAATTTGCAGATTTGCGAGCATTCTTATTAGCAACTATCTTTATAACGGTGCCCCAACAGAAACCTTATTCTTTATTTTTTAAGATTATCAACTGATTTTAAAAATAATTTATCTCTTTTCACTGTAAATTATTGCCGGTTAGAAAAATTTTGATTTATTTTTTGAGATGCTTGACAATGTGTAGTCCTAACTAAAGGGTTAGTCCTTTTTTGTTTATCAGGGCATCAATCCAGAATAGCGAAGAGGGATGGAATAGGCCTACGTCAATAGGCTAGTTATGGTGGTTAGTAAGGCTTCTTTGGGATTTATTTTAATCCTTCAATTTTGGCACAATCCCTCTTAATGGCGAAAAAGATAATGTGATAAATTATCATATTTTTTGTACATTTTTCATATGGGTAAGGTTCAACATTTGAAACAACAGCCTGAAAACTCCCGAAAACTCGGTCAATGTACTAATTTATTTGTATTGACGATGCTGTTTATGTTGTATGTTTTTAACACTAAATTTAAAATAAATACCTGTATGAGCTTGACACATACAATAGAAAAATCAGAATGAGTCTAGAAGAAGGTAAACTAATACATGATTACTCAAATAGTTTAAAATGTAAGAAACGTACTCGCGTTCCAGAACAAATAAATAATGTCTACGTACAAAATAACAAGGATAGAGATAAAGTTGTCGATTCAAATGCTTGACAAACGAAGTCAAGGCGGTATTAATAGGCATAGATAATATAAACAACTGGTCAAGCTCAGAACATGCGGAGATTGACTTCCGGCAGCACCCACCATCGTTAAGACTTTTAACACCACCAGCTTGTTGGATATAAATTAGCAACACGTCACTCTTATCGCTAAAAATTGAAAAAAAAACAACATAAGAACCCAGGCTAAGTATCAGAATAAGAAACTAAATATAAATTAAGAATTAAGACCACAAAACAAGATTTCTGAAGTGCCAAAGAAGCGGATCCACTGGTTGAGACTAGCCCAGAAGAAGGAAGACAACGCTAAGCACCAAGGAAAAGTTCCTAAGGGAAAGCTTGAAGGGAAAGGATTGGTAATAATTCATCGTACTGATGTTAAATATAGGAGCGGGGTAGCTCAGTGAGTAAGAGATTTTCTGACTTATAATGATGATGCTTTACAGTAAAGTTAATCGAGAAATAAATCATAGTTATAACATTAGTTTAGTTTATTTATTTGCGATTATTGCATAAATTACGTTACATTACAACCATTGTCATTACCTACCTATTAAGTGAACAGTACTTTAATCACAAATTATTATTATTTCACGGCGCTATAAACCGGTTACAGGTCTTGGTCTCCTCTAACCACTTCTTCACGGTCTAGTGCCGACGCCATCCAGTTCCTGACTCCTAGGATGTTGTAAGCATCTTCCGCCACACCATCTGACCACCTCAGCTTTGGACTCCCTCTCCTCCTTGTCCCATGGATTGACTGCGTCAGCAATATTCTGGGCATGCCCTGCATATCTTAAGCGCCTCAAGCTCTAGCTCTGACATCAGCCCCCCCCCCCCCCCCCCCAAAGCGCTGTATAGCTCCTGGTTAGTGCGTCGCCTCCAATTTTCAATTTTCAATCTTTACACCTCCAAAAATACGGCAGAGTACTTTTCTTTCAAAAATGAGCAGCTCCTTTTCGGCACCCTTGGATATTGACCAAAACTCCGATCCATAAAGAAGTACGGGGCGCACCAATGTTTTAAAGAGGTGGAACTTGGTCTGCCTTGAAAGTACCTGTTTGCTAAAAGGAAATGACCCGGCAACCCCCATAAGATTAAAGTTAGGATATTGGAACGTATTATCACTTTATAGACTCGGAGCACTAAACCTGCTCTTTGATCAGTGGGACAAATCACAAATTAGATCTATAAATATACATACGGATAACTCTATATTTTACTTCATTTTCTATATTTTGTTATGCAATAAAATGTATTGAATTGATAAGGAGAGAAGGGGCCCAAGATTTGAATTGCCCAGGAGCCGCATGCCTTAATGCCCCTATATGCCGGCCCTGATAAAAATACCCAGAAGAATGATTTACATTGTCTTGCTTCGTGTGCGTAAAATTACTAATTGCTTTTGCCCCGCGTAGGCCCGATAAAAATAAAATAAAATAAAATCGCAAAAGTATCGACACAAAAAAAGTGGAGTGGAAGATATTTTCTTTCTCGATAGAGACGTGTTTTGCAACAGTATACGATTCCGTCTGTCCAAATAATACCCGAGTGAAGGAGAAGCTGAATTATTGACCAGGAAGAAGAAACGAGAAAGATATCATCTCTCTAACGAACCATAACATTGCTAAAGCTCTGAAACAATATCTGAGATAGTAAAAATAAATAAGTCGTTAAATCTACTTCCTGGTAAGTTGTTACGTGTTTGTTAAAGGTAAAGTTGAAGCATTTTCAGAACGGATCGATTTCATACTATTTAAGATGACTAAATTTTTCGCGGAAATATATACAATGTAATTAGAGAGTAAAATTTAATCAATTTTTTTTGTTCAAGGAACTTTTAGGCCAATTACTTGTTATGGGGATGATTCATTACTGCGCTTCAATTATATATTTACACTTTTTGTATTTTTAAATATTTAAGGAAAGAGGGGGAAATGTTTTTAACCTCATGTGACACGAGATCCGGTATCTGACATCCGGTATCTTGGCTTCCTGCTGGACAAAAGATTAACAAGAAACCCACATACTATTTTACAAGTTTAATTTTAACTGTCTTCACTTGCATATTTAATTATTTTTCTTTGATTTGATTTATTTGTTTTACTTTTTAAATATGGTAAGAATGGTTACTTATTCTTATAGCCAATTTAGATTCTTGTGAATAAATATATTTCTTTTCATTTAGAGTTACCATAAAAAAAAAAAAATACCATTAAAAAAAGAAAAGATTGAAGGAATAAATATGAACAAAATCAAAATAATTCCATGTATTTATTTTTGTTTAGTTTATGAGCAATTTGTAGTTATGAGGTATATTTGCTGTTCAACGGACGAAGTGATTTCAGGTAAACAATTCAGAAATGGTTTCACTCAGGCACAGTTAATTACAATCGCCAATAAGAAATTATACTTTTTATAGTTCAATGTGTGTATATATATATATATATATATATATATATATATATATATATATATATATATATATATATTATATAGTACTTGGATGGGTGACCGCCTACCGGGGAAAACCCATGCAGTCCACGACTATCCCCTCCTCCGGGTGTGTGGGGCCCGTCAGCCTACTGGAGGCAACTCACACAGACCGGATGTAGGAGTGATGCCCTACCCCGAGTACCTAAATTATGAATCGTTCTGTGGTCTTCCAGGATGTCAAATAGCCGCCCGGAGATTTGGTCCATGGACGGTATGCTTCGGGGAAAGAAATGTAGGTCCTCGTGCGCCTGCTGACCCCGAAAAGCCATAATCCGTGGGTCTAGACCGATTTGTCACTGTCCTTGAGCCCGAGTGAGTCGGTGGGTAGGACACTGCCGAATTGGCCCCAAAGGGTTGTGAAGCGTTGGTTCGCAGCAACATCAGATTGGATGAATGAACTCCCGAAAGCAGTAAAATGTCTGTAAGACCACATCGCGCGGCCAAAGATCTGCATGGTCTTTAGTGCCAGCAAAAAAATAGTACTAGTAATAAAGGAGTTGAAAGATCCGAAGGAAGTTTAACGATCCTATTCAATCAATAGGTTGGAACTTATTTCTTTATAACTCATCAGTCTCACGGCTGTTTTCTGATGCATCTGTGTTTAGACTTCATGCCCCGTGATGGGCAGCCCTTACCAGTTCAGGATTTGGATTTTACGAGACGGTTACGCACTTACCCCGAAAACGCATTTACCCAATATTACCTTACTCTTTATAATGACAATAATTCCTGGCACCTTGGCTCTGTAATATAGGTATGACGCAGTTGACAACGGATATAACGACATTGTTTAAAGCGTTAAGAAATCTTGCGTTTTTATCTGGTACTGGATAAAACGACGCCCGAGTATAGCAACTTAATTTCCTCCACATCTTCAAGTTCGTTATAGGCGATATCCAAACTAATAGCAAATTACTTAAACATATTTTGGCTATCTCTGTTACACGGTTGCTGAGGTGATTATTTTCCATTGAATTTCTATGGAAATCTAGGTTATTATAGTTTAAGGTTAAAGGCGTTATTTATAAATATAGATAATATAAATTATAATGTTTCTTACAAATATTGTGACAAAAGTGAAGTACTTCATTCAGTCATGCGGGTACTTGTGCAAGTCCGATAACCACCTATGCCTTGCCCAACTCCCCTTTTGCGCTGAATACTTGATGGTAGTGGTTCTGCTGGGAAATTTAACACTTAAGGACCATGAAATTGGTATTGCAAATAGATTCTCGATTGGTGAGTATCTACTGATTCCATTGCACCTCGCTTCCCAAGACCACCTTGCTTCTCCTAACCTGTTTTAGATAGAACCTTCAGTCCGGTTAACCGGAATTCCCGATTTACCTTTAATAGTACCGTTAAATCGTTCTAGTGTATTGCAAATTATTCATTGGCGCAGAATCTATTTATCCATCACATAGAATTGATCTGTGAAGTTTTAACACGCTTGGTCGATTTCAGGGGCTATTTCACTATAGATGTATCAAATATTACATCATTCCAATGCACAATTAATATCACTAAATAATTATAAATAGATTAAAAGTTCACATTGCTAAGATATTTAGTGTCATTATTTATGTTTTCACTTAAAATTGATGAGTGTGAACATAGATTATAATTGAATTAGCTGTTACTTGATATCACTCTTTCATTTTGAAATCATGCTTCGGCAATAACTTATTAATCGAAAAACATGATTTTCGGGAGTCAGGATAAATCAAATGACTGACATTTAATAAAGTAGAAAAAATGGTATAGAACAACATGTAAAAGAAACAATTATATTCGGTTGAGGCGGAAACTGCAAATATTTTCCATACCTCAGATCCGAACATAAGCTAATATTTTTTTTCATCAATACTTTAATTTTTTTTTTTTTTTCCAAATGCAATTTAATAGATTTTATTCTACTTTTAAATGGAAAGTAAATTTTATTTATAAACAAACAAATCAATAATTATCGGCAAACTTTTAAAATAAACGGATAGTTTTCATTCAATAGGGATGTTTGGATAAAACAGACAAGAGAGGCAAATAATTGCGGCAGAAGTCAAATAATGAAATATTTATCAAGTAAATAAAGTAAAATAAAAGCAGTTATTTTTAATGTTATTCATTTAATATTTTTATAATTAATATTATAAAACAGATAAAAAATATTAGAAACTAACCGATTTCACGAAATAATAATTTTAATATTTTACTAAAAACAAAAAAAAAATGAACACGTATTTATTCAAATTTTCAGCTGTATTTATGATACAACAAGTAAAAATGTTAACTCAAACTATAGTGACAATTATACTAGAGAAGCCCGGAATCATCTTCTTTTCACGAGCATCGGGCACAAATTTCTTAGTTGATGCATTTGAAACAATTTCGGATCACATCTGAAATAAGATCTTTATAAATAATTTTATTTTTGATAAAATGTGGATTATTGAGAACTACGATTTTTATTCATTTTAAAGGAATTGATTTCAGAAGGAGATTGATCGTTTGGCGAATCTCCAAATCTGTAAGACGCGTGTCCAAATAGGTCTCAGTATGGTCACGCAGATGAGTTTTTTTTTTGTGTGTTTTTTTAAAATAATTTTTAAACATTTAAGCAGTTAAATAGTGAGTCTTTCAGGAATAAATTAAAAATAAAGGTTGCAAACTATTGGGTTCGAGGGCTCGTGGTGATTATAGTGTATGTCTATTTTCAAAAGAATATGGAATGTCAATATCTTCGTAGATTATATTTACTATAACGTAATAAGATGCATTGAAGGATTAATTTTTGCATACCTAGGTTGGGGGGTATAGTTGCATAGGTTGGGGGAGGGAGGTAAACCTGGTGGCTGTGCGTGGATGCTGACCACATCCCCTTTTTTGATAAAATATTCTTTAATATCGTATGTATTGGATTTGGGAGGAATAAAATGTTTTTATTTTGGACCTCAAAACTCAATTCCATATATCCAAATAAGCCTCATTACGTTGCAGAACTTTTTTAATGAATTGGAAGTTTCGAAACGTTGATCCAGTAAACGTGGAAGTAATCGGAATTCACGGACGGTCTCTTGCCGTGTCAGTGTTATCTGAAGGTTTAGTTTGTCAAAATGAAGTTCTAAGCGAGATATTATTTTTAAAAAATAAGCATTTCATTGCTTAACATTTCCCTTCCTAAGTAATGAGCACAGAATTTATTCGAGAAAACGCATTAATGTATACATAGTTAAATATACCTTAGCAACTCCTTTACGATCCTTTTACGAGAGTAAAACACAAACTGAATAGTCATCAAACTTCACAATTTTACAAATAAAATATTTTACTTAAGAAGGCTAAGACTAGGAATAACTGTTAATATTATATTAAAATCCAAAATATATTTATTTAAAAAAATTTATATTTTATATTTTAATTGAGAAATAATACAAGCTGCAACGCTCAAGAGGGCAATAGGTATTAGGGCTGTAAGAAACCATTCATACCATATGTACAAAGTGAAGAGGAAAAAAAAAATAATAAAATAAAAATAATAATAATAAAGTAAACATGTACAAAATGACATAAAAAGAAATTACAATAATTGAAAAAAATATGTACATTACAATGGAAATAAATAGAAAGAAAATTAAATAATAACAAAATAACAACCAAGATAAGAAAATTTATGTTGAGTAAAAATAAAATAGTTGGAAATCCGAACCAAGCTTTGCCCCCACATGTGGATGGCAAAGCAGGGCTCCAGGAGATCACAGCGCTTCTCACCCAGCTGCGTCACTGGTATTGAAAGGCAGTTGGGATTTGGTGGGGGGCACTAGAGCCACAGACGCTCAGAACGTGAGTGGAGAAGCTGGCCATTGCTAGGACTCTAAAAGAATATTTACAAAAGGTCTCGGGGCCACTGCCGTTTCAACCTTCGAGGAAACAATCCCTATCTGACTTCAACCATCCCTAGCTTGAGCTAGATAGGGATTGTGCTAGCGGGTTAGGATGATATTAAGGCCGTTATTGGGATATTAAGGCCATGGTGTGAGGTCCCTTATGTAACATAATATAAGGCATTGACTTTATAAAATAACAAAACATATTTACATAATGGCAGGAACATTTTAGAATGATGGACACACAAAAGGATGATGCCCTGTTTATGTTGAGCAGTGCTCCATATACAAAATATTAAACCATTTTCATAACTGACTCTGGTTAACCGCATAAGAGATTCTTCTTACATTATCAATCTAACCTATGTTATATACCAACCTAATAGTACCTAATTTTTTCTTCTATAGCGTCACTTTTCATAGAAATGTCTGGATTCAAAAATAATTTATTATGACCACAAAAGGGTTTTTATCATGAATCAAATCTTATCTTAGTTAATTTTTTAAATCTTCATCTTGAGACATGATCCTTTAAAAATAATTCTAAATCAAGCTTTTCAATCTTCTTCTTCCTTTAGAATGAGATTTTGAAAAGATTAAAGTTATTTTCCATCAAATTTATTATTGAGTTAGGACATTCTTCTTGCAAAGGATCGATAATTTAATTAATTATTAGATTTATATTGTTGTTGATATTAAGTTTCGTATGTTATTAAATGAAACCTTCAACTTTAGAGAAAATACTTCCAAAAGATTGAAAAAATAAGGCAAATAACGAGATATATATTTAAACATATAAAACAAAATTTAACATTCTGACACCCCTGCCATTGGCCGAATGGTACGCATAAATTGAAAATAGAATTCATCGATGACTGATTGTTAACATAAAATGTGCTGATTTGTTTGATTCGAGGCCGATCAGAACCAAAAATAAAAAAATAATTAGGACTCACAAGTGCTCTTCAGAAAATTAATTTGATTCTCGAGAGTGAACGGCTCTGGGGATTATGTTCTGCTCCTGGGATATTTTACTTCCAGAATCGAAGACGTGTTTCCCCCAAAATAAAGCCAAGTCCAATACTCCCCGAGTAGGAAGCATCGGGAAATTCATGAACTTGGAATTGAAGAAACTTCCGTGATTGAGTTACTATAACACTTCTCTGAACCTCGAAAGCACACTTTCAGAAATTATTTGGGTTTCGGAAATCATTACTTTCTTCGAGGCTTGATGTTTCAGCAATTTAGAGGAAGTAGAATCATTAAGCAACGTCGAGTGTGGTCAGTACTTGGATTGGTGACCGTTCGAATTTGGGTGACCATGAATATGACCCGAATCATTTTGTAAATGCCTACATTACAGAACCCATAAAATTATTAAAATAAACCATAATAATAATAAACTTTTATTTGTGCATATGACAATGAAATAGAAATTGTTTACACCAATAAAATAACTGAAAACTTACATTAAGTCATTCCTCTTATCCATTTGTTGGTCCTTCTGTCTCTCGTAATTCCCAACATTTACCTTTCTATAGATCTGATTAACGCCCTCATCTTTGGTTTCTGTGGTTTAAGATTCAAGTCTCGCATCTGTAAGTTAAGATTGGAAGAACAAAAATTTGTTAAGCATGGCCCACCGTCTCAAAATGCATTTTCTGTTTATTTCAGCATCTTTACTACTGGGACACCCTAAATGATGACGCTATCAGCCTGATTTATATTCTTATCGTCGAAATAAATATATCCCTTATTATTTGTCATCATGGTATAGCATTTTTCAGTATTAATGTGTATGCCAATTTCTTTATATTTTGCTCTGATCTTTATAATTATTTCCTAGGCTTCTTCTGCATTTTTAGAATAGATGATTTAACAATGTACTTTTAGTATTTATCCCCTTCTCATCCCAATCAATCTCTTTCAGTTTATCTCGAAAGATAAATAATAAATATGATAAAGGAATAAATACCTTTGGCGACAATTGGTTCCCTTGTTTCACTCCCCTCCTGATTTCTATCTTAACACTTTTATCTTTTAGCTGAAGAAGCCTACTGCCTTCCCTAGAATCTGATGCCCGATATTTAATACCATGTGGTCGATTCGTCTCATTTTAAGAATTTTATAATGGCAACTGTATTTATTCTATTGAAGACCTTTTCAACAAATTCTATACATAGGTATTATACATAACCATATTTTTTTAATTTTAAAATTAAATGTTATCTCTTTAGAGCACAATCAAACGTCTTGTGAAACTGAATTATCATTCAGTTTCAATATCAGTTAAAACTATTATTAGATAAATAATATAAGACTTAGCGAACCCGAAGGATCGATGCCGATACCTCCAATCGCTGTCTGCAATCCTCGGTCCACCGTTTACCATCCAAACCCAAATCCATAAGATAACCCTTCACACAATCCTCCCACATACGCTTCGATCTACCCCTCGGACGTTTACCATTCGGCTCAGCGTTTATTAACTTTTTAGGAATTCGTTCGTTACTGAGCCCAACAGTTTTACAAGCCCATTTCAACCGTCCAATGATTTCACTATTCATGATATCGATTATATGAACAGGATGCATGCTCCGCAATTCCGCGTTTTGTAACCACCTAAATTCTCCAGTTGACTCAACCTATTTCAGACCAAAAATTTTACGCAATACCTTATTCTTGAAGACCTTACGGCGTTGTTCGTCCTTCAAGGTTGGCGCCCACGTTTCACACCCGTACAAAACAGAAGGCAGGTAATAGTTTTGTATATTCTAACTTTTTAGTTTCTGGACCGAATGCGTGACCTAAGTAATGTTGATACCGTAAAATAACAAGCGTTTCCCGCCTTTAACCGAGCCTTTATTTCCTCTTGAATTTATTTTTTTTCTAGTAATCATAAACCCCAAATACTTAAATTTCTCAACGTTTTCGAACCTATAGCCTCCTATATCTATATCATCAAAATCGCCGCTGTTTCTGTTCCTAATCATATATTTAGTCTTATCGGTATTCATTTTGAGGCCAACCTTTTTACAAGCTTTCATCAACGTTGTTGTATTCAATGTTATAGCTTCCGCGTTCTCACTTAACAAAACCAAATCATCCGCAAATCCAAGCACAGACATTTTACCACCCAGATCTAAACCCCTTTCGGTACGCATCACCTTTCTAATGACATACTCTAGTGCTAAATTAAATAGGACAGGTGAAAGGGAATCACCTTGTTTTAAACCCGAGGGAATTTCAAATTTCTCCGAAAAATAATTACCGATTCTAACTTTATTGAATGTTTCGGTCATGCCCACATTACCATAATATGCCACATTCGGACATCCCTAATAGATTTACTAACTTCTTCGGTATTCCCTGTTCAATCAAAATGTTAAACGGTCTCTGGCGATCAATGGAATCATAAGCCTTTTTGAAATCGACAGAAAGCTGATGATCTACACCGTTTCATTCTATTTTTTTCTAATATTTGCCGTAAGGAAAATATTTGATCGATAGTTAACTGGTTCCGTCTAAAATCACATTGGTAGTCCCCGATAATTTCCTCGGCGTATTCCGTGATTCGACTAGTTAGGATCAACGGAAATATTTTATAACATACCGGGTGGCGTGATATTCCGCGATAGTTATTATAATCTGTCCTCCGTCCCTTTTTTAAATCGGAATAAGTATAATTTCATTTCATTCTTCAGGCATTTTTTAATTTTCCCGCATTTTTTTAACAAAAAGATCTATTTTAGAAACTCCAGCTTTACCACACGCTTTTATTAATTCACTGGGAATTAATTTTGTTGTCAATTTCCGCTGCTTTATGAGATTTTAATTTTCCTATGGCTAATTCGACTTCCTCCTTACTCGGTTCTTCAATTAACGGTTCAGCACTCTGTTATTCAGAAGGAGGAGATTGGCTATTATTTCCCGAATTCAAAATACTTTCAATTTTTTTTTTTAAATTTATTCACAATGTCCCTCGGATCGGCCAAGATATTGTTATTTTCATCTCTAATTCCATTCATTGCGGGTTCAAACCGTTTACGCGATCTGTTTATACCCTTGTACATGTCTCTTACGTTGTTTTTAGTTCTATTAGTTTCTATCTCTATTATTTTGTTTCGAATATATTTTCTTTTTTTATTTCTGAGGAATTTAGACGTTTCATTCATTAAGGCTCGGAAGTTAGCAACATTGTTATCGCTTGGATTATTTAGAGCTTTTAATTTAGCGGCTTTTCTTTTTTCACACAAGTTTAGACAGTCATTATCGAACCACGGTTTATTCTTTTTACTGTCCCTTTTCCCAAGACACAAATTACTGACCTTTTTAATATTATCCCTGAATTGAATTGAAGGGTTTTTCAGTTTATCTAGATCAAAATTTTCGGAACAAATACTGCTTTCATTACTATTTTTTTTATATTAAGTTTTTGTCGAAGTTTCGCGATTAGTAATTCATAATCTGCCCCACATTCTGCCCCACGATTATTCCTCACCTTAATTGTACTATTTTGCCATCTTTGTTGTACCAAGACATGATCAATTTGATTTCGTGTTTGTGAATCCGGCGATGTCTCCACGTATACTTATGCGTATCCTCATGTTTAAACGTAGTACTTTTGATTGCTAGGTTTTTCGAGATAGTCGGATCCCATTATCATTATTATATTCGTGCAAACATTCTTTAACGATCGTCGGATAATATACTTCTTCATAATATAGGATTGTGGTACAGGTTTTCTCTGCAATTGTTTTTGGAAAATATATAACAGTAAAATTCGACTGTATTTATGTAAATTTCATTTATGTATTTATTTACTTCGATATGTTTGTTTTAAAGACCACTTATAATTTATGAAAATCAAAATTAAATGAATTATGAAGGAAGTCGGTAAAGAGGGAAATGAATTATGCGGGAATCGTGTTTAATTGAGAGCTCTTAACTTTGATGTTGAAACTTCCCTAATCAGAGTTATATTATGTCTTTGCTCCTCGGAATTTTAGAGCGACTGAGGGAATATTACTTGTAAAGATCTTTAATAACTAATTTGATGATAAATTTACCTCCTTAACCAGGGATTTTAAAAAAGCAGCGCAGAAAGGACTTCTGGAGGTGCGAGGAATTTTCTACATTATTTATGAAAACTATCCTTTAATCACCTCACCTGTGATCAAAATTAATGTTTGTTACCCCTACTCCTACACTTTCAATATTTATCGGTTCACATTTTAATTATCAATGGCGAGGTAGTTTGAGGTTGAAACGAGTTTTGCTGTTTATTTTCAAACAAATGCCTTATTTTCATGTTTTTATAATTTTGTAAATGAAAAAAAAAAAAAGAAACTGCTCTTTACAGAAATCAGATTATTTGCAATGATTCATTCACCACAAAGAACTAGATCTTCTTCCTGATTCACTAAAAGGAGCTACTCTAAAATTGCTATAATACTAATAAATTCAAAAAATCATATTAAGAATTAATAAAAAAAAATGTTTGTTCTAGATATAAACAGATATGAAGAATAAAGACATAATATGTCTTTAAATTCAATAAATATTTATTGATTTCCGTAAATATACACATTAGGAACCATGTACGAACTAATAATTATTAATTAATCGTGATATAAGGCCACTGCGACTGTTTTAGAGTAATTTTTTAAAAATATTTTTGAATTCTTTAATCTAGAATCGTAGCTTAAAACATGTTGGCATTTATCGTAATTTACAATTTATTTGTAATTACGTTATTTTTCTATTAGTCTCTCCTCATTTAAATAAGTCTCCTAACCATATTGACAGAGGTCTGGGCTTCGGTAAAGGTTAATGATGAGTATATTCTCGCAATTTAACGCTTCAGGGAATCTATACGAATGATAGAGAAGTAATAATATTGGTCCTTAAGCATTGAATGGGCTAATGCATATAATACGACATGAAAGGTAAGTCTCGTTAAAAGAACCTTTAGAAATGACATTCTATATCTCCGTAAACCACCAGGAAAGTCATATTTCATTGATAGGGTAAGGTAAAAAATATACAATTTGGAATCATTAAATGTAATTTTTAATTAATTTGCATCCGGCATTAGAGCAACGATATAATGAGTAAAGTATTAAAGTAATTATTTTTTAAATAAAAAATTAAATAAAATGTGATATTGAAATTACATAAGTCAATATCGTATTTTATAAATGGGTTACAATGGAAATGGAAACATTTACTATTGAGTGAGAAAAGGTTATATTTGAAATGAAAAAAGTTATAATTGACTTGGAAAAGGCTCCAATTGGCAAAGGTTTTCAAATGTTTCAAATGACTAGGAAATACTACATATATTTAGAATTATTTTTGATCATATATATATGGAATAGTATTCTGTGAATATAGTTGTAATTTTCTAGTTATGTGGAATGTCAAATTTAAAGGAATGTGTAGGGAAAAAAAAAGCTCATATTGTAATTTCTGTTCCAGTCAAAATATAATAACATTGCGAAATAATATACTGTTATACTATACATAAATAGGTAATGTTATACAATTACATGTTAAGGGATAAACATTTACATTTTTAAATCAATGAATTGTAGATATTAATATATGATTTTTGGCATAATATGCTTTAACAATAGCATAATTACACTAGAAAGAAAACATGTACTTACGATTTGATGATTAGGGTACTGAAACTCAACTGCTTACTCACCTAGAAAATATAAAAATAAATAAATAATAATATCAAAATGTATAGGAGGAAAAATTGATATTACATTAATATACAATTATCCACTTTAAAATGGTATAGATGACGAAACAAAAAATAAAAGTTTTTTATGTTGAAATTCATGCAATATAATATAAACTTGTTACAATGGTTTTAAGTTGAGTGGTCCTTTTACAAGGACTTCTAATTATAAAGTTAGAAATATTTAAAAAATAATACTATTTCACAAAAAAAAAAAAAATTGTTTCATTCTTGCTGACGAAAGGTAGTACTCAAATTCCTTAATTTTAGATGGTCTTAAAAATAGTTTTAAGTGTGAGAAATTACTTCGAATTATTTTATTATAATTTTGATTTTAATTAGTTGCGAGGAGACATTTAATATTTCCACTACAAATCGCAATCAGCGATGAAAAAACAGTTCATTTAAATCAGAAGTTCAAGCTGCTATTGTCAATTCAAAATAACAATTATTGTAATTCATCAAGTTTAATAATTTAAGTTATGCGCAAATAAAATATACTATTCATCATAACATTTTTCTGAGCATTTTCTCGTTGGTATACTACATACATGAAAAGTTAAAGAGCTTTAGGGAAAAGACATTAGGCAAGTTTCATCAAAATCGTTTGAGCCGTTTACGAGAGAATTATAAATAATTGTAAAATGTATGATATAATTGCCACTTTCTGTTAGTTCTATGCGCTGTATCATTGCTAATACTCATCTGATTTCCATTTTTCTTTTTCTTTTTTTTTAGATAATTTAATTACCTTTTACACAATTATATACATAACTTACCGCATGCTTTTTAAGTTATGAGGAAATAAAATGTACTTTTCATCATAACTTTTTTCCCTGCATTTCCTCGGTGATGTACTGCATATATGAAAAGTTAAATGTCTTTATGATGAATAATTTAGGCAAGTTTCATCAAAATCGTTAGAGCCATTTTCGAGAAAATTGTAAAAAGAAAAAAGTCTAAAATCGATTATATAAAATGGCACTTCCGGGTAATCACATGCAAATGTCTACCTTAAATACGTATTCAGTATCGTACAACTTTTCGTTTTTGAGCTATGCTGTTCACATACTCTTACACACAGACACATAGGCTCACAATGGCTCACAGACCATTTTGCGAGACTTGGTTATTTGTACTCGGGGACCTTTAAACATGTATTTCCGTTGAAAACTCTAATTCGAAAAATTTCATGGTCGCAATACTTCCCCTTACTATATACTTCGTATATAGGTAAGGGAAAGTAAATAGGACTAAGTACGAAGACAACAACCGAGGAAATTTGTGTGGAAGAAGGTGAAAATATGGTGCATCGTAACACGGCAGCGTATTGGTTTAGGCGGTTCAATTGAATTAATTCAACAACCTTAAATATTATGCTTCATGTTTGGTAGAATTATAATGGCCTTTTGCACTTTGAGCTGGTTTCAGAGGGTCGGCCTATTAACGCCGAGCTGTATTGTGAGCACCTTACCAAAAATCAATTATTTTTTAATGTTTATATTTTTCCTTTAATGTACTCTAAAAACAAATGCTTAGCTGAAAAAATCATGTCGATATCATTCTTCAAACACGAGATATAAAATAAAGCGTTTTCAGCATATTTTATTTTTTATCTCAGCTCCTAAGGCCCATTGGACAAAACGGAAGAATATGGATAAACTTTTATTCAATGTAGAATCACCCAAAAAATCAAAATCGGCGACGTACACATCGTGCACTCCCGTTGTTAGTCAAAAAATATTTCTCAGAAATGGAGGGTGTTAGCATCTTGTCCAATCCTCCTTACAGCTCTTGCACCGTCTGACTATGGTCTTTTCCAGCTAATGGCGCATTTTTTGGTAGGTATTTCGAAAACAACGAGAATGTCAAATCAAGATGTAAGGAGATTTTCGCCTCGAAATCCAATGGCTGTTGCCAACACCAAATTCAACTTCGGACAGAAAGATGGGTTAAAGTAATTGACGATGATGCCCTATATTCTGGATTTTATACTGAAATTTAAATTAAATTTATTTTATGCACAAAGGCTTTTGTAACGACGTTGCATATGCTGAGCAAGACTAATTTGAGTTGTGAATTAACTATCCACTGCTAAACTCTAGCAATGGATTTATGTAAGAAGTTTTTTGTGTAGTTTTTTTCAAAGCCACGAACGATGAATAGAAGAAATTCATTTGGAAGCATTCACTAGCATTCATTTAAAATAGAAAAAACCCTATCCTCATATTTCTCTTCTCCTAAAGACAAAATAGACCCTTTCCAAAAAAGCGGAGTATGCGAACTAAATTGTAATTATTTTGCAGCCAAATACACGGAAAAACTGGAAGATCGCTAAATCAGAGATTAAAGAACATATATAAACATATACGTGCATATAATAAAACAGATAATTCCAACTTTGCAATTCATTTAAATGAAAATAATCATAAATTCATCAAAGACTCAGGAGTTAAATTAATACATCACGTTGAAAACAGCCTCAAATTAGATATATATGAAGCACTTGAAATAATAAAATCCTTCAAATCCAATCCAGATTTTTTCTTAAATGACCAAATAAATATCTCCAATAGTCCAATCTTAAATTTATTCCCATCTATAACAGAAAAAAATATTACTCATCGGCATTACTGGAAAACCCCCGACCTTAAACCGTTTATCTATGAACACCCCACCTTTCTTCCGTTACTAGTTCAGTGTGAGAACAAACCAATACAAAATTTTCTGTTTGATATAGTCTACTTAAACCTTGGTGAGTAACAACATGTATTTGATTTCTTGTCTTTAGTAAATTCATAATTCCTAAATGCTTTATAATACTGATTTATATTACATTTAATTTAATATGAATAATAATACCAAACTATATTTTGAATTGCTTATTTTTGAATTTTTTGTGTATTTTTAGAACTTAGGACGAATGTATAACATTCGAAAGTAGTTTTCAATAAAACAAATTTATAGAAGTGGCAAATACTTTATCAATTCCTAATTTGATTGATCCTTCTATACCATCATGCGGATGTCAACTGATTATTATGGGACGCAAAGACCACCTCAATCGATTTCCGCTCACGATATATCGAGAAAAAAAAATTGGAAATCGTCTAAAAATCGACTATTGATAAGCACCGAATACTGACGAATATCAGTCGTCACCCTGGCTTCGACCAGTGCTAGAAGGCTTCAAAATATATTGTAATTATATAAGCTTTGAAACCTTAATAATCTCCTACTGTACACAATAAAATATATATATATATATATATATATATATATATATATATATATATATATTATTTGGAGAAAAACGTTTTTTGTGTTTCCTGTAAAGTTTGCTGAATGGCGCTTACACCTTTCTCAAAAAACGATCTCGATATCTTAAAAATGTTTTGTTATTTTTACATCTTTATTTTACTGATATTAGCATTGTTAAATAAAACAATTAAATTATTGTTGTATAACTGTAATCTCATCTCTCTAACTGTGCAACACATACCTACTATTTTGTTGTTTTTTTCTTCTAATTGTAAATTAACTAATTAATCCTTTTTCTTCCAAGAGTTAATTAGTTAGTCAGTTCACCTTTCTTTAGTTCAAGATTTTTCCTCTCCTACATAGAGGTAGAAGCATCTTTATCATATCTAAGTATTCAGGAATCCGTGGGTGGCCAAAACAGGGTTAAACAAAAAATGATTTAAATACAATAATTTCCGAGCACGGAACAGTCCCTAGAAATCGGTCGGGTATTGAGAATCATCCCAGAAAAACTAGATATACAATTGAATCATTTCAGGAAATTTCTTTCATTTGGTCAGAGCAATGACTCTTTCCTACTGCACCTCATTCGCGCATCACACACCCAGGGATAAAAACGTCCATGGGTCGTAAAAGTTTCAAATAGGACTAGGAGCAAGTTGGAAGGTATAACAAGACGGCTGCAGGATTGAGGTCAAGGAAAATCGATGCGGTGTGGTAGCCGAAACTGCCAGTAAGTAACCCTCCAAACTTCAGAGCTTCCACCTTGATGCAGTGGCTATCTCAGATGGAGCACGCAATTCTCACAGTACATACTTGATTAAGGAACGTCGGCAGACTTTTATGGGCTTCGTCATTACCAGAGAAAGAAAGTATCAAGGAATGAGTCACCGAAGATTCAAACGATCCAAATTTACCAACCGACTCAGCGAGCAATGTACGCCAGTAGAGAAAATTTCTCTTAAAATGTTTCCAACACCACTTTATGACCGGCCATTGAGATTGAAGGATTACTTTACCTACGAAATTCAATAATAAATGAAAAAGTAACAAGTGCCCGTGTGCATTAAAATAACAACCTAAATCAATAGATTGGGATATGATAGAAAAGTCTTGAACATGTGCATTACAAATGGGCATTAGAACACCGTTAATGTTCCCGAATAATGTGACCTGGGATGATCGGTATAAAAGGAGCTGTGACCAGTAAATTAGAAATTCTTGATATTGATGGAATTTCCTAAAGCAATATGCAAATAAATATAAATATTTAAATAAGCGTGTAATATATTTGAACGGTCCACGGTAAAAAAAGAGAGAATCATATTTCTTTCCGAAATGGTGTTATGCACATCGATATGTTCATATCTTTCAGTAGGGTAAGATGGTAAAAAGAAAAAGCCGGAAATGTGGATGGCTTGTTAGAAGCATTTGAAGAATAACCATTGGCTGAAGAAAGAAGGAGCTGCAAACTTTATAACGTGATTTTCTCGAAATGTATTACGGGTGAGTCTCCCCTTTTCTTCGCGGATTCTTCATACATAAGTGAATGTAAACACGTGTATGTAATTTTAAAATTTGGCTACGATTTATTAAAACTATGTAATCAGATCTTTTTTATTTTTTTTTTTCGGCCTTCTGTTTTCCACTCTTTTTCTTGCGGCTATGCTTAGCCACTGTTTCATAAATTACTCATCGGCATAGGTAGTTCACTGTACTAAGAAATATAAAGCAGCCTGCAATAAAACTTAGTTTATTATATTATAATAAGTTTTGGATGAGCGATTTTCTACTTAGTCTTGAATTATCAGAACTGTTTCATAAAAAGGATTTGTTCAGCCATATACACAGTGGGGAATACCTACAAGAAATGTCATCATTATATATTCATACATTCAAAATTTCACTTCAATATTTAATATAATTTTGTTTAATCCAGAATTTTAGTTCCAATCGCCATGTAATAAAATTATGCTCTTCCGCTAAACCTGAAAATTATTATTATAAGAATATGTTGTATTAAATAAAACCAGTCCGAATTTTAAAATTCGGAACTTGGATGTCAAATATGGGCCAGCATGAGATAATGATAAATATTTGATGAAGCTGTATTTAGTTAATAGTTCTAACTCTTGCCGTGTTCGGCTAAAGCGCTATTGTCGCTCTGGATCCAGTGCAACATATTGCGGTTCCTCCAATCTAACTGCCAGCGAGGAATGATAGCGCGCTATGGCGGATTCTTTTGTAACTATTTAACCGGCCCAGCCCACAATCGACGATTTTAAAATTCCATGTTATTTATATACCGGAATAAATTATAAGCCCCTATAAAACATATTTTCATTCATAAGAAGTAATAAAAACTTGTTATAGCATGATTGAGTATAACTTATTGAAACCGCTATCAAAAAGCACAGTAAATTAATCAGATCTAATACTACATGCTAAATTGACAAATAGTCGAATGAGAGTGCAAATGGTCGTCACATATTAAATATTGTGGTATAAAAATTAAAATAACAAATTTAAACTTCTGATAATTTTGAATAGTACATTTCAACAATCTTGCTTACATGCAACGAAACTCAGAAAAAACTCAATGATTTATTCATTATTATTTTAAAGACACTCAAGTAATTAATAAATAAACACTGCAATCCTTGATTCAATTTTATCTAAATCATTTATATTTATTTAATCATTTTTATTCTTTCCTTTTTTAATTCATATATTTATATTATTGTTAAAACATCCTCATCCTCGTTTATAATATTTTTCATTTTTCTGTCTTGAAAAGGGTGCTAACATTTTTCTTAGCCATGCCTCTTAGATAGTTCCTGGGATCCGCACGGGACCTCTTGCATCTAAGCAAGAAATATTTCGACCTTAAACTCTCTTCTATATTCACTTTATTTTTCTTCAGCCCTTCTCTCTTATTTATTTTTGTCATTAAGTTCCTTTTTATATACGTTTTACCATTCATAGGGATCTTCTTCTTCCGACAGCTAATTCTACGTTGATCTAATTTTGGTTGTAGTGCTATCTCTAATTTATATATATATATATATATATATATATATATATATATATATATATATATATATAAAAAGGATGAACTTATCATAACTTATGAGAGCGGTGGTCTCAATTTGGTTTTAAAGAATATGCTGGGGCTTAGTTGACTCTTCTCTCGCTGGACTACTATCTGGTGGACTTCATTAATATTCAGAGTTTCTTCAGGTTCATTTTTGAATTTAGGATTTTCTTCATGTGTTTCCTCTCTTTTTTCTGTAAATGCCATGGGGTCTTCAATATTTATACTTTCTTCGGAAACGGCTTTTTCCTCGAAGGGATCGACTTTATTGTTTTCTTCAACAAGTGGGCTCAAATGGTCTTCAATTGTATTTGTCTCTTTGCTTTTATTTCCTTCCGCCGCCCTTGTGATGTAGTCTTCTATCTCCTTTTCCAATTTTCTTTTTTTCATCTAAACTCTTCATCACATTCTCGTATGTTTTCCTTCTATTTCCCTCCCTTTTTCTTGAATGTTCCTCCATTTTTCTTAACATCAGGGATTTTATGTCTTCTGGTCTCATCATGAATGACATCCTTCTGTTATTCATTGTGAGGCTGTGATGGATTTTCGGTGATGGAGTACTCTGTACATATAAAAAAATAAAAGAAGTACAGGGATAGTGTAACTGCAATGAGGTATCGAAACGAAGAGAAAAATAAAAAAGAATTTTTAGGACCCTAATATCAGGTTACGCGAACACTGATCATACACACAATATATCCAAAAATATTGTCGTTAATTTATGTTATATTTACATCATTTTTCTTGTTATTTTTAATTCAAGTTTCTTATATTTTATTTTTTTTTTTTTTTCGTTCTGTCAATTTTTCTTATTATATGCTGTATTATATACTGCATTATATTATTAAAAAGAAATACTACAAAAACATAAAACGCTACTTACCAATCTGTTTGTAACAAAGACTGACGTGTACTGAGCCATTGGGCCCGCTTTAATTTGGCAAACAGTGACAAGAAAGTTCAAGTTTCTACAGGTAATCCTCCCCTATCATTCAAAAGTATACTAAAAATTCATTTTCGGTTCTTTATTGGTTTATTTCAAATTTCCAAAGTAGCGAAAAATGGCTACGAAGCTGCTTCTTGTCTAAACTCGTTCATCAGTTCATCACTTTTGGTTATGGTTAGATGATGTTTTGTATAGATTTAAAAAAGAATGTAAGCAATTTTGAAATTCTGGCACTCTACTTGAACGACGTTAGGTATATCAATATCAGAACATCCACGATCCATTAATAATTTCGATAAAACTAATTACTATTTATTATGCTCTCAATATTTAGCTATCACAATAGCAATTTCCACCTGCAGGAAACTTATTATGGTTTTAATTTTTTTTCTTTTTCATTGCCATTTTTTTTCCAATTTATTGGATTGTTGAAAAAGAAACGGTTATAACCAGTTCAAAAAGTCGATTAGAGGAAAAAAAAACTTTTTTCGGTTATTCGCATCTCTATTGGCAATGGATGATGCAATATTGCTCAATATATCCCTTCCTTACGCGTGCAGTAATATTGACACAGCTTCGACAATATTGAAGGAGCTTCAATAAAAATCGAATAATTTTGATTTCATCCACTTTTATCGAGGTCAATAATATTGTTACAATATATCCCTCAGACGGTAAATATATTGACGAAATTCGATATTGACTCAATAATATTGAGCGTGTAATGGGCTTTAGAGAGATATTACAACTGGCGAAGAGAATCAAGAACCAGGGCACGTAGCGCTTACATGTCACAATTGCGCCAGGACACTACCTTCAAAGAAAATTATGAAATATTGCCTGTGCGATATTAGGAAACACCCTTCAGAAATTTCCCGTACGATTTATATCCATCAGCCTAATTGAACCGAAATAAATTTAATGCATTGCATGCGAGATGGTTCGAATAATTCATATTTTGGCACGCTATGATCTAATAGGCTTAACAAATTATTAGAATTCTGTTGTTATAACGAATACTTCAGTCTTTTATAAATTTTTTTTTTCGATTGGCTTTACTTTAATCAATATAGTGAATCATGAAGAGGTACTGTTTAAAAACAATTAAAAAAAATATGCTGTTACAGTATAAACGAGTAGTGCAAAAAAAAAATATGGATATAAAGGAGGACGAAAAAAATAAAATAAATAGAATTTTTACAGAATATATTTCCTTCTGAATGTTGTTATCTGTGGTAAAAATAAATAAATATATTTTTTTCCCGTACACTAAAAATATATCAAAGAAGTTAAAATTATTAGTGTTCACAAAAAAAAAAAAAAAATAAAATAACGTATTAAAATAACGAAACTATTATCTGGCCTAGCATTAGCCAAAAACTGTAGAAGTGTTAGAAAGGTGGGGAAAACCCTATTTTTTCAAGATATCGGAAAAACTATTCTGTTTTTGCTAATGATAAGTATATTACTTACCTAAAATGTTTTACAAATTTAATCGAAAATGTTATAACTTTTACACTAGTAACGAGCCTTTCATATCCAATTATTGACTATTTTTTAATTTTTAAGGAAGCAGTTGTCGAAATTATTATAATTATTGCCATTTTTTTTTCTCGGTGCGATTATAATTGTCATTAGCTATTCCACAAAATACATTATGTGAAAACAAAAATTATTTTTTCGTGTTTGTAATCCAACGATAATATCCGTATAGCATTGTATATTACAAAAAAAGAAAAATTTAAAATAATATTGTTAGAAGATATCTTCAGAATGCAACCGACCGCTGGTCTAAAATCTATTTTTTTTTTTGTTAAAACTTCTAATAAAACATTAAAAATATTGCAGCTGCGTTTGCCTGTGTCTGTTTGCACAATTTGATTTTGTAAATTGAATTACTCTTATTATTCATTTGTTTTAAATTGGTTAGGTTCTATTTTTTCGAATTAAAAATATGAACTTCGTGTTAATATATAAGATGGGGTGTAATATATAAGATAAAAAATATTTGTGTCATATTTGAAATTTATCATTATGACCTTTAGAAATAATCAGTTGTTCACAAAATAAAATAAAGAATTTAAAAATATAAAATAAAATGTAAGAAAAACTACTTCGTATTCTCAGGTATTATGTAATAAATAAATCAGTACCTATATCTTTGTATTATATTTTATTTTATCATTTTAGGTTTAAAAACTAATTGATTTTTGAAAAAAAAAAGGTTAGAAATTAGAAATAAACTGTCAACTGAATAAAACACCCTCCCCCCCTCCCTCCCCACAAAATTACAACATAGTTTTTATTTAGTTTAAAGTAGATTATTTCTTATTTTCGTTTGTACGAATATTCCAAACTTTTGAGATTTAAAGATTAAATGATATGATTTGAATTGTATTTAATAATAATTTATTACGCGCTCATGAAATACTGATTTTTATTATTTTTTCGTATTTTAGGAATTTTACGAATGGGGACGCTCTGATAATGTAACGATCATTTGTTCCTTTTATTGAAAATTTTCATTACAATGTGATTTATAATTCTTCACGGATTAAATGTTTAGATTTTATAAAATTATCATTGAACTAATGATAACCTGCCAATAAGCAGTAAAGATGGATCTTTGCCACCCTAGCCCATGAACTTTTTTAAAAATATTTCTGACTCGTAATAAATGATTCATAAAGGGTGTTAGAGAATATAGAAGTACAGTAATTAATTAAAGTGAAATTGAATGGCCTTCATATTAAACTGCAACAGCTAAATAAGATGTCTAATTTAAATTAGATTCAGTTTATAATAGAGCAGGAACTACAGTATATTGGGAAAGCGGGCTACGGCTGGTGAGGCGCGAAGTTGACTGAGGTAAAACATTTTCATGTATACTTGGAAGCTTTCTATTGCTAATCCAGGGGCGATAGTTTATTTTTTTAAATAAATTGCCATAGGACTAACTCAACGTGATAATCAAGAGAAAATAGTAGAAACAAATTTTATTTGTTTTAGATAAAATCACTATGCAGCAACATAGTGAAAAAAAGTCATAAAGGTGCCGAAAAATGGTTTTTGACGTTTAAGACGAGAAAAAAATTTGTTATAGAAAAATAAAAAAATAGTGCGTAATAGCGTTTAAAAATACGAAAAAAAATAGTTTTAAACATTTAAAGTCGGTCAGCCGGGCAGTATAGGACTTCAATGGAAGCCTTAAGCCAAAAAAAAAAAAAAAAAAAAAAGGTCTGTCAACAAGTTATCTAAAAAAAAAAATTAAACACCGCGAAATATGGACATTTTCGGTCATTTTATTAAAGACAGACGGGCATGGAATACTGTAGAGGGGGAGAGAGAGCCTTCTCCGCCCTTCTTCATTTCCGCTACCTCACCTTTAGTGCCCGTTGCGAGAAACAGCCCTATGTCCAAACGCGGTGTTTAGATATTTGATCGAACCACACATATATTCCATGAAAATAGGGTTGTAGAGAAACTCCTCGGGAACAAATAGCGCTTTGAAAAATGAATCTAGGACCATTTTGGTCCTTGTTCGATTTTTTCGGGAAAACTTATAATTATTATTGCATAAAACTTTTATTATAGACAGGCACTAACAAAATCCACAGTTTAAGCCCCAAAATAATTTCTTGCAATAATTAAAAGCCCTGTAATAAAATGACCAAAAATGGTCATATTTCGTGATGTTTAATTTTTTTTGCGAAAAGTTGTAGAACGACTTCAATTGTTTAAAACTCATTTATTCGATATGTTTAAAAGCTAACAGGTTTGTTGTTTTTCGTGCGCATGTGATTACTGTTTTTTCTTTATAATTCAAATGTTGAAATTGAGACTATATTTCAATTAATAAATTGATATTATTATACTTATTTTAGGCATAAATAACATATTATTCTTTTTTTGTGGTTCTTTTTCAGGAGTAATTATGGAGTGACCTGAAGAAATTGTAATAAAACTTATCGGTGATTATCGAAACAATAAAAATATGTATATAATATGATACTTATATCCATATAAAACAAATTGAAAGATTAAAAAAAAATTGTAAAAAAAAATACCTAGTGAAAAGTTGTATCGGGGTGCCGAGACCCCTAGGGCCGGTAATGTTAATGGCATTTATTAAAGTGTTGTACAAAAGAATATAAATATTTACTTAAGGGTGTAATAAAAATGAAAGTTAATGTAAATATTTGATTTATTTACATGTAATTTATTACAATTACATTTATATGTAACAAGAAGTTTTTGTTTTCAGCTCTTTTTCTTGTGGTAATACTTAGCCACCGTTTTATCAGTAATACATCGGCAGGGGCAGCCTCTTCACTCTGTTCTACAAAATTTAAAGCAACCTGCAATGAAACTGTAAATTGCCGTCGGAAAATTGTCGAAAAAAAATAAAGGATAATCCGGGTTTCGGATGCGGATAAGCGGAATTCAACTGATATTTTGGTATTTAAAATTTAAATATTCTTTTTTGAATTGGTATTATGCGTAATAGGGGGGACTGCGGTAATGGAAGTTAAAGGGTAATAACAGTCATGTCTATGTTTTCTTGTGTTTCAGATGGTTAGAAAAATACATGAGGAAGACTGATAAAGGTAAATGCTCAACAACGGCAGCTGATTTGAATAAAAGCAAAACTAACTATTGCTGAAGGTTCACCGAAGAGAAAGGCAACAAAGGAGAGTGTAATATACACACAAATGTCAATTTTTCAGTTATACATGGTTATATCATTAAAATAAAACCCATATTCCTTCTTGCGAAGTCAGTAAATAATCACTGATACCACTGACTGCCGTTACATCAGAGTCGGGGTAAGACCGGTTAGAGCTGATATTTTTTTTTTTTTTTCATAAAACAAAAATGTTTAGTTTTAATGTAATACTAAGTAATTAGTGCTAGGTAAGAATAAAAATGTTCTAGTGTAGTGTTTCAAACAAATAAAAATTATAATTATTATAATTGTTTCCCCTTACGTGCCCAGTCTCCCCTAGCAATGATTTCCTCAACTTTTGTGCACCTTCATGATAAAAAAAAAAAAAAAAAAAAAAAAAAAAAAAAGGAGTGCTTAAGCAATATTTGTTTAGTTAAAGCTGCTGGAATTCGCATGTCACTGATAAGACCATTCGCACGATAAAAACCTCTTAAAATAACTCAAAATCGCGATAAAGGAGAAGAAATAAATTTTCCAAGATGGATCGATAGAGCCCTTGAATTAGAAAGATTCGCTTAATTGCTTTCTGTCACGTAAGGTCAATATTTTACAGTTTTCGTGGAAAATCTATCCCTTCTATGGTCATAACTCTTTAGTCTGTAGTAGTAGTAGCAGGTCTTATAGGCTGAAAAATTCAATTCACAGCTTCGATGTGGTTTATTTTAATATATCTTCCAACATTCTGTATTTTCAGCCACCCTTAGTGACATAGATCACTCAAGTTAAAAAGGTCATAAAGTCATCAAGTTTTTTATGTCAAAGTTCATATGTCAAAGAATATTATAATTATAGCTGTCGGTAAAAAATATAACCCTGACATATTCACAAAAACGAGAGCGTAGTTGTGTGCAAAATATTTCTACCCTCACCAAAATCAGAAAATGAAGTTGATTTACCCATAAAACATTTTTAGGTAGCCAATGTGCGAACGAAGTTTCAACAAAATCATCCATGCCTTTCAGAAGTTATGAAGGTTCCACCCTATACCCTAAAGGGTGTGGATCGGATATCGTGAATACTAAGTTTCAACAAATATCTTCTTCGTCAATGCCTGGACCAAGTTACGATTTTTGTGAGAAATTTCTTTGACAATATTTTTCGTTTTCCAGGCAAATAAGTGTATTCTACGTTGAAATTTTGAAAGAGACAAATTGTTTTTGTTGTCAATCAATTAGAATAAGTCTCAACAATGGATATTAATTAATTCATAAAAAATAATTTTCATAAAATATTTACAAATAAAATAATATCGAAATAAAAAAATTGAAAAAAAAGAAAATTAAAATTATTGTTAGTTAATCAATTAATTTTGTCGATTTTTTCATTATTTTAAATTTTTTTTCTTATAAAAAAATTAACAGGGTTGTGAGAGTTTAATTAATATAAAACGGGTGGACGCATGTTTGATTGTACGAGGGTGAGACGTACTACCGGCCGACAAATGTATAGGATTCGATGTATAGGAATTCAGAGGATTCGATCCATAACATTTATAAAATATAATATAACATTTATGTAATAATAGACATTGAATATAAACGAATAGATTAATACAGAGAAAATTAAAACGAACCTTTGAGTATCAAAGGTGGCTACTTTATATAATTCGTCCCTTCCCTCAAGAAGTTAAATAATGAAGAATGATTAACAGCTGCTGTAACTTAATTGACTTACTTAAAACAAAATAATTAAGATATTATGACATTATAGATATTAAAAATGTAATCAAATTGATCAATGATGTTTCTTTTATAATATACATTTTTCCTTCTTTTTTTTTAATTGTAATTCTTTCAAGACGTATTAACAATACGTACAATTATAGGAATGGGAGTAAAGCCAAGAATTGTCACAAAAATAAAATGAAAGTAAGCATTCCGCTTGATATATGTAATTTATTTAATTTCAAGCATCAAATCGTTAATCATTTATTGGTAAGGGTTACAAATACCAGTGTTCATTAAGAAGCATAGACAGTAACACTTCAATACAACTTTGTACAAATGTAAAGTAAGTTAATGTTATTAAGTTTTCATCAAGTGACCCAGTATCCCGTTTTACGTTCCAAGTTCTTTGAAGCAGGTTAGCGATTGAGTTAGAGAGAGGCAGTGGAGCTGGTGGTGGCTATGTGCGTTATGGACGGATGAATTCTCATTATCTCAGTCGGGTAGTCTGTTCCATAGACCGTGGTTTAACAGTCTCACCAAGTCTCTGACCCCTTTTGCCAATCTGACCATAATCCTAAATAATTCATGTTAAGGTTCATAGAGGAATAGGATGTACAACATTAAACACTTTCTTAGCTGACATATAATTAACCGCGCCAGCCCTGTGGGAAAATATAAAGTCAAAAGTTATAATTGAAATATTCTTAAAATCTGTACAAAATAAGTGGCGAAATAATTATTTTAAACTAGAATTCAAATTATAGCATTGGCAGAAAGCATTTAAAAGTCATAGCTTTAATTCATCGTCTAACAACAAAACATGTAATACAAACCTTATTTACGTTGTGAATAATTATAAACTCACAGTGGCGTACACGGGAAGGGAATCAGAGGAATATTTTCCCCATCTGGAAATTTTTGGAAAAAATAATAATTTTCATGTCCAACAATAAAAGTTTTATTTTTTAAATAATAATTTTTGACCCAATTTCCATTCTTATCCTTAAAACATACGACCGATTCGGCGATTATGGACACTTAAATGATTACTAGTTTAATACCCCCACGAAAAAAATTCTGCGTACGCGCTTGTAAACTCAAGGTTCTAATCAAAGTTAATTTTCAAGAAAGAATTTATGAAAGAATATCAGTTCAGTTCTCCCTTTAACATTGATGAGAGAGTGTTCGTGTTGATTAATATTTTAAAATGTGCTGCGCAGAATTCAACAAAAATGAAATTAACTTCAGCTCAAAAAACCACTTGCAAACGGGGCTAGTAGTTTGCTGAAAAACATATTCAGGAAAACCTAATTCGATCTAGGGTTATTTTTGATGACGAAAACAAGTTTAATCTTTATGGCTAAGTAGGTCTCAGTTATTACTGGCAGTCATTAAGTTTCCAACTTAATTATACACTATATTACTACTCTTATTTCCGGAAATTTGTTTTCAACCTGGAAATTAGTCACTTATTAAATTCCTGCATAGTTTACATTTAACTATTTTCAATTGCTCCTAACAATGATAGGTGGTTAATTATTTCAAATAAAAAAAATTAAAGGTACTTTAGGGAAACCTATTTTGAAAGTTCGACATTTAAACTTTGTCGGACTATTTCAATTAAAATAAAACCTAGCTGATGTTAAAGACCATTTAATTTTACATTGATATAACGAGTATAATCAAAATCGTTACAGCCTTTTTTAAGAAAATTATGAAAATGTGTAAAATCGATTATATAAAGTGCCAATTCAAAGAAGGTGATTTTTGCGAAAAAGTTCCTGTAACATCCCAAGCATATACCTACCTTAAAAATGTAATTTCTGTTTCGTACAACTTTTTGTTTTTGAGCTATACTTACCACACACACGCGCAATCTAACAAACACAAAGACAGACCATTTTGCGAGACTTAGTTGTGTGGACTCAGGGGACATTAAAATGTGTATTTTCATTGAAAAATTGGATTCAAATTTTTTCACAATCAATTTCGCTTACCTATATATGAAAGTAAAAAATAATAATAAATGAATAAAAAAAAGAAATTTGTGATCTTCAAATCATTTCCTAGTATTTTTTTTTTTGTAACAGCTTAGACATACCTATCTTTCTAGATTAAATCAGCATATCTCTTCGCCACTTATATCTCTTAGGTTCCTGGAAGATCTAAGTGTTTCTGTCAGAGAGTTTATGGTGTAATATTTTTTGAAGTTGAAAATTATTATGATGTTTAGCAGTACGTCGTTTGCGACGTAGAATGGTGCATCCACTAATTTACCGAATACTTTCGACTGAAAGGACGTTATTCATTCTTCGTTAAAGGTTTTATCAGTACCCCCATTGCTTTTCTGTCCCATATATCCATAATGCTTATCAGTTTGCGGATCCTTATCAGGGAACGGTAGGGAAAATTTTCCCTTCCAATATAACCACTGAGAAAAAATACGACTAATTTAAAATATGTCCACTAGTACCAATAGTCGTGAGTAGCTGTGATAAATCATCATTAATTAGATAGAAGGGAAATTAACCTTGGCCCCACTATCGATCGTCGTAATTGTCAATTGTAATTATATAATCCTCAATTGTAATTGCATCTTTTATTAGTTTAATTAAAATACGTTTGTTAAACTTCTACAGATATATTATTTTTTAAACCTGATGGAAACTCAAAACTAATTTATATGCTCCAGTGATCAAGTCGCTGGACTCGTTTAAATGAATTCTTAATCAAGGTCAATATAGTTATGAATTGGTTTGAACTCTATCATCTGAGAAGTCCTCTCAATGCCTCCAGATCCAGGATAAGACAACATATTACATAATTCTACATATCATCCGTTCCGTAGTCCCATATAAATATGCATTGCAAATTAAAAATGGTTGGAGCCACAAAGGAAGAATATATACAAGGAAGACCAAAACAATGTATAGTATAATCCTGGCTTGCTCTACGCGTATTCCAAATTCTGTGGTCACTTTTATGCAGGGGAAAGACCGGAAGGAGGGGAAAGACCGGAAGGAGGGGAAAGAGGGCACTTGTCCCGCGCGGTAGAATTCCGTGGGCGGCAAATTTCGAGCGAAATTTTATTTTTAGATTAAGAAAAAATATTTGATTTTCCTTTTTGATTGAAATGACCTTAATTCAGTCAATGTTAATGTTAAGAGGAGATGTTATTAATTTCGAAATGTATTACCTATAGTACTGTTATACTAGGTGGTTACAAAAGTTCTTATGCATTAGTATAGCTTTATTTCAGATTACATATTTTAAACATTATTGAATACTTCTCTTCAAATCTTCAAAGTAAACTCCATTGTTTTCAGCTACCTTCACCTATCTTTCTGCCAGTAATTGGATTTGATCCCGGTACCACTTCTTTCGTTATGAGACACAGAACTCTTTACATCCAATTTTTACGTCCTCGTAATTATCAAAGATCCGACCTTTTAAAAAATGAGCCATTGATCTAAACAAACCATAATCTGATGGTGCAATATCTGGGCTATACGCAGGATGAGGCAAAACGTTTACTCCTTGCAGTTCCGATAATTTTTCCTTGGCCAAACGAGAACGATTTGCAGGGGCATTGTCGTGTTGCGAAATGGCTTAGTTTCTGTTGACCAAAGCGGGGCACTTTGCACTCAAAACTGCATAAACTCTGTCTATCAGTTCACAGTAAAGGTTTGAGTCCCTACTACGGCCGATAAATCACTAGTTGTTGCATGTAGGTCCTGGTTCACACATTCAAGAATTACGTCATCATCAACGACCAATGGGCGACCTTAACTGGTTTGTGCGCCAGTATTTCTATGGATAATTGACTCTACTTTTATGGCACAAATTTATTCGGCGGCTGCCTTTGCACTTATAACTTTCCAGTAATGTCTCAAAAGACCCCAAACCACGATTTTTTCTTCTGACATTGCACGTGCGTTTTAAAAATATAAATGAACTCATAAAGCCAACTCAAATCACAAGAAATTAAAGGATTAGTCAAAGTAAAGATTGACATAAATAGTAGGAACAAAAGCGTTAGGAATGAACACCACAAAATAGTGTTGCATTGACGAAAATAATAGATTTCGGTGATTATTTGAAGTATAAATGACATGTACCCTTCGTACAGATTTAACTAGATGCAAGATCTGATTATAAAAACTTTCTATCGGCAATGGTAACTAATGGGGAGAGCGATATTATAAAAACATACATAGATATCGAGCCCGTTCTACTAAGGCCGGTCTTTTGAGCAAAAAAATAAATAAGTAATGTTGGAAAAAAAAATAGTTGAAATACAATCAAATAAATAAATTTTAATTTTGAAACGAGAAAAAAAACCATGCTTTTTTTTTCATAAAAAAAAATATGGTTAAATAATTAATGTTAAAATAAAGTCAATTAAAGCTAGAGAAAGAGAAATGATTTATTGAAAATCAGTGCTGCCCAAATACATTGGGCTGCTATAATACACGGCGTACTGATCAATCCATAGTGGACAAAATATATATATATACACATTTTACATTTATTTCTTTTTTTCATTCATACACATAATTCATAGCCTTTTCGTTTTTATTCGATTAAATACCATTTCTTTTTTCTTTTTCTATCTTTTATTTATTTTTATCCATCCAACTACTTTCTCACCTCTCCATAATTCTCTCTTCCAGTTAACAATCAACCCTTTCTTAATCCAGTATACAAACTCTAGACAATTGGAAAATTTATGAAACTAATCAAACATCAATATTTGAACGCACACATATATAGAGCAACAGTACAGGAAAAAAATAAATAAATATATATACATATACAAACAAAATAAATTAAAAAAAAAAAAATCCCAAATGATAAATAGACCCAGAATAATGTTTTCGGCCAACACCGCAATATCCCCAACATTAGCACCTAGGTCTTCCAAAAAGCTCCCCGTTCTATTCGGTATTGTTCCGCGAGACCCAAACCAGAGGCCTCTCACGGTGAACTCTCTCTCTCTCTCCGAAGGTCTCGCGGAATTTTTCTTTTAAGAAAGGAATACATTTATCATAGATGCCTTTTTTTTCCCTTTCCACTGCACATGTCTGATCGGGATCGTTTCCCTCAAATCTGACGGTCGGATCCAGGACCAATGCTGTCTTTCCGGTCCTAGGGAATGCTATATCAGCATACCTCGCGGATCCGTCCGTATCAATACAATACACCTCGTTAAAGCAGGTGAAGTCCTTTTCTCTGAGGAGCCTTATTAACTCATGCTTGACCCTATGGTGCCGGCGTGTTATGAGGAGGGAGTTGTTGGGACATTTTCCCAGCACATGGGCTAGTATTTCAGACTCTCTGCCGCATTTGAAATTTAAAAAAAAAAAATTTCTTTCGAATCTAAATAACAAGAATAAAAAAAAAAAAAGGAAATTTGCAACTTAATTGTTTGGGAAACAAAAATTTTAGCAAATATAGTAACTAATATATAACTAGACAAATATACATCTATTGGAATATTGGGAACATTTAACTAATTAGCAAACATAATCCATAACAAAATATAAAACAAAATTGATTTTCAATGAAATCGTTTTGGGTTTATTATGATAAATTAACCACAAGAGGTAGTCTAATGACCTCTTTCATGAAATTCAATTGATATTTCATTAATTTCTTCTAGTGAATCGGCTTTGCTATTTACCACCGACGTACGAATGTCGAAGAAAACAAAAAAATCAATTGTTATCTCGATGGACGTGGGACCGATTTATCTGAGAGGAAGGCTTTCTAAACTTCCATTGACGAGAGTTGTAGCTGGCAGCTAGTAAACATCGATCGTTGAGTTAACACATGGCATTGACCCAGGAAGTATTAGTTATTAAATAGGGTTTATAACCCAGGAAGTTATTGTTATGCTTCCTGGTTATCAGCGTTAAAACAAGTTTTATTTCCTTAATCATCCCTTCTCCTATTGTATGTATAAAAGCCTATCTGAAATGTACAGATCAATCAGTGTATTAGAATCAGTATTATAATGTAGTATTAGAATGTAAGGTAGAATAAGAGAATGTGAGACACTCTCACTATGTTTAGCTTTAAGTTTAGTTTTAAGTCTAGTTATAATATCTATAGTATATTATCTTTAGTCTATCTGTAGTTAACACTCAGTAGCTCATTATTTATATTATGTAACCTGTACTCTGCTTAATAAAGTTATTTTTAAGACTTGCATTCATCGACTTTGTTAATAGTTGAGAAGAATAACGATGTCCAAAAAATGACGATCGATTTCTGACGAAATGGTAATAGCTCCACTCTTTTTGGCATTCCTAAGGAAACTGGGCCCGAAGGGCAAGGAGGAGACACAGTTATCTCTTGATAATCTCTAAACGGTATATGTACCGAGAAAACAAATACAATGTAACAACTAACTTTCAATACAAACATAAACATAAACATAAAAAAAAAAAAAAACTTTCTATTTTGAAATTAAAAAGTCACAAAGTAACGGAACAAAAAAAAAAATTCTTTATATATATATTAATAATAAAATCAGTGTAATTATAATAAAGCAAGCGCCACAACCAGCACCTCCCGCTAGGGTTTATACGGGGCTTTGCACAACTTATTATTTATATTACATTATTCATCATAATTATATATGATAGTCATTGTAATTACAAATTTGGAGTTAGGCAATAAGGGAAAGAGAAAAATCTTTTATTATTACATATAACCGCGCAAGATCGTTTTCGTTATCAGAGGCGGGAGTGTTCGATAGAGATCAAAGTGGAAAAAAGGGTCCGGGATGTTCTACTCGAATGGATTGAACGACCTCCTTTACAAAAGACTGGACGGTCTTCGAAATTCTGTAGACTGAATAACGTTCGCTGAAAGTATTATTTTGATATATATTTTCTTTATACTTACGATGCTTGACAGTCAATAAAGGGACCATGATGATCCGGTTTCAGCTCTGTAGAAGGAAGATTACTTAAGAAAGGGCCAAGAATGGTTTACATTCAGCCTAGTAAATATAACTGATTATGGACTGTAATAAGAAGTAGCGGATCTGTCTAGAGAACTGAGATCAATCTTGTGAAGAACAGCTGACTTCCATATTCGTCTTTACATCATGGCCGCATGGCGGTTACTGAATGTGTAGGTCAAGACTCTATTTGGTGTTGTCTGAAATACTTATAAAATATTTGCCATATTTGTCCGAACAGATATAGTGGTAAACAACGTACAGTTGCAGTTGCAGGATAGCTTTATTTTACTTATAATAAAGTAAAAATAGCCATCTATGAAAAGCAAAAGTGATCTATATGAAAAAAAAATGATACCGAAAAAGGAGTCCAAATCGCAATAAACCTGTTATTTTCTTCAGTATTGCATCATTAGATCTATTCGTTCTAAATCTCGACTGAATCATGTTTACTTCCACATCTTTTTTTAACTATAAGAAGCTCTAATTCTATTCAATGAAGAAAATAAAGTGATACAGTGAAGATGGCAACACTAAAGAGAGTATTAAAGCGAGGACTTTGGGATAGAAGGGAATGAGAAAGCTGACTAATTAGCAAGCAAAAGGTTTTTAACTTTACCTCATTAAAGCTGAACCTTTTCGTACAATAACTGAGATAACGCCGTCTTCTTAGGCAATATACTCATCGTTTAGGAGAAAATCCTTGTCAAAAATCCGTTAACGTTATTATTTAAAAAAAAAGTCGTAAAACCCAATCAATTGTTTACAATATACGAAGTTGTCAATGAAATATTGAATGCTCATCTATTGCGCGAATAGACAGCAAGCGAAAATGTAACGAGAACGATGAATTAGCTCATCCATCAATGCTGCGATATCAAATACTTCAATAGCTTTCTGAGTTTCTAACCAGCGTAGGTATAGATACTGAGTAAAAATACTAGGATGTAATTTTTGACGAACAGTAAACAGGATATTCTGGATTCATTCTACATGAAACAAACACACAAAATTGATTTTCAAGTGAAACAATAATACAGCAAAAGTACAAAAAGTATGCAATTTTAGTGGAACATAGTAAAAACAAAAATCTGATAAATTAAATCATACTTTTTTCATCGAAAAATCCTTCCTTGCTTTTCAAAACGTTTGTGACCACTCGTGGTATTATTTTAATGAGTATGTCTAACTTTTCGAATAGCATATTATCCCCAGAACTTTTCCTACCAAGATCTTCCCAAACCCAATCGAACTGGTTGAAGGTCTGCAGACAGAGCTAGACCAGTCAAAGTTTTCAAAATTCCTTCATCTTCTTTTTTTGTAAATATCCTCAGCAAAGCTTATAGTAATGTTTCGGATCAATATCCTGCTTCATTATAAAACCAGAAACGATTAAACAAAGAACAGAAGGAATTGCAAGGTATTTAAAAATATTGTATTAGCCTTTTTGTTAAGTATTCCCATAATTCATACAACATTTCCTTGTCCAAAGTCTGTGACCCCCCCCCCCCCCTCCAAACAAGAACTGAGCCTCTCCCATGCTTTACAGTTGCAATTTTGTACTGAGGAATACATTTTTTTGTGTGCGACAAGCCATAATCCGGTGATTAGATCCAAACAACTAAATCTTTGATTCAAAGTACTTTTCTTCCACTGTTAAATCCTTATGAAGAATGCCCAGTAATACCTATTCTTCTTATGAGCAGGTTGTATAAGTGGATTTAGTGTACCAACAAGTCCCAATAAGTTGGTCTTCCTGAATCTTCGTTTTACTGTAGCAAAAGAAACCGATTATTTGGTGATGGTATAGACTTCGGCTCGAAAAAGAGGGGCAGTCAATCTTCCGTTCCTCTCGCTTAAAATAATAAATTGATTCCCCCTGGGTAGATGATATTCTCGGACTTCGTGTTCGAGCTTTATCGTGGTGAAAGAGCGTTTCAACTTAAGAAACGATGGTGTTATGCATGGCACTTTTTGATATTTTTGGCCCTCAGATTTCCTTGTGTTGTGAGAAATTTGTACTACGTATTTCAATGGAAAATTCCTTCTTTTTACCCATTTCATAGGGGGAAAAAATAAGTCTGCGAATAAAACTCTTTTAACTTCGAAATCTGAGAGAACAGTAAATTAAACTGTAAATAAAATGTAATAAAATTAAAATGTAAATAAAACTCCAGGCAAACAAATACAGTGTTTATTCTCATGGATTATCAGTATGCTATAATTCTCAAAATTGGTGTAATTTTAGGTTCTTCTTATTTATTATGTCTCAATAGTTTTGCTTACAGCTGATCAATACTATTAATTGTCAACACTAGCTGAAATGGAAACTCTAAAAACGTACGACTATTTCCCTAAAAGAAAATACTATTCCATTAAAGTAATTTATGTTTACCCATATAATCGGCTTACTTTTGGAATGTTTTTATATATGATTAAAATCGATCGATAAACTTAACATAGAAATCAGATGGGTAATGTATCTAATAAACGTAAAAAACAGTTTCGAAAAAATATGCCAAAATTATTAATAAAATTTAAATTAATTTCAATAATAATTTTTAATCGATTAAAAAAAAAATAAGTATCTATTTTCATAACTACATAGCATCATTATATAAAAATATAAAAAGAAATAGCTCACAAAAATATTTCAAAATTGGCAAGGGGCTGTATATGTGGGAGGTAAGCTAGTTGATTCATAACAATCATAGGTAAGGATAATATTTATTAATATTAATATATTTATTATTAATATTAATAATAGAATCAGTTACAAAGGATAATATTTGATATGACTCGGATAGGTTTTGGCAGGGATGAGGCAACAGATAGAAGATACTCATGTAATAATAT
Organism: Rhaphigaster nebulosa; assembly: GCA_948150685.1. NCBI lineage: Eukaryota > Metazoa > Arthropoda > Insecta > Hemiptera > Pentatomidae > Rhaphigaster > Rhaphigaster nebulosa. The sequence continues at coordinate 118,447,263 of OX411307.1, read as the reverse complement.
TGTAAATAATAATCAAGACCTAATTGTAATATGGATTTTATAGAAAACAATTATATATATTATGGCTAATTTAAAGGTTATAAGAATTTAGCAATTTTTTGAAATTTAGGTTGTTAAAATAATGCAATGTAATTTTATTGTAAATTAATAATTGTTATATGTGTTGTTGTATTTAAGAGAATATTAATATCTGAATATGGGTATAATGTTCCCGAAAGTTTACAATATTTTTAATATGAGTTAATTTTAAACTTTAATTAGTTGGAGGTCACTTAAAAAAAACAATGAATATTTAATGTTTCTGAGGACTTCCCACTAAAGATAACAATAAGAATAAAAAAAATATAACATTTCTGAAACCATTTAAGGTTAGACTGGGGTATATAGCAAAAGGTTATATTCGACTTGGAAAGGATTAAATTAGACTTGGAAAGGGTTATATTCGAATTGAAAACGGTTAAAATCGAAATGGAAAAGAGTTATATTTGAATTGAAAGGTGTTATATTTGACTTGAAAATGTTTTATTATAAGTTAATGAATTATTGAAAGCCCATCTATTGAGCGAATACGCAGCAAGGAAAAATGAAATATCTCATTTATTAATGCCGCGATATCAATTCATTCAATAACTGAATGGTTCAAACCAACATAGGTATGTATACAGATCGTAAATACTGATATTTTTTAAAGATATGATTTCTGACGTGTAGCAAACAGGCTTCAATTTACCGAAATGATAAGAAAATGTACTATAAGAAAATGCTATTAAATTCAAATATGTCATATATTGAGCTTACTTTTGGAACGGTATTTTATACGATGAAAGGCCATCAATAAATCCAACATAGAAATCAAACTGGTTAAGTAATATCGAAAGAACACGGCGAAATTATTTTTAAATTGTTTGAAATTTAAATAATTATTTTCGAATGAAAAAAAATTATTAAAAACATATTTCGGAAATCATTTAAATTAGGCTGGATTATATTATAAATGGAAAGGGTTATATTAGAAATTGAATAGGTTATATTTTACTTGGAAAGGGTTTGAGTCGGAAATCCTATAGTCGCCTATCGTAACCATGAATAGTTCTGATGAAGAACATTATATGCTTTAGATGTTGTTTGAAGGAATAACTCTAAGAAAAAGAAACAGAACAAAATGTGTTAATGAAATGGGATTGGAGAGAATTTCGTTCGAAAAACTTCATGTCTGAAAGGAACATTTTTTTATTAAAATTTTATTTTTAAATAATAACAATCTCCTTGTATGTTCGAAATTTTCTTTGAACCGAAATTAACTTGTATCTGAAATTTTCAACTTTCATTTACGGAAACTGTAGCAAACTATTCGCAATATTTATTCAAACTTTCTATTTTTTTGCAAAATATTTTTTAACATCAGTTACAGAATAGCACTTGTGGCTTTAAATAATTATTATTATATCATACAATTTTTTTTTTCCGGTAGCCACTAGAGACAATGAAGATCTTGGGTCGCGCGATGTGGTTTTCTAACAAACATTTATCGCTTGCGGGAGCACAGATAACCTGGAGAGGGTTACCTCTATACTATGTTATATGTATTTATAAATAGTTGGAATATTTATCTTTCAACAAAGGAAAATAAAAAGCATATGGGACCAGAGAGTACTCAGATTACTACTTATTTTCTAGAACCATAAAGTTTACCTTACACCAGAGGGTCTGTTCATACCTCTCAGACTCACAGCTAGTCTTTTTTATAAGTTTATTGCTAATACAGTCTATCAATGTACATCCTCCGATATCCTACCTTTCACAGGCTTCCTTCTATATCCCCACCTCTTAGTATAGGCATTTAAGGGCCATTATATTTAGTTTTAAAAAATTGTCGAGTTGATAGTCTCTAGTATGTTTACAAGTTAAAGATAAGACAGATTCTCAATAGATAGTATGAAGTTTCTAGTCTGATCTAGTCATAATATAGCATTGATTGTAGTTATTGGAGAGAGGGAGGTCCTGCCCGAAAGGGAGATAATCACTGGAAAAAAATACATAATATATAAAAAATATATATTTATATTTATTTATTTATGGCCTCTTCACAATAACGTTTTCTACAGGTATCCTCTATATTCACTAAAAGATCTTAATAAATTTTCGATTGATATGATTTAGAAATAGATACGGAGTAGCCTATACAGTTCCTGCAATACTAAACGGTTGTGAGGGCTTAGTGAAAGCCACTCTTCCCTCTTAGTGGGTCTGACACGATCTGACACGATCGGACGCATCTAAGGACTATACATGATATAGATTATAAATAATAGTATATTTTTAGCACTCACCTGTTGCTAAGTTCTGTAACTATCGAATACATTTTTTGGCACGAACTGACTGGTCACGTGTATCTTTAAACTCGTCCATTGTACACAAATCACGAACAGTTCTTATTATCAAAATATTATTACAACTAAATCTAAGACGAGCAAAATACTCAAAGATGAATGAGTGAGTGGGTATCTTGGGGTGGGGTGCTGTCTCTGGATGCTGCTGTTGTTTGGATTGTGGATGTGAGATGTGTTTTATTTTGTATTTATATGTTTTGTTTTGTTTTCTCGAAACTGTCCTGATGATGCCTGCAATGGCGAAATATATTGACAAATGTTGACAGATTAGTTGTTTTTTTCGTTATTTTAGAGACTCTAGACTTAGTACGTGGAACTTTCCATTTATATACAATTGCAATAACTATTAAAACCAATTTCATCCCTTGGGTAAAAGCTGAGGTCGTTCCCTTTCCTTATACCTCTCCTAGAATGGTATAACAAAATAAGGGAAGGTCTACCCCTTCCCACTCCAGATGTGGATTCCCATTATTCTCTTGGAAAACATCAAACAAAGAAGTTTTTTCCATCGTCTTCTCTTCCCTCTTTACAGAGCCCACATTCTAGCCTCATCTTTCCGTCAACTTCTCGTTTATATCTGTATCTTTCATCACTTTCCTATGGCTAGTTTTATCATATATCACACTTTCATATATCAATTGTTTGTAACATATAATATGCTTTTTAATAAAATATTATATGGACGCACTTGCTAGATTAGAGTACCTCTCATAAAAGACACGCCCATACCCTCTTCTATCTTCGGATACATCAGTACTCTCTTAAGGACAGAAGTCAAGATGTACATTAGAATTTAGCATGTTTGCATAGTTTGAAGTCTCTCTTGCACTTTTATATTAATAAGAAATAATGGATGGTTGATTGTATACTATATCAGGAAAAAAGTCAGGTAATCAGCCAAAGACTTTAAAAAAAAGAAAACTTTATGTTTTTTTATATGCTGACGCTTCGGCCCGAACATGTGGGCCGTCCTCAGGGCTAAAATTGATCCCACATACATATATCAGAAATGTGTATAAAAATGATACAAAGAAAGAGGGAATTGACGAAAAGAAAGTAAAAAATAAAAGTTCAAGAAACAAGAATAAAAATAACAAAAATTATGATGAAAATATATAATAGCAAGAATACAATAATGAGAGGAAGTAAATGTATAGATATATTTACAAAAGAGAGAAAACAGAAGAACTATATAAACCTAAATTAGGATGCTATAGCAACAGTAAGATAATAAGAAATAAAAAAAGGAAAATAATAAAAATGATTAAAAGTAATAAATAAAATTTAGAAAGATACAGTTAAAGTCAAATATAAGTAATTGGTGTATTTCTAAGAAAATAGAACTATTTTCTTCACCTTATCTTTCTTCACCAGGTTGAGTGTAGCAAAAAATATGCCAAAGGAACTAAGGTCCAAGCTATAGGCACAGGGTAAAGGAAAAAGGTCTAAACCGTTTTTAGACACACAATTAAATTAAAGAGAAATCAAAAATAAAATAAATAGGCTATCAGATAAAAACAAATTCAAAAAATAAGAAACAAAAGGAAACATAAAACATTCTATGTAAACAGTTGTTAAGTAAAGTGATAACTAAATAATAAATTGTAATGTCTATTAAATAATGAACAAGCTATCAATGTATAATAATTGTGATAATAATTACTTTTTGTTAATAAAGTTTATGTCTGAAGTTTTCACCGTTGTATCTTAGTTAATTTGCACTAACATATCGGTAATGTTATATCTCATCTAATAAATTAATTTATTCCTGTATTTTATACGTTAAACCGCTAAAAACAAATTTAAAATAATGAAAAACATATTTTAAAAAATTATATCATACCTTTACAATGTAATATATCCTAAAATGATACTTATTTTTTATCTTTGTTGCTGCGAATAGGCCATCTGAGGACCATGTTCCAATTTCAATTCCTAACTCCTTGTTCTTTTCTTTTACTCCTTTGAATTTAATACGTTCCTCCTTTTCCTCGTTTTAATCTGTTCACTATGTTTCTTCTTTCTGTCGTCAGACCACTTTGAGCCAGTCTTCTTAGCTACCCTTCCTTGGAATCCTTCCATTTTCAATATTTATTTCCGAAAGGTCTCGCTGTTGCATATATCTTCTGTTTGTATATTGCTTCTTTCTAAATATTTTTTTTATTTCGTTTACCCAGCTTGTTTTGCACTTTCTACGCCATAGGTATTTGAATATCTTATTGGTTAATCTACTGTCTTCCATTCGAAATAAATTTCCGAAAAACATGTGTCTTCTTTTTCTCATTACGTTTGAAATATTTTCCATATTTTCGTATTACATTACATCAATAATACAACATTACTTTTTAGTTTCCAACCTTCTGGTGTGTTTTGTGGTCCTAATATTTTCCTTATAATTCGCCTTTCTAGGACTTCTAACTTATCTAAATTTTAGTTTAATGCCAGACATTCTGGCTTCACTACTGTATTGTAATGTCTTATTTTTGCATTTTTGGATAGGCACTTTTTATTTTAGGTTATTTTTATCTTTATTTTTCAAAGAAATCAAAAAACCAAAAAAAAAATAGCAAAATAATTAATTTATTCTACGGATTTCTGTAAAACGGCATTTTAATAAATAAACGCCAGTTTATAAGATATAATTAAATGAAATCACGTTGGTATTGAAACCGTTTTTATCTGTTCTAACTTTGAAAAATTATTTTGGATCTTTAAAATAAAATAATATTGTTTAGTTCAAGCGGAAATGATGGCATCTTGTAATACTATATGATAATTAAACAAAAGTAAAATAATGCAAAATTTTGTCCTCGAAAAATTGGCCCATCACAATTATCAACATTGGACTTAGTATGATTAGCTAAGTATTTATACAAGTGGAGCAGCCTAATTATATGAAGTTGCTCAACACAGAACAACTCGAGTTGGTTAATTGTATTAGCTTGCTTCAACACACAATAACTGGAACTGTATAATTATATTTAGTTGCTTAATCCCAACAAGCACATAAATAATTTATAGTAACTATAAATAATCAACTTTTCATTGCAAATAATAATATAATACGTTAATTTGTAATTTTTGAACGAATCATTGAGGATATTAACCTAATAAAAATATCAGTTCCTGGAACTACTCCGCTTTAAACAAACCAAAGGGGTTTGGCGATGTAATTTCCGCTCATACATTTTTTTATCGGAATTTTTGCAGGCAGAAATTAAGGCATTTTTATTAGATTTTTTTTTAATAGTTCATTATATTTTTTTTCCCTGGAACCTTGCCATCGTGTAAAATAAAATATATTGGGAGGGGAAAGGGTAGATGTTATAAAGGGATAAAATTCCATAGAACAAAATGTTAATTATTTTGAATGTTAAATGTTGAACAATAATTACTCTTTCATTGCGGGCTTCATGCAGCGTGTGCACGATGGTTCTGGGAAGTGGTTACTGCTGCTATAACTAGTACTTGCTGGTGGGGGAACTAGTCCTTAAAATGGTTTTTAGTTCTTTTTGCCAACCCCTGACCCCTATCTAGAGGTTATAGCTTTGTAATAACCAGAGGAGTATCAAAATTTAAATAAAAATCAAAATAGGAACTTTATAGTTCAGCGTTATATTTGCTATAAAACCTCAAAGGGTTATCCTTTTTTGGGAGGACACCCTATAAAAATATATACATACATGTATATATATATATATATATATATATATATATATATATATATATATATATATATATATATATTTCTTCTTTTCTTATGATTAATATATACATGTTAATATATAATAATATATACATACGAAACGTTGACTGGTTAGTTGGTTGCCCGGTATTTTAGTGACTTAAGGTGTTTTGGAATTTTTCAATTGTTAGTTGTAATTTATGTCTCTTGTTGAGTTTTTGCTCTTTTATATACATATATCTGAATATATATATATATATATATATATATATATATATATATATATATATATATATATATGTATGTGTGTGTTTGTGTATATGTATTAATAATATTAAAAGAAGAAATCTGAAAATAAAATGGCCGATCCTATGGAAGCTGCATAAACAATCATTTTCTTCCACTTAAATTAACAAACATAGTTACGAAATTCATAACTAGAGCCCGGATTTTGGATCAATTGCAGTTTTTTTTCGTATGCTTGAAATCGATGGGGAAGAAGTTATTTACACGAATTAAGGCATTCGGATTAACATATGTGATAAGTTTTATTTTGCACGAAAATGAATATTTTAAACAATTCTGGATAAATTGCACGTTTTATGTTTTTACTGCATTAAATTGCACATTTAACCGTAATTAAAAATAAATATTTGTAAATTGCTTGAAAATATAAATATTGTACCAAAATTACATGGTACAGATTCATCGTAATACGATATTGTTTATAGAAATAAATATAATTCAATCTTCTGGAAAATTCTTGAACTGAAACAGAAAATTGAAGTTGGTTTTGCTCTTTTTAGATTCATGGAAAACCAGTTATGCTTATCAATACAATCACTTCCTTTCATGTTCTACAGTGCTACTCTCAGTCTATAGTTGGCAAAATAATTATGCAGACACACAGTTTTTGGACAAAAATATATTCAATAATTTATTGAAAATAAATTAATTAGTGAATATGATAACAAACAACAACCCGCATAAATTTTTTCGAGTGGCAAATATCGGAAACTAGTTAGTTAGTTATCTGCTCATGATTTTCATCTAATTAATTATATCTAATTCGAATACAAACCCAAAATGGAAAAAATTATCAGAATTGAAAGACATTCCACAAAAATGGATCGTAAATCCAAAGAGTTAAATTGTACCGGAAAAGATGAATGGTTCAACTGTTTCGACAATGATTGACTCATCGATATATCGGCAGAAATTTGGGATTGTCTCACTTGACCATGCGATACGTTATTAAAAAAATTATCAGGTGGCAATAAAAAACATTTAAGCAGAAAATGCGTTGTCATAGTGCGTGAATCGCATATAAAGTAGCAAAAATATATCCTAATAAGAGCTCGTGAGGTTTTCACATTTTACATAACAATGCTCCAACCTGTCTAATTTATTAAGAAAAAATAGTAATTTATGTAAGGAAACAAAATATGTAAAAAAAATTTTTGTTTTCTAAGCATAAAGGACGTTGAAAGAATTTTATTTTTCGTTGCACATTTTTGCACGTTTTGGCATTTTTATTGCACGTTTTACAATTTTTTTACTGCACGAAATCAGGACTCTATTCAAAACCATTCTAGTGGGAACGACATGAATGATAAAACTACTTAATAAGTACATTCATACAATATAAAACATCGGTACAATATAAAATATAGTAATATTGTTGAATCGAGTTTTAAGGAATCTGCGACAATCAGTAATTTCTATTGTACGAAGGTGTCTGTCTACATTGCGCGAAATCTTTACACAAGAACTAATTTTAGATGATCATATCTGCAAAATATTTCAAGAATAAACTCCCTTGAAAGATGAAAGGTAAGGGGCCGTAATATTTATATTTATCACATAAATTATTTATTGGTAGCTAGTTATGGAAATAACCACATAGCAACACATTTTGATAAAAATTTTATGTGCATGGACACCATATTGGGCCGACCGTTTTGCATTTTATTTTTTTATTTTTATATGAAATTTAGTTTTAGCACCCCTGTTAAGCCCATAGCTCATTTTATTTTATCTCTTATTCAAAATTATATGTAATATATAAAACCCACATTTTCTCTTTAAAGAGTGATTTTCACTATTAAATGCGAGCTTTGTCGTAAACAAATAAATAAAAATATAGACGTCAAATATTCTTCATAGTTCTAAAAAAAAAAAGCTAAAGATCATTAAAATTGTTTTCTTGTCAGTCATACTACAATGTTTCATAAACCAATAGATGTCATATTTCAGTCCATCATGAGATGGATTGGATTTTTTTAAGTTTTAACTCATAACTGGTTTATAAGTCAATATCTGGTTTTCATTGAAAAACTTGATAGTATTGTTTTTGTTGAGTGACTATATGTAATTTTCTGTTTGTTTTTTTCTCATAATCCTCTTTTAGAGATATTCAAGAGCCCGAATATAGTCTTATTAATGGGTTGTAGCTATTTCTACATATCCAAGAATAATCATATTGATTGAAATTCACTCATATTTTTCATCGTGAAAAGTGGGGGGTATCATGATCCTTGACTTAATGTTTTTATTATTATTTGATTATGAATTATTTGTTTTAAGTAAATATCCTTTTAAATAATTGTTATTTTTTTTTTCTTCGTTTAATCATTCCGTACTAACGAAGATTACATCAATTTGAAATCTGAAGTAATGTTTAACGGGCTGAAGTAATATTTAAATAAAATGAATAATGTAAATAAATTAATTATATAAATGAATGAATAATATAATAATAACAATAATATAAATAAATGGAATAGTATTTAACGGGCGACAAAACCCACTAGACTTTATAGTCGTGTCCAATAGCAATTTTATATACTCTGAAGAGGGTCTCTAACGATCACTCCACTCCAAATGGAACGAGAAACGACAGTGAATGACTAGAATTCCATTGTTCCTAAACTCCATTACGGCTCTTCAAAATCCAATCACTCCAACTGACCGTGAGTGTGGAAAATTAATGGATTGGAACAATGGAATGCAGTTTTTAGCCCGCGCTATAATAATAATACTAAAACTTGTTGGTCAGTAAATACAATCTAGATAAAATATACAATATTGATTTAATAAAATATGATACAAAAATATTAATATATATTTTTATATATCATATGTATAAATAAAAAATATTGTCGTCAAATATTCTACATATCGTTAAATATAGATACATATATGCAGAAACATGAATTTTTCAACTGTCGGTAAAAAATGGATCGATGGAATCGAGTGATAGTCATTGGGGCCCTTGAAATCTTCTTCACTCCAAATATTCCAGTCACTCCACTTCATCGTTCCATTTGGAATGATCGTCAGCTGCCGCCTTGATTCGTGATAATTTTGCCTTTCTGTCAACAAAATGAATCTCGAAATCCCGAAGAAGGATTTGCTAACAATTTTATAATAAGAGTTGTACCTCAGAAATCAATTGGCGCAAAATCTTTATCCCAGGAAAATTCCAATTCAGTGAATTCAGTTATAATTAATTCAAAAGGAAATTATATGATATGATAATCATAATCATCATAATAATATGATAATAATAAAAAAAATATAAAATACTTCTTTTAACTAGCCAAATTTGTAAAAGGATAACGAAAATCTCATCTGAAAATTTAGAATAAGATACGTTTAGTATAATTCAAGAATTCAAATATTTTTGTAAAAATGAAGGGACAATAAAATGACCATTTCCCAATTAAGAAATAAGAAGCGTTTTGTTTTCTGTGAGGTTTTGAAAAATATTTTTATAAGAATATTAATTTTGATGAGAATAGAAGTGCAAATAATCTGAATAAAATCTTAAATATTTCAACAAGGGCGGAAAATAATTCTGTAGAAACTTCTCTAATGATTATAAATATAATATGTTGTGAAAGTGTTATGTAAAAATTTACATTTTTATTGTATTGATATTTTAGTGTGTTTAATAAAGTAATGAAATTATTGCAAAGTATATGACAGTACAACATACAACTATTGCATTCATGAACTTTAAAAAAGAATTATAATTTCCGAGCACTCAGTTCCCCGGCACCTTTTTAAAATTAAATATTACTTAATTATTTTGAGCCTTTGTTATAATATAGAATAATAAAAAATAAAATTCAAGGTTTAAAACAAGGTAGAAAACGTACGGTTGGAATTGGGGCAGTGGTAAAGATAGTAAATTCAAAGGAGTGGGTTGTGGGTCACGTCATTACTATGACGTCAGCGCTGTTATTGATTGGAAAGTGGCGCTTCGGCAGCGACCCTAACGAAAATGAAACCAACCTGGCGGGAAATTCAAACCTAGAACATATAGGCCGATGGGCGGAACCCCGACAAGTTCCTTTCACGACTTATAATATTTACGTAACAATGCTAACTAAGTTATATTTTATACTTTTAGATGAAAATAGCCAAGTGCGGTTGCCAATAAATTTTTTTCATATCGCCATTTAAACCAAACTAACACAATTTATACCGTATCATTCTAAAAAATTGTAGACTCATAGTTCTTCGAAAATAGTTTGGTTAGTGCACTGTTAATATATTTATTTTGTGACCTTTTAAATCTTAAAAATAATATATTTAATATTTATTATTAAATTAATTTAATTTAATAGTAAGGTGAATTTATTTCCTCTTTAAATAATGTATATGAAGAATTCAATTAATTCGCCGTATTACTCTGCTATTAAGGGGATTTCAACTAAAGGAATAATTATGTATTTAAAGCAATCGTTCGTATAACGATTAATTATACAAATACAGCAAATCAGTCACCAACGTTAAAAAGGAGGAAAAAGGGTGAATCTACTAATGCAATATGCATCTGCCAGGATTATTATTTATTTATCAATAATGTTGAGCCCTTTGAATCATTAAAGAAGAGATAAATGTTTCTAGGTTATCTGCAAATAGAATAGCTTTAAAAATAAAAGGTCATTCACAGAAATCGGTGGCTTCAAAATTATCCGAGAAAATTATTATTATTATATGAAATTTATCGTGAAAGTATATGTATATGTAAGTATAAGTATATGTAATTTACCTGGTAAAATGTTAGCTTTTTTTTTTGTTTTAATTCGTCTATGAAATGAAACCGAAAACAATTCATGAAATACGTTCATCTTTGAAATTTTAGACATGTTCTACAGATGCGCTGTATACCACGTCTAAAATATTCTTTCGAGCGATTCTTAAAATAATCTTTTTAATAATTACTTGCTTTCAACATTTGTTTAGCTGGTGTGACGATCTCCAATTTACATTAAAAAAAATCAATTAATCAATGAAATGAAAAAAAAACAATGAATTGCATAAAAACTTACAACCGCTCAGGCGCAGTAATTGATTAATATGTGCTAATTCAAAGATAATAATTATACGAAAATCACTGGAGGGTAGGGGGTCTGATTATAAAGGCTGGGTGTGACCGATCCATGGAATAGCAGCTTATTAACTATTAAATATAGAGTATTAATTGTTAAATCTGATACAACCCTGTCTTCAAAATTAGGTTCAATGTAAAAATATGTTTCAGGTCTCTAATGAAAGCTTTATATGTCTAGTTTTCTTAATAATTAGACTTTTCCCTGAAATCCAATAGGACGGGTACTCGTATAGTGTCAAAAGAAAAAAAATATATATTGTGAAAAAGACAAATAGATTCAATGTCAGTAACAAGGGGTATTTCAGGCATTTCGTATATATTTTAGAATCAAATTTTAGAAATAGAATGATCAGTAAAATATGACGACGAAAATTTAAAATTTACGTTACGTATTTACATTACCGGTAACAAATACATTAATATTCTACTAGACTTAATTTTACAGGTTAACTACATCTTAAGGAGGTTTTACGCCGGAAATAACTTTGCTAATAACAGAGTTATTAACATTTTTCAAAGATTTGCGCTGAAAAATGTCAATAACTTTTGACAAAAAGATTTTATTTCATTTACATCAATTCTTTGAAAATATAAACAAAATTTTCGTTTATAACTTTGCTAATAACATTTGCTTTTATCATTGTTTTTTTTTTTTTTTTTTAGTACCATGTTGATCTGACCATGTTGAAATGTGTTATTCTTGGGTAAGATTATTTTAAGTCAAATAGTATATATAACAGCCCTAAGGGTAAAAACTTTGAGTGAGGGACAGGCAATTATACCGGCCATCCCTTATCAAGGAAGGATAATTGACATGTGACAGCAGCCGTCAACAAAACACTTACCTAGCCTTTAGCTTATAAATACGAAATAAGTTGATTTAAAAACCTACAGAGAATTAGGCAGTGTGACAAAGGCAAGATGTGGTCCGTCTTGGAAGAAGTAATCAATTTTAGGAAACCAGTCACCCTCGGATCTCCGCTGGCATACCGGAAAAACCGCTGAGGCCTGGGAAAGGTATCATTCAATGGTAATGCATTCGGAGATATTGTCCCCCTCCCCTTCCGGGCAAGGGTTGAGATGTGGCCCGAGATCTCAGAAATTCCTTCCCTTCGGGGAAGCGGGGTGGCCAATCACGAAAAAGATCCCAGGCAGTAGCTTGTTTTTTTTCTGCCGGGGATCTAGCAAATCAACAACTTTCTTCTACTCCTTGCTAGTCGAAAAGTGTGAAGACGACCCGGTAAGAAAGGAGAGAGGTGGTAATGGAAAATCGGGGAACTCGATCTGGAGACACTGGGAAAGGCACTCTATCAGGGGACGCTAGCGAAGACACTCGAGCTAGAGATGCATAGGCTTTTACTCATGATGAGGCACTGATGGGGACGTTCCTGAGTGATCCGGCCAACAACCACCATAGTACTTCTAGACCATCTACATCAATTATTTCCAGATAAGATATTTATGATAAAACATTTAATGGCTAGGTCTAGTCTGAATCCCTCCATGGTTCAACCCTTGTATCAGTTTATTACCTTAATTTTGATGAACAAAGATAAATGTCAGGAAGAAGGTTGTTGTTTAGTAACCAAGCCCATTATCAATTTTAATATGTCTGATTAAGTATGATAGCAATAAATTTGACTAGCATTATGGTATTATTAATCTTATAAGTAGGAACATTATATTGGTTAATTATTAAACAATGGTAATCACAAATCAGGCCCTTGGAATGGTATCCAATTTAGAGGACTCAACAAGTAATTAATATTTAATCGTAATCTTCAATAATTTTGGAATAATCTTCCTCATTGATTGGCCAATGGCAACCCTATACAGATTAATATTATCAGCTATCATATGAGTCAACCCAATCTAAATAACACATAACATTATTAAATGGCATCCCAAACGTGGGGATTGATCATCCATGATAATTGATGTCTAGAACATAGCAATGCTAATTACATACCTTTTGCGTTCACTCTGGTAGCGGACCGGATCGAAGAGTGTTAGTAACAGGACGTTATTATCTTGTTTTGTACAAGTATTGAAGTTTTAATGAATATTTAAAAATAATATAATATGTAAAATAATAATGATGTTTTCAATTATTCATACATAAACTAAATATTGATACTTTTTTGCCACCTAACTAGCACAAGAATACTGTAACATTAAAATATTTTTTTATTACCTTTATCCGGGAAATCTTTATAAAGTTACTCTCTAGTCGAAGTCTGAAGTAAGTCATTATGTTTTACCAGTATATAAACTTATAATAGCTAAACTAACAATAATATTTTACTGCGGTAAACATTGGAACTAATAATCTGACATTTTTCTCAAAGAAATATATGTCAATGGAAGATTTTCTGACAAAAAAAAAACTAAAATTGTTGTATTGTAACACTTCTCTTCCAAAGTTTTTTTTTTCTAAAATGTATATATGTCTGTGTGTGTATGTATATATAATTTCATAGGAAAGTAATTCAAAATTATAATAATTATTTGCATAAATCTTAATATGATTTCTGGTTCTGTTGTAGGTGCTTTCCATGTTTTGTTTTTTCATCTTTAACATTATAAAGGAAATTGGTACTTATTATATTCTAAATTTTTATTTTATTTAAAAACACGAAAGCGAATGGAACAATGTTTCCGTATCAGTAAAACCTTTTTTGCAAACATTGTTTTTCATTTACGTAACCATCCTTCTCTCTTAAAGTATTATTTTAGTTCGGCTGTGGTAGTTTAATTTTTTAAATACATTGCCAATGGACTTTGTCAACGTGATAATTAGGAGAATAATAGTAGAAACAAATTTAATATGTTTTGGATAAAATCGGTGTGTAGGAACCTGGTGAAAGTTGTTGGAAATTTTTGTTAAAGAAACATGCAAAATTGACAAAATAGTCAATTCGGTGAACAACGTTTTGCAAAAAAAAAATATAAACCACGAAAAATGACCGTTTTTTTACATTTAATTACAGGCCATTTGATTGTAGCAGGAACACACTTTTTTTAAAAATTAAATTATGCCTTTAAGTAATGCCTATGTGCAATAAATGTTTCTTGCAAAAATAATTATAATTTTTCGCGGAAAACGCGAAAATGTAAAAATAGATGTTATCGAAAAACGGTTTAAACAAGGCTCAAAATGGTCCTAGGGCTATTTTTCAAAGCGCTATTTTTTCCCAAAGGATTGCTCTACAATCCTACTTTTATAAAAGACATGTGAGGTTCGATTAATTACCTCAAAAACACGTTTTAAAATCGTTTTTTTTCTTACTTTGGCCGCTCGTGTGTGCGAGTGAAAGGGAATTGTTAAGTACCAAGAAAAGTTATTATTATTTTTACATGCAATTTTTACTGTAGATAGGCACCATTAAAATCCACAATTTAAGAAGAAAAATAGTGGAATGAAATTGTGCATGTTTTGGATAAAATCGATGTGTAGCAGCCTAGTGGAAGAACGTGACGAAAAGAGTTTTTTTCATGTTTAAGTTGTGAAAAATTTTTGTTTAAGAAAAACAAAAAAACATTAAATAATTGTGCTTAAAAAGACGAAAAAAATAAAATTTGGAAAATTGAAATCAGTCAACAATTTTTCATGAACAAAAAATAACCACGAAATATGGCCAATTTTCGGCATTTAATTGCTTGTAATTATCGTTCGAAAATGTTTCGAGGCTTAAATTTTTGTTTTCGAATGGTGCCTATCTATAATATAAATTGCATGAAAAAATAATAATTTATTTTTGGTACGTAACACTTCTTCGCTCGCGCACCTGAGCGGCCCAACGAAAACAAAAAATCCACTTTTCAAGTTCGTTTTTGAGGTATTAATTCGAACGTCACATATATATTTCATGAGTTAGCGAAAATCTTTGTGAACAAAACCTTTTTCCGCGAAAAGGTTATTATTATTTTTGCATGAAGGCATTACTAAAAGATAAAATTTAATTCCACTTATATGTCACTGTGACAATTACAAGTCCTGCAATTATATGTCCAAAAATTACCATAATTTGCGGTTTTTAAATTTTTTTTTGCGAATAGTTTTCGACTGACTTCAATAGTTTAAAACTCATTTTTTCCTATTTCATAAACAGTATTACGCACTATTTTGTATTTTTCATAAACACAAATTTTTCACAATTTAAACGTGAATTTTTTTTTTTTGGCACCTTTATAAATTTTTTTCACCTGGTTGCTGCACACCGATTTTATCCAAATCATTTAAAATTTGTAATTAATTGGCTTCACCGCAGAGGTTTTTTTTTTTACAGAGGATGGATATTGAGCCAACCAGCGCAGGGCCAGAATGAAAAAAATAAATAATAATATATTTTCTCATTCGCGCCTGTACTATATGTATTAACAAACAGATATCATTTTTTTTTTTTTGACAATTACTTTTTCTTATTAATTCCTGGTAAGTATCCATAGTGTCTGTGGTGATAGACGTGTTTAATTATCTTTTTTAAATTATTATTGTAACTTTCATCTATTTTTAACTATTCGTTGTTTTATTTTTTGGGGAACAGGTATTGTTGATGACATATATGTATATTTTTGATTATCAGGTTATAAATGAGATATTAAATATATCACACTGATTTGATATCTATCTATGAGTTCGAAATAGTATTGAAAATGGCCTGCAGGAGCGTAAATCACTAAAAATGGAGCAATGGAGTGGAGTGATCATCAGTGGGACCCTTCACATCGTCTTCATTCCAAGCACTCTAGTCGCTCCACTTCTTCGTTCCATTTGGAGTGATCGTCAGTAGCCGCCTTTAGGAAAGTTTAACGTTTATGCATCTTTTTTCGAGCCCAGAAGAAACGTGGCCCGAAACGTGGTCATATTAAGTAGTTCTTTATTACTAAATGTTTCATTTTGATCGCCTTCGAGCCATCAGCTCGTCGATTGTAATAACTGTCTACTATATCATACCTTTTGAAGTTGCATACCACTGTCAGTATTTTTGTTTATAGACAGCCATTGGAAGCGTCACCATCATTACTACCAACAGCAGATACATATCTGTTCTTTTGTTGAATTTAATTGACTTTAATATTAAAATTAGATTCATTCATTCAATCGGCGCTACAACTCGATGTTGAGTCTTGGCCTCCTGCACCAGCCTTCACCAATTGTTCCGATCCTGTGCTGCTGCCATCCAGCTCCTCATACCCAACATGGACCTAGCATCACTCCATCCAAATTGAGGTCTTCTTCTGCGTCTTGTTCCATGTATTACCTCCGTCATTACTTTTCTTTGGCAGATCATTCTCAGCCATCCGAGCAACGTGTCCTGCCCATCTCAATCTACTGAGCCTCATAGACTGCACCAAGTCTGGTTCCTTAAATAAATCTTTGATCCCCTGGTTTGTTCGACGTCTCCATACCTAGTCAACCTTCACAGCTCCAAAGATTTCACGCAGAATCTTTCTCTCAAAATTAGATTTAAAAAAAAAGCCTATACCTATACAGATCATGAAGGGCCTTGGGTCCAGTACTAATAAGGATGTACTGTTTCTTGGCCAACGGTTGTGCAAGGAGGTAATTTGGCTAGGATCACGCTCAACCGCCAGATTTTCTACCAATTTAGTGTCCCCACTTTATAGCGGCTGGGTGTGCCTCAGAAGGAACTCCCAAACCTAGGGTCGATCCACGGCTGATGTAACAGAATAAATAATTATCTTCCAGAGCTGGACACAAGCCCGGGCCCGGGAGATAAAAGCATATTGCCTTACTCACTCACCTACCCCGCTCCAATTAAAACTTTATAATTTAACAAAAACAACCAAGTTCATTACCTTGTCTTCTTTCAAAATTTATCTAAATTTTTTTGGCTGAACTTAATCTGTTTTTCTAAACAACTCATGCGAAGTATTATTTTTAATACTTTACCAGCTTTTGAATACCCAAAGGGTAATATAAATATTAAGCAATATAAATATCAGGACTTACCTTTTAACTTAAACAAAATAAAAATAAAATCGTTTTTACATGAAAAAATATAAAACTAAGATTGCAAAAATTGCATGCAGTAGGTATGATTGTGCAAATAGCGTGCATAGATATAAAAATAATTAGCCCCTTTATTAAGTGTGTATGAAAGAACAACATTTAAAAATATATGAAATCATAAACCTTTTTCTTAGAAATTTGGTCACTTATTTTTTTTAGTGACATATTTTCTGTATGAATTAGTTAACATGAAATCCAGTAGAGAAAGTTTCGATTTCTTGATTGTTTATTTGTACACTAAAAAATTACAACTAGTAAAAAATTTGGGTTTCTGAATTATGGTTTAGCAGTTTCTACAAAAACGTTAATTTTATGTGTGTTTTTTTTTACACTGTCTTGAAATTAAAGAATTTGTTATTGCCCTATTTAAAAAAAAAAGTATGACTTACTCCACTGACATTTTCAGCTCATCTTAGTAAATCTATTCAGTAAAATAAACGCTTTGGATTTATAATTGTACTGTAGTCTTCCATTATGTTCATTCAAACCTAAACAATAGTTAAGCGTGGGCTAATTAAAAAGTATTAATTAAAATTATAATTTGTGGACTAACGCCCCTTTCATTCCAACGGGATTTTCGAACTTGTATATTATACGAGTAGGTATACAAATTTCACGTTTTTGTTAATTAATACATCATTAAAGCTTTAAGTGATTATTTATTTGTTCATGTTGATCTACGCTATTCTTTAGCGTATGTAGTTTAACAAAATTTTACTTTTTCAATTACGAATAACCCAACGTTACTACTTAATTAATGAATATGAAGCATCTCAAACTCATATCATGACGTAGTTTATATCATCCTTTAACTAAATGAGCTATGAATGGATATTTATAATTATACAAAGTTTGCATATCCCTCTCCATGAATGGATAGAGGTTGAAAAAAATGGAGACACCTAGATGATGTACCATTATATAACAACTACTATTACTAAATAAATACATGAGATTGTCTTATGCCATACATTTATTTTTTTCAAATCCTGTAGACAAATGCTTAATACTGCGAAACCTTCCTATATGCATACCTATTAATCCAACGTTGTAGATCTTCAGTGTTCTTCGCTTTAATCTGAAATAGTAGGGAGAAACCTTACACTACAAATAACCACGAATTTATTATTTTCATTCTATACTAAAATAAAATAAATAATAGCAAAACACAAAGTTTATTCCCTAATCGTCGCAGCTCTCTATTTTTCAACTCAAAGCATTTTCCCCGCAGTCGGCATGACTCAAGCAGGGTCTTGTTCAGTAGTGAACTTTATATGAAAGCTTCTAAGGAATTTCTTCATTGCACTTTATGTCTGCTTTGTAAAATAGATCTTATTATCAGTCCTTCTTCTCCACCTGGCCTCTTTCATTATGGACTCATATATCTTGGATGGATTGATTAATCTGTCAAAGACATGTAAGTTTTTCTTTCTTTTTTTTTATCCTAATGTCCCATATTTCAGCGCACAGCAGGAGTTTAATGTGTCTCATATATCAGTAGATTTTTATAGGCAGCGCCACTAAATGTGTTGTTTTTTACCTAAAAATAGTCCCAGTTCGCTGAATGGACTGTAATCTTTACCTGCTCCATAGCAATGAACGTTTCTTTCAATGGTGCGTGACCGACGAGACATCGACAGGCCCAAGAAAATAGACAAATCGATTGAAGATACCTGAATGCGGGATACTTCCGGGATACTTGGCTTATGACAATAAGACACATCATAGTTAATGCGTCCCCTTTTCTGGTAGTTCTAGCACCTGATGGGGCATGTAGCCACCAGTTCAGTGAGGTTATTGATGGTCCGATATTGCTCTTGACAAAATAAAATATCATAGCTTACCTTGAAATTGTCCATAACAAAAATTCTTAAACAACTCTTCCAAACTTGTGAAGAAAAAAAAACATGACACCCTGCATCTTTCTACTGTTAATAATTATTGAGCTTTATATTCCTTATGTCCTTGGCCTTGTACCGGCCAAATTTTCAAAATATTATCAGAAACATTCTAATCGTCAAAAACCTCTGGTCCTTATCCGGTTCCACTCATCCCTATATTCCTCCACGAAAGATGAGCCTGCAGTAGTCTAGATATATATATATATATATATATATATTTTAAATTAATAATAAAAGTTCTGACAATGGCCAGCTTTACCATTCTTTATCAGAGTGATAGCAGCTTTAATCCTCACACTCAGCCTCCACTAGCTTTTAACACTAGTGACGGTGCGAGAGAGAAGCGTTGAGATCTCCTCGAGACCTGTACATGTAGGAGAGAAGGGGGTTCAAGGGTCCACATGTTGATTGTAAATATTATAAATAAGTGTTTATATGATTTTCGTGTTTTTATTATTATTATGTTGTAGTTTAATTTATTATTTATTATCTTTAATCCTTAATTATTTATTTTTTTGTAAATAAGGTATGAATGTGTTACTGGGCCATTCCACACCAAATCATCCAATAAAAAAATAATTTTATACTCAAGGTTAATGAGTCAATAACTCATTACAAAATGAGTAAAACTTGGTATTTATGTCCTATGCATACATATTGTCGAAAATTCAAAGTTTCTGATTTTTATCGGTTTTTACAATAATAGTTTTTGAGTTATAATTTTTTTTAAAACCAAAAATCGACTGATTTTTGACACGTTTTGAATCATTGAAAGGCTTATAGCTCCAAAGCTGTTTGCCCATGAAAGCTAAAAATAGTGCCATTATTTTCAGAATTACATAGGATTTAATATGATATGTATCTTGAATTTACCAAACCAATCTTTAAATGTTTAAAACTTTCCAATTTTTTTTTTAAAAAACACAAAAACGAAATTTTTAATTATTTTGAAAAAATATGTGTTACGCATACATATTATAAAATGCATGGGCCAAATTACATGATGCGTTTTTATGGATTCTATTATTTTCATGCCGTTTTTTTTTAACAGAACAAGAGACACACTGTATACGTCATATTTTAAACCATTAAATTTACTTTGCTAAAAGCCATATATATTTTTTTACCAACATATATTTTTTTATTAAACATATATTTTAAATTAAACCCATTAAATACATATTTTTTTTTTAAATTTAAAATTACTATTTTGAGTCTAAAAATAATCTCTTTGGTTTTTTAAGACCAAATGACTTTATATTTGCTATTAGGCTCGTAAAATGGCACCCAGTGACAACTGGGCTTCAATTAATAATTTCGTTGCCTTTCCTTTACGATAGTATTTTTCCTTTGCAATATTTGTTTTATTTTTAAATTGATATGAGGCCATTATTACTTGTGTAGTCAATGATTATTTAAGCAATTAAATCCTGCCTTACATAGCCTGCGGAAGAAAAAAATATGCGTTGACATAAATTTGGACGAAATGTAACCAAGCGTGTTGAAATTTTGACAAAAAAGTGCATTATTAATTTTAATTTTTCAAGAATGGCCGAACTCTCATGTACTATAAAGGATGAATTGTCTCTTCTTGATGCAATTCTTCTGGAACAATAAATGAATAGAAAATAACACAATCAAATTAAATAAATACAGAAACAAAGCAAATTATATTTAGGTACCATTTATATTATTTGTATTTACTATTTGTCCAGGTAGTTTAA
The DNA here is from genome assembly GCA_948150685.1 of Rhaphigaster nebulosa. Lineage (NCBI taxonomy): Eukaryota > Metazoa > Arthropoda > Insecta > Hemiptera > Pentatomidae > Rhaphigaster > Rhaphigaster nebulosa. The sequence goes on along the minus strand of OX411307.1, from coordinate 118,426,122 downwards.
TAAAAATTAATGTGTTATTGGTAAAAGCTAATAATGCATTACTATTAATTCATGCATTAAGGAAATATACGATAAATCTGTTCAGATTAGTAGATCTTTATGCCTATTTTTCGAATATCTAATTAAATATATTTCTTAAACAAATAGCATTTTAAAGTATCTTCGAACTATTCTTATAGTCAATAATGTCTTCTTCCTTTTATTTATTTATTATAAAGGTGCAATAATATACCAACCGTTTTTAGGTTGAGTGAGAAGGTCGAATTATATTTCGAGGGTCCGTCACGAAATTAAAGCAAATCCTCATCTTTACATTCAATTAGCGACTTATGATTAATATTTCAATAAATAAATAAATGAGCTCTAGACATCTTTGACATTCCTCGTCGTATCCACTTACTTTTTCTTCTTCTAAAATTGTGGTGGATTTATTTCAGACAAGACGCAATATTCCGCTATACTAGGTAGTTTGGCCATCTCAACATCAACAGTGGTTAGGAAGTATCTAAGTTGTGAACAATTCGGACGTTTCTATTGAAGAGACATAGTTAAGCTTCCTGCCGATGTTTCTGTTATCATGATAATCAACGGCTTCCTGTAATTTTCAGGTACAACTTAAACTAGATATAAGAAATTGTTCTGATATAGGTTATTTCTGATGCTAATACCGGTTAAAAAAGTATTCTTAGTTTCACTCCTTTGTTGTTCCTTGTGTTCCTTCCCTTTCACTCTAGTTTTGTGTTGAAGGAAATTTCTGTAAATATCCTCATTAAAGATTAAAAAAAAAACATGACTCCTTCATTTTATTGGCAGTTGAGAATCAATAATCTCTAAAAAAAAAAATAAAAAAAAAATAAAAAAATAAAAATAATAATAATAAAAACATATCCAGACTTCAGATTGAACTTGCAATTGGAGCTTTATTTGTTTCGTTTTTTAAACGATTCAAAGTGAAATAAAAAATTATAAATATTTCACCATTTAATTTCAATATTATTTATTAAATAATATTATTCTGTTTGTAAGTAAGATATATTTTTTTTAACTTGTGATTTCCAGGTTTTATTAAAGTGTTTGTAGTTTATAAAAGTTGTGAGAATTGATTTCATACATTATCCTTTCAAAAAGATCTGCCTACATTGCAATCTTTTTTTTATAAATCATTATAACATAACATTAAAAAAAGAGTAATAATTAACAAATTAATAACAATATTCATTGACATAATTACCTTTAATTTTCCATTCCCCATTAATGAAATATAACGATAAAATCAAAAATACTCTTAGAAAACTTATTTCGCATCTGTCGAAATCTAATAATTTGAATTATTTTTTAGTGTTTATTTGTATCTCGATTGAAATACGAAAGAGAAAATTTGTATAAGAATATCAAAAAATTTAGTTTGAAACACTCTTTTTCTTGAAGACTTGATTATATTTCATTTGTATTATTCTCCTGGAACCTTTTGAAAAACGATATGACCTTTAGATTGCTATACTCATTATTTCTTTTTGACGTTTTGGGCTTTATCGTCCAAATCTCTAAAAAAAAAAAAAAATCCAATAGAAATTTATTTCATACAGCGTCTATTTTATTATACTTTGATGAATTTACTTTAATTTTTTCCTTTCTCATAAACTGGCTTTCTATCAATGTGTAATCAGACATTAAAAAGACAGAGTATACACAGTAAAATCTGAAAAATAAACTGTTAGTTTTTGATTAAGGAAAAAATTAAAATAAATGCAATAGGAATGACATATCTAAATAGGCGATATATGAAATAAATATGTGAAGTTTTTTGAAAAAGGACGATAAAGTTGAAACGTCAAAAAAAAAGAAGAAAAAAAAAGCGTTTTATTATATGACAAAAATTTTGTGTCATACTATTTGTATCGTAATTAAATACATGAAGAGAGGGAATTCTTTTGCAATGTATTTAAATTAGAGCCATGCAGACATTTCTTGAGAATCCCTTATTTTCATCATTTAAATAGCTTTTAATAATTTTAGTTGAAAAATCAGTCGTTTATTAAAAATCTATGTGTAGCTGAGCGCCATGTTCAAGCGTTTTCTACAATTTAAACTTTTGAGCAAACAATTATTTTAATGCATCAAACTATGATTAATACACTATCTATTTAAATTAACCTTTTTATTTTCAATACCTATGTAATAATAGTAATTTTCATATTTAAATGGATACCAATCCATGGGTCTATGAAATAAAAATATTTTAATAGAACATTTAATTAGATATTATATAAATAGATACATTGAGAATAGATTCAAATTAATTTCATACCTTAATTCCAGTCTCCCAACCTGTGGTTTTTTGAAAGTGATAATGTTTCTCAGTTAGTCATTATATCCATTGCTAATTTTGATACTATTGTTGACTTAGGTGAAGTAAATAATTTTATTTATTTTAATTTTAATATAATTTATCAAATATTTCAGAGTTGTTGTTTATTATCAGTTTAGCATAATTTCTAAAGTTTGTGGTATATATATATATATATATATATATATATATATATATAAAATTGCCTTAGAGTTTAAAACTGGGTTAAGATAATTTATATATTATATATTTATGTGTACTTAATCCAGCTGTTTTAAATACTTACAAATCCATATAATCGAATAAAATTTCACTTAATTTTCGCAGCTTCAGGCGTAAATCCGCTACTGTAAGTATGTGTGTGTATGTATATATATATATATATATATATATATATATATATATATATATGTATATGTGTGTGTGTGTGTGTGTGTGTGTGTGTGTGTGTGTGTGTGTGTGTGTTATGAATAGTATTTATTTGAATTAAGAATGTATTTAGTGAATTCGCAAATATAGATTGGTTTGGTTTGAAGATGGCTTCAGGAGAAATTATCCACTGGTAGCACTCTTATGACCATGTCCGGACTCCCTTGGGGACCCTCGGCTATAGGCTGAAGAAGGGTCCTCTTACCAAAAGGGGGGTCCGGGGGTCATTCCTTTGAAAATGTTAGGAAAAATGTCTGCTATTTCGGTACTTGAAAAGTATTTGAGTAAAGGCAAGATCCTTATCAGAAATCAAGCTCTTCTGTTGTAGTTTACTTACGTTTCCAATACATTTTTATATTATTTTCATTATATCTAAACTTGGCTCACACTAGAAAAAATAGTTATCAATTGCAGGTAATTCATTACTTGAAAATGAGAGTGAGAAATGTTTTAAAAAATATAAACCACATTTTTATAATATAAGCACTGCTTATGACTGACTACCCATCGTCAGAATATTCCGGGGAAATCTACTTTTAAATGACTTCGGAGGATAATCGGCAATATACTGGGAAGTAAGTAAACAGACTAGCGAATATGGGTCTTATCGTAGGATATGTATCAGTTTCGATCGAAGAACGAATGGGATATTGCGGTCTTCGTGGCTAATTTACTTGGTGGCATAGTGGGGAACATGGAGAATTTCACGAAGGATCTTTGATTTCGCCGATTTAGATTTCAGGAGGAATAAGATGGTTTGTGGGTGCATACAACTCAGTTTCGCATATTCCTATTATATCTGATTTTTAAATGTTATTATTCTTTTGCTACATCCCATTCTACACGAAAATTCTTGTTTCACACTTAATTATAGCTGGAGATAATTACATTCTGTTTTGAAATTTACATCGAATTGATTTTCTTTATTAATTAAATCTTTTATATTGATTTGATTTTTTTACTTCGGAGTAAACTAACATGTGACACGAGTCAAAATATAAAACTACTGTTCAATATCTCTAGAATGAGACAACGCCTCCTATTCGGTCGACGCCATGATGGTAGTAATATTGTTATGGTTGGCAATACTTTTTTTTTTAATAGCTTGGCAATCATCCTGACGAGGCCGAGTTAACCATTTTGATTTGTAAAAATTCAATTTTTACAAAAAATTTGTAAAATAAGTATCAACTTTTAGTAGATTTAGCAAAACATATTGCAAATCAAATTTTATATAATTAAGAATAATTAATTTCAGAGAGCTTAAATTTGAAATCAGCAATTTCTATTTGCATTCCTTAATACTAAATCCTGCTCGATCCTTAAGTAATTACGGTTATATGATACAGATAAGTATGTGTGTATTAACTTTGATATATAGTCTAGTTTTTTTTTTAATCTGATTTTGATTAGAAAATAAAGAACTTATATTTAAGACTTAAAATTAAGTGGAGTATGTTCAATTTTGAGACTTATCGTGGCAAAAAGGATGTCAATTGGACCAATGTTAATACAAATCTTCGATGTGATGTCGATTATAAGCAAGTCAGTATACAAAAATAAGATGACATGGAAATTAAAAAGCACAAAATTGGTTATTATTTATTATTGGATAACCGATAATGCATCACAAAGACACAAACCATAAACTTAATTTTGTCAATTATACTAATCCCATAAAATTACCAAGAACTACCTAATTTTCTTTGAATGAATCTTCTCTGACCATTTTTTCAACATTTAAATATTAAACAATTTACAATTGAACATTAATTTACTCAATATTTGATATCTTAAATTTACATGCTTATTGAAAAGAAAATATTTTTACCTGAATTCAATATATAATCGATAAAAATTTGTTTTTCCTTTAATATTTTCAGATTCATTACGAATAGATTATTGTTTTTGTTTTTTGGAGGTAAGTATAATTAAAATGTGTATTCTAGGCATACTTTTTATAACTTATCTATCCTAAATTGTAAATAACCTGTATGCATTTTATTTAGTTGTAATCTAAGCTTGTTTGAATTTTCTATTTTCTTTTCTCTGATCTATAGTGTTCTGTTGAACTATTGCAAAATGTTAACGTTGTCATTTAAACTGTTATAAACGACAATAAAAAGTCAATTCAATTCTCAATAAATTTATAAAACATAATCTGAAAACTTTTACACTGTTGAACGATCGCAAAAAACAATTTTCGATCAACTAGTGCATCATAATAACATTTTTATCACAGAGCCTTTAAACAATCTAAGTATCAGACGAAAATAATTTTCAAGAAAAGTGAAGTTCAATCATTAGATAGAATCAAAATTAATGATTGATTCCAGACTGAAATAATTGATCAGTAATAGAGTTACTTTTTATTTTTATATTGTAATAATAGGGTTATAAATTCTACCATAAAATAATTTATAAGAAATAAATTCAAAATATATTGGTTACACTTAACATTATAAGATGTAATTCATCTTGTTCATTTTTGTGTTAAATCTATATTTATATATTACCATTGCCATTAAGAAGTTGGATTTGATAATTTTGATATGAATATGGATTATTTTTTTTTTAAGTTGCGAATGTTTTTTTGTTAAAATGTAGCTGTGAACAATGTGCCATTTCATCGCACTAAATGAAATCTTTACGAGGAGTAATAACAATCAATAAAGTTGATTATTGCATGAATGATTAAATTTAGGGGATTTTCTTATTTTCATTTATATTTATACATTTCTTTTTCCTGTGATGATAATAAATTATAAATGAATTTTAAACTGTGTATAGATTCCATGCAGCTAAGTTTACTACTTTTATAAAATTTTAATTCTAATTTTAATTTATTTTTTTTTGTTTCAGCATTTCTATTTGAGCTACTGCTAAGATGGTCTTGCAACTCAAGTTGGTTGATGATACCTTATCGAGCGCTTTCAATGCTGGCCGCTTCTTCCACTGCCCTCATTCCGAAAGTAGGCCAGAATTCACCTTCTTGTACTTCAAATACATGATTTGAGTCTTAAAATATATCTAAATACTACTAAAGCATGCTAGATAGACTGTGTATCTCTATATTTAATAAAACTTGATAGATGGTATATTACTTCATAGGGTAGTGGAAATATTGAATTTCAACTTAAATAAGCAGGCGATAAATGGTGGAGACTATGTTCATAGAATAGGTCAACTACTTGTCTGCTAGAACATTCTAGTGAAGAGAAGCAGGAGCTACAATCCTTGATTTTTCGATTAGAAGGTCGGAGGGGCGTGGAGGATCCAACATCGATAGCTGATCTGGGCTACGCGGGCAACCATCAACGTGATGAGGCTTGTATACCCCTTTAAGATTCAGTCGTATGATTCATCAAAGTCGAATGAAATAGAAACAATTCAATTTCTATTATAAACATTTCAATTTAAGAGCTTACAAAACTAGAAATAATTTATTCTTTTTAAATCGGGAGCATTCACAAAAAAATGTTTTTTAGCTTATGAATAATAAGATAAAGTTATAGTATAGATCCATCGTTGTACAGACAAAAAAAAACATGTGTTGGATACACCCATACTCACACACATGTACATTTATGTATTCATGTAATGAAGTTTGCATAAAAATATTTTCTATAATACTTTCAGTGTTTTATATGTATTGTTTATTATCTATAGGAGAATAGGTTTCAAGTTTTACTAAATCTTTAAGTAATATTCTTCTTGTAACATTCAGTTTAGTTTCTTGGTTTCAGGCAGATTAGAAGTGCATTTTAACGATGTCGTTCCTGTTCTGACTGCCATTGTTTTCAACAGCTTGGCTGTAGAGGCGAAGAGACGGCATTCTATACCGAGGAGCAGTTGATAAAAAAACAAAAAAAAAGTGGGGGAGAAAAAAATGAAAAAAAGAGAACGATTCAGCGCTTATCACGTTAAGAGCTGCAGATGGCGCTCATTTGGAAGTAATGAAACAGAACGATCCCCAGGCCCTTCTCGTTCAGATAAGAATCAAGGATCACCAAACCACTAAAGAAAGAATAGTAAAAAAAAAAAAAAAAAAATCGAATGCCGAAAATCAAAAATAAAGGTTGCAATTTACTCACCGATAAAGATGAAAAGCTGACCAATTTTTTAAGCGGAGATCGTACACAGAGAAAGATAAGAAAAAAATAATAAGGTGAAGTATAGTGAAAGAGAGAAAAGAGAAAGAGGGTCAATAAATAAAAGGCCGGTCACAAAAAACACACACCGCACACTGTGTTCTCGAACGGCACTGGCTAGCCACCTAATGCCTGCCTCCTGCTCGTCTACCCTCCGCTCTAGGGAAGCGCCTGCGTCGACCAACGTACCGCGTTCCTCTCCTTGTCTCTCCCCGCATCGATCTGCCGTCCGCTCGCTGGCTATGTCTCATTCTCTATTGCCGTAGATGTTTTTGTACAAACAGCCTCTTCTATAGTAATGCCCTGTTATGTTTTCACTTCTGTCAAGCACCAGGCGTGCCCTATGCTGATAGTCGATTATGTATTCCAGTCAAGATGCAACTCGAACACAGGTATCGATTACTACTTCAGATGTTTTCTGGAAGAGGAAACGTGCAGTCCTTTTTCTTGTTATAACATAGCTCTTGTTAGAACATAACAATAAAAAAAAAAAGCTCTGAGGCATCTTGAAGAATCAAGCTCAAGTGAACCCTCTGGTCCTATATTTGAAATATGCTCATGGAGCAATTGACCTACCAAATTTGTGCTAGACACCACCTAGCAGATAATATTACGTTTGTAAACGTTAAAATAATAAAATACAAGCTCATTCCCGTTAGCTAAAAATTTTATTTTTGGTAAATCCTATAAGAGCGCACCTTCTGATTTAAAAAAGAAGAGAAGAAGCAATTGGGTTCTAATTGATTTACTACTAACTATTCCATCTCTTCATGGTAAACGCTGAGTGATTTAGAGCTACTCCTAAAAATGCAATTTTAGTCTAGTTGGATTAAAACATTATATCTTTTAGCAAATCACTTCGCGAATTTTTTTTCTTGTTTCACTTGTTTTTTCCAGACAAAAAGGCAGCGTTGGGCTCCGAAGGAACCCTGAGGTCTTGGAAGTATCTTAACTTAATTAAAGGTTTTAGATATGATCGAAAAGGTTAGGAAAACCCCATCAAATAATCGAATAAATCTAAAAACAAAATTTCAAATCTATGACCTCTAAGTTGAAACTTCTTTTTTTTTTGGAGAGGTGTGAAATTTTTACCGCTTGGCAGGAGCGGATTAAACGACAAGCGGCGGCATTGGGACCCCACTTGTTTTGATACAGAAGTTACCAGTTAAGCATTTTATATATTTAGTTATTACGATTATTGGCGCAACTTTGCAGAGAAAGAATCAGTGTGTTGGCAAAATGCTTTGCCGGACGAATTCACAAATTATTTGCGATCAGTCGTGAAGAAAATGTTTGAAATCAATAGTTGCTCTCGCGATTTTCTTCGATTTGCAAAAAGATGTCTTCTAACAGTGAATCTTTTAATCGTTTATCATAAATGCTTAACTACTTCATTCAAAGTTGCAATGCGAGTCTAGTTAATAAAGTATGATTATAATTTTATTCCTAAAAACCATTGCTTATTCCCATAAGCTTGATCGTTGGACCTTAACCAACTTGGGATGGGAGACGGATCCGATTATGTTTTATTTATGAGTAGACTAGATGACTCCATTTAACTTGTGTGTGAGATCGACGTGGACAACAACGTTTCTTCAGATATAAAAAGAAGGATTATCTAATTCAAACAGTGTTTTAGATAATTCACTCATATATTCTCTACAAATCCACAAAGCTCCTAATATATCTTTAACATATAATAGTTCTGCCAGGGATTACTTGAGATCAAAGACTTTGACAGTATTGTACACACTATACTATTGGTACTGCTACTGGTATTGGTGGGGGAACCATAGTCCGGCAAGTGGGCCTTGTGACCCTTTTTGCCTACCCCTGGCGGCTACCTTTAAGTTGCCGCCGCGTACTCACCTGAGTGGGAGTGCCAAGATTCATTTAGTGGGATCTCCGCGAAATAAATGTTAACTGACTCAGATGGGAATCGAACCCACAATGTTCCAAGCCGGGCACTCTGGGACCCTCCCCCCAACGTACTCGACCGTTAAGTCCTCACACATTATACTAAGATCTAGACAAAGCAAGATTTCTCCATCTAGGTTGACTTGATGCTTGGGCATAGGACAAGAATGAAACACTAATGTATTCATAAAAAAGTTCTGCTATGCTAGATCCAGAGTAAGTTCCTGCTGTGCGCGAAGAATGGCCATTTATATACCAGAGGGATGATATTGTGCATTACACCAAACACTACAGCGATTAAAAGACCATTGTATTAAATAAATTGTAATACTCAATCGAAGCTACTAAAATTAATTAATTTAATAGATAATCACTGGTAGGTACTAAGCACTTAGTGCGATTTTGAAGTATTTTCAAGATGGTCTTGTTAGCTCCACCGCATTATTTAGATTGAAAGGACACGGCGAAAGATTGTTCTTGCCAAAGAGACAGGAATGACAGCGAACAAAAGACAGAGTATAAGAAAAGATTAGATAAGAAAAATTTATTATAACAGGAAGAGACCATTGTTTGACGCAAGTATAGAATTATATAAATATGCTAACGATATTTAACACTTACAAATTTTATATAAATGAAATGTTTAGAATAAAATTTGTATTAATATATTTACTTTTTTTTTGCCAAACGCTAATTCAATCATTTGCTCGATTATAAGTACTACTATTTACAGCTTCATCATTTCACTTAATAAGCCTTATCTTGCTGACAACATTCGTTCAAGATTCATAGTTAATATTTCTCAACAAATTAGGAACTGTCTGACAAAAATTCCGATTTGACCTTTTAAAATGAAAATCTTTTTTTTTTTTTTTTTTGATAAATAAGATATATAATGATTTGTTCTTTCTCATATTAAAATATATTTAATAAGAACCTTGTGTAAGTGGCTGCCGTTTAGACATACCCGTAGAAGCAAGTTCAGTACACCAACATTTTATTAAATGTGAAATTATTGTGTGAAGCTTATGGCCCTATGGACAACTTTTTTGATCCTGTTCCTTGAAAATGGAGAGTGCATAAATAAATAATGATAAATTAAGTCTAAATAAATAAATAATCAGCAACTTGGAACTACTTGGACCCAAGGAGCTTACTTGGATCCAAACCGAAAAGTTGGAACGTGGTATATTGCTTCAGGACCTAGCGCTATTGCTGCCACCTGTTGTAGGGATTATGAATTAGGTCTATATTTTCATAATAAGAGATCTAGGTGTAATTTAAATCTCTTTCCGGTGGGTCCAAGTTACCCACTACTGGGTCCAAGTAGGGTATGTTTGGTATTTTTCCCAGTGATTAAAGCCGTCCATGGGGCGGAATCTTTCCCTTGTTAATTTAAAATTCTTTAATCCAGTTTGTTTATTTAATTTTTTTTTTTATGGACTTAAAGTAATGCTTTAATTAATTATAAGATTTTTTTTATATTATTATTTTATGCATAATATTTTCTGTTAAAAAAATTAAAACATAACCATGCTTTTATAAAGAATTTGCAATATTATTTCCTTGGAAGTAATTTTAAGTTCACAGGATCTTCTGCAACACTAACTTCTACATACTCATCTTTTCGTTCTTATCTTTTGGGTATAGTAATGTTCTTCACGAATTAAATCGTATTTTATATTTATATTGAAAATAAAAAGATAAAAAATCTCATTGTATTATATTCACAAAATTACTAAAAATATGTGGTTAGTCTAACATTTAGTTTTTATTGGAGTCAGTTTTTATTTATTGTTACAACCCATAAAAAGGTAGTTATATTGAAACTTGTTTTTAAAATTACTTTAGGGTTATTCTGTTGGACTTATTTGTTGACATGGATATTATCATAATTAATTGAAAAGTTCTGCAATAAAACTTCATTTGTCATTCTCGATTTTTAGGCTACCCTAAATAAAATAGGTTATTACTAGGCAATTGATTGCCAACAGATTCAATTATTGCACTTTATAAATTTGTATTCTTGGGGAACGGTGACTGTCCTAGAAATGTATCAGCTGAAAAATAATGTACCAATTGAAGATTAAGTTATCCAGACATTAAAAATACTAGTAAAACTAAATTTTTTTAGCATATGAAACATATAGACCTTAAAAGGATTAGTTTTGTTTTTCTTTCACAGCAGTGGTAAGAGAGTAATGACATATCTTAATCTGCTTCAAGTTAGGGGTTTGTGGAGGAAATAAATAAAAAATAAGCATCTAATTTACATTATTCAAATATCATTAGAATAAAATTTTAAAAAAAATTAATTAACAAAACAGCTTCAAGGATATATTCTTTAGTTATGATATTATTATAGTAAATATCATGCAAGAAACTATTGATGTTTTTAATTTTTCATATATGTAATTAAGAAAAATATTATTGTTGATAGTATTGGTAAACTTTTATTATTTTCTGCATCCTTAAGCTATTTCCTATAGTAACCTTTAAACAAAATTAAAAAAATAAAATAATAGATTGGCAAATTAAAAAGTATAAATATTTCCTGGTAATATTGTTTTTTGTTTTTTTTTTCTCCCTTTCAAAGCAGAGGTTCGTTCATTTAATCTTTATCAAGCTTAATCTCTATTTTCATATCATTAAAAATGTTTTAAAATTTTTATTTTAACAATATGTCCCCCTTAAATCACAAGCATATAACATCAGCTCCAATGTAATCAGTTTCATTATTTTATAAGTTAACTGATTATTTTAAATAATTAAATATTAAAAGATTGTCAATTTTTAGTGACTAAATATTCTGCAAACGTTTAAAAAATAAATAAAAAAGTTTAAAAAAAAAGTTTATTGGAAAGATGAAAAATTAAAAGCATGAAGATCTATATAAGCATTTCACATTTCGTATATAATATTTGTAATCAATAAAATATCACAAATAACATTAAGATTTATTGTAAAGATGTCCTATATTTATTAAATAAAAAATTGACAAAATATTTCAAAATTTCACAAGGAAATAACAATAATTAAATTAGCTATAATTATCTTAAAAAAAATATTTTAAGACCAAAATTTAACACTACTGGCACCTAAAATTTAGCCTAGAGGAAGTACAAAAAGAGTTATATTTAGGTGCCAGGCATATACAAGCAAATTCTATTTTAATGTGCACCATTCATTTGGTTTTATATAATTTCTTTACAAATGGAAGACATTTTCCGCAATACTTTGCAGCAATACATCATCAGTTACATATCATAAATATATACAAACAGACTATATTTTCTCTTATACGAATTTCCTCTCATAAGGCATTAAGATATCTATTTGGAGTGAGCAGGATGTTTTCAACAGCAGGGAAATGTAATAAAATCCTGCCAAACAGCATAGCTAGGGGTGAGAAACGTTATGAAGTACAAAAATTTTAAATAACTATTTTAATCTTAATAATAAAACAAATATTTACATATTTATTGCTAATTAATATTCTTGTGAGAATTTAAAGTAAAATTTTTATTTATATTTCTTTCTTTTTTGTCTAGATTTACAGGAATTGATTATATACCTTTTTTTCTCTTTATACCTTGAGGTAAAAGTTAATATCGTAATTAAAAATACCAGGAAAAAATATATAGTATATACAGATTTGAAAAATAGATAGTTGATAGGAGGTATGAATCAAATATGTGTTAGCATCATGACCCCAATAAAAGTTATAAAAATTTCCAAAAAATAATATTTATGATTTCTGTAACTTCAAGAATGAAAATCTAAATCAATCAAATGATTGGTTCTTTAAATTCCGTGTAAATACATTTTTTTTTTTTAGCCCCTTTTTTGATGACGGAAGTATGAATTAAGAAAATAATTAAAATTCCATTAAAGTTTAATTAATTCTAAATAAAAAAAGTAAAGCCCTGTTTGGTTATTATGTCTTTTCATGTTCATTTAAGAGGTCCACACAGTTTGGCTAATATAAAATTTTATACAAATAAGTGTACAAAAAGATGGATGCTCTCACCCAGGATATACACATTTACTCAGTTCACTATACACATTCATAAGTATACACAAACTTTCAAATAGAATCTTATACATATATATATATATATATATATATATATATATATATATATATATATATATATATATATATATATATATATATATATTTGAGCAATAGCTTATTATAATCAAAACAAATTATAACCTTTTATCAAGTCTATTATAAGAATTGGAAATCGAAATCAAAAAACATTCAATTAACAAAGAAATGTAATTATTATTATGAATCAAAATATATCAATACTGTATTTATATTTGGACTTCAAATCACCCCTAGATATACTTAGCTCTTTTATAATTATCTTACAGTTTAATCTTATTATAGTTAATGTTTTGTTATATGCAAGATAAACATTTGTAAGTAGATTAACCACATGAAATAAAATTAGTTGAGAAATCTAATATTCTATACAAAGTTCATTGATGTGGTTTTATTTTTTATCAATTCTTTAACAGAATCCTGAGATTTCCATAAGAAATCCAGATAACATATATGGTTTAACAAACAGAACCATTTTTAAAACAATGAAACATGAACATTTTTAATATTAACATCACCAAACTATTAATTAAAGTAGTTCATATACACATATAGATGTATTTATTATTGTGTATATATATACATGTTTTGTGCGTATATATAAGAAATCACAATTTGGAAATATATGATTACCAGGCTATTGCAGAGGTACATTTTCTCTACCTCTTTTTGCATAGATATGAGTAATTACCAATGACAAACTAATTCCAATGCAACAATAACAACAAATAGTACAGCTGGAATACAAGTTATTCCAAAATTCAATGAAAAAAAAAATCATAAGATAATTTGTACTAATGAATATACTGTCATGAAAATATAAAATGACTAAAGAACTTGACAATCTTATTTTGAAAACCACTTTTCTATAACTATCAACATAATTGAAACATTGGAATCTTGATAGTATATGAGTTTTTCTTTGGTAATAGCAATTGCTTCTAAACAGAAGGCAACTTCCATTGATCCTTAATAATCTTATGTCTATTCACTAAACAAAAGAAAAACATAATAAGCTTATTTTTTAATCCATTAATACTTTGTTATAAACTCTGTTATGAAATGCACCGTGATTTCTAATAAGTCTTCATTTTTGTTAAAAATCAGTTAAAATTCAGTATTGGTTGAAATTAACGATTAATTTTGTACAATTATATAAAAGGATTAAAAAATAAAAAATAAATTAAAAAACACACACATTGCTTTACCTCTGAAGAACCACCTTTTCAATAAAGTTGTCAAAAATAACTATGAGATAACTTTCATAAAAGTTCTTTATTCCAGAAATAATTGTTTTATATCATTAAAAAAAATGTATTGACAACCAGTCATGCTTAATCAGATATATGAGTAATTATATTTTACATGTATTTAACAAGTTTAATTTATTTCCTAATAAATAATTAATTTAAGTAAAAAAATTAAAATTATATTAATCAGTTTAATTATAATTAATTATAACTTAAATTAATCAGTTTTTCGTATTATTCACTAAGTCCCAATGCTTTGTAATCCTAAAATTATAACTTTTACATAATATGAAGTCTAAACAAATGTAACATATTCTTGCATCCAATTTGGTTTATAATCAGGATATGATTTAGTAATATGTTATATAATGAATCATCATAAATAATTAATTTAAAGAACTAATTTATTCCTCTTTATTAATTTGATGGATGCTAAAAATCATGAATAAATGATTCTCATGTTTAGTCATTATCCACTGAAATAACAAAGCTCATGAAATTGGTCATTGTCATACAGAAGCATGATGTGTATAGTGTTCAGCTATATAATTGTTAGCAAAAAATAATTTAAATTTTGAATATTAATTCATAACTTCTTTATTTATGTAGCTACTCAGTTTATCCTTTTAAAGATAAGTAGACCCTTTTCCGGACCTAGCCCCTTTAGAATAAATTCTCAGGTAAAGTTTAACAAGCTATGATGCTAATAACTATATAATAAACCATAAGATGATCATAATAAGTTTAAACCTTGAATATGATAGTTAGCCTAAAGAAAAATAGGAAGTAAGTGAATACAAAATGCCTAATAAATTTGAAGTAAATAAAATACATGAAAAAAAATAAGGACATTTTAGATATTTCCAATAATTTTATTACTATCCTGTTTCCCATAAATAGATATTATTGAGTCCAGTTGGTTATCCGAATCAATATTTACACAAAATTTGATTTTATTGTATATGAAAAAAAAATGTAAAACTCCTTATTTTAAAAATATTTATAGCAGTGAAACATATTAATTTTTTATTTATTGCCGGTATATTCAAGAATGTCATATATGATGTTTCAGTGAGGAACAATTTCCCATTTTTAAAGTTTGCTGATAAATATAAATTTTACATGATAAAAATAAATTTAATGATGCAAGAATAGAATTTAATGATTTTATTAAATAGAATGAGTGTTGTACATGCATTTTTCTGACTTGGTATTATTTTAATTAATATAAAAATATCAAGAAACATAAAAATATAGTAGTGACATTTGAAATAGTGATTGGATTTCAGGACTGTTTTAATATAATTTCATAGCTAGCAAAAATTAAATAATTAGTTTCTAAATATCCTGCTTATAGATCAGAAAAAAAATCTGATATTTTTGAAAATCATCTTTATTTAAAAGAATAATTAGAATTTTTTTACATTAATTCTTTAGTCTTACTTAGTTGATAATTAGTTTAAAATTAAGAAATATTACAAAAAGAATGCTAAATATGCAGGTAGAAACTTGTGCTTCTTGCTCTATTTATGCATAAAATAAATATACAAACAACATAGAATTCCTTAGAATTAGCACACAGTTCACCACCGAGATCAAAATGTTTTAAATATAAACCAAATAGATCTATATCTTTAAAAACAGAATGCATTCCTTACTAATGAGATTAAATGAGGTAGACAGATTCTTGCTGAAATTCAATCTGAACACATCAGCACTAAAATTTCAAATAAACAATTTCGCTAGCATATAATAGTCGCTATGAAATTATTTTAACTATGAATACAATAATGATTATATTTATTTATAATCATATGCACTCTAAATGCATTTTTTAAAATTATTATTATATATTTTTTTCTTTTGGGCTATAAGTTTTCCTACTTAGATACGTTTCATTTTTTGTTTGAATAAAAAATAATACTTTGTTTTTGTTGTTTGTTTATTTATTTGTTAATTATTGTAAGTAAAATTGTTATTAACAGCTTTTAAATATTAAAATAAAATAAAGAATGGTGAAAAACAAAACAAAAAAAAAAAACGAGGAAAATATTATCTAATAATTATTTTAATAACATTTAAAAATAATCAAAATCTTAAAAACTTAGATGAGATCAAATTAGAAGTATCTTTAAAAAAATGTACAAAATATATTTATTATAATAAGTAAACAAATTATTAGATGTTTAATTTCTTATAGATTTTAGATATTGTAATAGCCTGGTAACCATTAAATAAATCTAAAATAAATTAATAAAATTTAAACATTAACACCAATAGAAACAATGTATATTCAAATGTATCTAGTGAATGGTTCTAAGGAAGCTTATAATTTAAGATTCTTAAAAATAGTTGATTTAACAACTTGTTCTTAAAATGTCCTTTTGGAATAAAATATTCACAATCTCTGCTAACAATAGGAAAAAATAACTATTTAAGAATATTTGATTTCCTATATAATTGAAAAGAAAGTTAACAAAAGATAATTTGATACTATGGTGATCACTGAATGTAATCATGCTAGAAGAACAAATTTATGTTTTCTTGTTGGTGGATTTAGTTTTAAATTGGAGTTATGTTTTAATGGTAATCTAAGTAGTCTGTTAAGACAATAAAAACCCCTGGATAGCTTTTAAACTGCTTGGATTTTTTTCCCCATCCACTTTTGTCTAGTGCACAAATCAATCTATGAATTAGTTTGAATATGTATATATTATAACTTTTCTCAGAACCTTAATTTATATTATCCCTTATTACATCAGTGGGGCCATGCTTAGTACCACCTGTAAATCACTTCATCATTTCATATGATAGTTTAAATGTGTGTATATGCCAAGTATTAAAAGTTTATAATCTTATTATAGAAAATCCTTTTATAATTTTTTTTTTTTTTTTTTTTTTTTTTTTAATGTTCCCTAACAATAACTTGGATTATGTTAATATGTATACAATATTAAATATTCTCTTTCCTCATGATAGATTTATTGCATTTTTTAATACATTATATCCGTACTGGATAATCAAACTTTATATATATATGCATAGAGGTGTGTGTGTGTGTGTGTGTGTGTGTGTGTGTGTGTATATATAGTCTGAAAATTGGGCATTTATCTAACAAAATTTGGTTCCTTATTAGAATACCTACAGAATAAATGGATTCATCTTTTTTCAAGTGTTATTAAATTTAAATTATGAACCATTTGTTATAATATATAATAAAAGATTATTAAATTATAGTCCATATACACACATATATCATACTGTAATAAAAATATGATGTAACAAAATTGCAAAAAATTAGAAAGACAACTAATTGATATAAACAAATACTAAAAATAATTATTGTCATTGTATTATTTGTCTGTTCATTCTTTTACTCTAATTATTATCAAGAGAAAAAAGAATTGTTATTAAGAAAATATCTACAAATATAAGTATTGCTACATAAAATGCTAATTTATATATATATATATATATATATATATATATATATACACATATGTGTAAGTAATTGTTACTAAGAAAATAACATATAAATGTTCTGTGTGGTTCAGAGATTTGTGCATATATGAATATATACATACACATGTTGATGATGATATACTGTACATCTTGAATTCACTTAATTTAAATGATCTCAAGAATAACATGATGATATGTAAATAAGATTATCTTTAAAAAAATTGATATATTTTTAAAATAATACACTCCCATAAAACAGTAAAACTAAAATAAATACTTTTTAAAGGATCCTTTTGTATTGTATTAATACATTTTCTATCACTTTTTATATGCAACAACCATTTTTTTATATTTTTATGTTTTTCTATCAAAGATTTATTATTTTTGTTTTTTTCTGCTGAGGCAGTTACATATAATGGATTATATAAAAAAATAGTCTAAAATTTGTTATTGGGCTAAACTACAATTCAAATTAAAAATCAGATTTTTAAAAAATCAGTGTAATGTATTTAGTTTATTATTAAATATATTTTATAACTGTACTTGTATAATACATTCAAGGTAGATATGTAGAAAATCCCACCTCATAACAAATATTTAATTATAATTTAATACCCTAAATTTAATATTACACAACCAATATAGACAAATTTATATACAATATTCATTATTTTTCTAGGTTTTTATCTTTTAAGATCTTACCATAGAAATTGTATTAAAAATAATTGTAACTCATTTTACCAATACATTAGGTATTTGTGAAGACCAGCCATTCTGTGGTGTTATTGGCTCCTCTAACAAAGAGTTATACATTTCGGTCTATATAGATATATAACACTTTTCCCTGATAGATTTTCTTAAAGAAATTATAAACTTTAACAATTAAGTGATATGTTTAATTTTTATATTTCTGAAATTTAAACGGTAAAGTAAATAACCTTTTTTAGCTATTAATAATTTTTCCCGACAGTTTCACAGAAGCATTTTGTTTACTACGTTCCTAGCAATTTGATAACAATAATAGTAGTAATTTTGAATAATTTCCTTTATGATCATGTATATCGCAGATTGAGAAGTGAGAGAAGGAGTAAGATGACTGAACACTGCAATATGTTTCCACTCCCACAATGTTTTATTTCAATTTCCTGAAAAATAATCATAGTACAGCAATTAAGTTTTCATATTGCTATTCAAAATCTACTTGGTTCGTTTAACTGCATAATTTGAAAAACAATCCTGGACTTGGAATTAAAGTTTAATACTTGACTATACCGATGTAGATAAATTGTTAATATTATTTGCATTTCAAATGTTATGTTATTATTATAGTAATAATTAAAAAGAATAAAAATGAACAATTTAAAAGTATACAGGGTGTACAGCATAAGAACCAAGAAACTTCAGAGGCTGATTTTGCACCTCAACAGAAACAAAAAAATTCGTATGAGCTAAGGTCTGATTCCCCACAGAAAAGGAGGAAATTTAAGTTTTGTGTTATTTTAGATAAATGGCGTTTTTATTGAATAAGAAGCAAGCACTCAAGAATTAATCAAGCTAATTAAGTTCCAATTGCATATAGTTCCAAATAAATATAGTTTGGCTTAACTAAATCCATTGTAAAGGGGCTTTCAGAGGGACCAATAGCAAAAATTTTTATTTTATTTTTAAAATCAAACTTTATTTGTGAATGTTTTTCTCAGCCCCCTGCTGGACTACAGATATCTCACTTTCGGGAAAACTTTTCCTTTTATTAAGCTTTAATTATGGTAATCCCGGTCTGTGGAGATATTACCACATTTAATTTGGTTATTGTGGTTACACCGGTTTAAGAAACTGCTCAATAATAGTGGATTGTATTAAATGATAAAAGAAATCTATTGTTTGGGTAATTTTAAATAAAGTATAGTTAAATCGATGAATGATCTAATAAATAAATTACATGAAAATATGGGATTCTGTGCCGAATTCAGGTACATTTTAAATTAACGTGTTAATAAATGTTGCTAATAAAATTAATTAAAATATTTACAAACGGTTTATATTGTACCAGTGGGCGGTAGATATATGATGTTCTATTTGGTTCATTGGTCCATTAACTCATTTGGTGGATCTTAATTTAGTTCTTCATTCTGGTGCTCATCCTGGTTCTCCCTTCTTTCTCTCTGCTTGGCTTCGGTCTTGTTTTACTCTCTCATCTTTATTTTAAATGTGACATAAAAAAAAAGAAATATCGCAAGAGCTGAGCTCAAACTTGCTGTATTTTCCTGAATTCTGCAGGAATAATCCCTTAATCCTGACCTCCTGTATCCTGCAGTCTTCCAGTTCTCATGGTTCATTCTAGTTGCCTAGAGATAGCAGCAGGGTCAGTCTTCCTTACTTTAATAGTTCATTAAAATAAGTTTTCTTCTCTTAACAACGACAAAGAAGTGTTTTGGAAGCAAAATTTATGAAATTCACTTTGTTTCTAGTTAATAAAATAACATGGAAATACAGAATAAAAAGCCTCTTTATGAAATAAAACAAAATTTTATCAAAATAATATCTGTTAAATAACCAAAAAAATTCAGAAATTAAATATGAAATGAAACTGTCTCTGAAAAAAAAAAAATTAACATGAATAATGCTAAAATATTTAAAAGAAGACAATTATTTTACCACAGCACTAACAAAAACAAAATATAAATCATAATAAGAATACAAATATCATGAGCTAGAGAATAAAGCTACGACAAACGCTGTATTAATGAGGACAAGAATCTGTAGTGGTCCTCTCTGGTGTTTATGAAAATTTATATCAATAAGAGATATTTTTATTTATGTATTTTTCTTGTTAGAACTGCAGCAAAATTATTTTCTTCACATTTTATTTTCATATTTAATAAACAGATATTTTTTCAGTAAAGTTTTGTTTTATTTCATAAGGAAGCTTTTTATTCTATATTTCGGAATCAGACCATAATTCATATAAACCTTTTTGTTGCTCTGGAGAAGTAGAATCAGCCCGTAAACTTTCCTGGTTCTTATGCTGTACATCCTGTGGACATTGACTGTGATATACACAGGTACATTCATACCTGCAAGGGTAAAACTACTACAAGTTTGAAATAGCATATCAGCAAGTACAGAACAGGTTTTAGTGCAGGTGTGTGATCAGATTAAGAAGCAGTGCATTAGAAATTACTCTCAAAATACACCATACTAGATACAGATGTAACGAAAGAACGTAGTTCATGCTGGGGAGAGGCAAGTACTATGCCCAACCTTTATGAAATTCAGACTTCTGAGGGTAGCTCCCAGGATATAGGAATTTACCCACCCAGCAAGAAGTTCATGAGGAGCCAAGGGAAAAAAAATAATAATGAAGAACAGGTACCACTATAGCCCATGAGGGGTCTTGGGCTCAATACTTAGTAAGCACTGTACTGTTTCTTGGCCGATGGTTGTGCAAGGAGGTGATTTGCCCAAGATCATGCCCAACCACCAGGTTTTCCCCCCAACTAAGGGTACCCATTTAATAAAGGCTGGGTGAACCCCAGCAGGCTCTCCTGACCCCAGGCTCGATCCACGTCTAATGTAACTGAATAAATAATTATCCGCCACAGCCGGACTTGACCCAGGTCAAGAGAGATAGAAGTGCAGTGCCTTACTCACTAAGCAATCTCACTCCTTACCTAGCCAAGAGAAACATTTGTTAAAAATATTTGGAGAGATGAAGAAGCACAACTCATCTGGAATAAGCAGAGAGGAGGTGGAAATGATAATCTAGGTCTGGACAAAGTCAGTCTATTAGCAGTGCCACATCAATATAAGGAGAGGTTGAGATGAAGATCAGAGGGGAGACTGCCAGGAGTGTGGCTCAGGAACAGAAAAGACATCACCACAAAAATGCAGAAGAAATTAAGACTCATTCTATTAATCAAATTGGTATTCTGCACCATATTATCATTGCTTCATTAACAGTAGAAACCTTTTTTTAAATAAAGTAGTATAATTTTTATATTACTATTTGATCTCAACAACAAAATCTAGATAACAGAGAGTGAATTCATAAAAATAAGTTACTTTTGAAAAAGAATCTTCAATAATCAAGAATTAATTAAACCTAGTACTATAGGTTGATGTCTGTGATAGTTATCATTATTTTAAGAAAATTATAAATATAATAAAAACGAATCACCCTTAAAAAATAATAAACACACACATGTATACTTTAGATATTGAACCTACCCAAAATAACATTTAAAAGTTAAGAAATATTAAACCTTATTGCAGTTTTGTTTAAATAACAATTCTTCAAAAGGTTAGTCACATATTTCAAAACTTATGCATACTTTGAAAAGAAATATTACCTCAGGATGGTAATTGATACATTTTGATGGCCTCCGCCTATGAAAATTATGTTCACCATTGCAATGGGTGTCGCCTCCTTCTGGTTCCATTTCCTGAGGTGTGATACTAAGCTGCTTGCTGCCACATGGGCAAAGTGTGTCAACAACTAGTAAAATAAGGTTGCTATGAGGAATTTTTTGTACACTGAATGGCCTAAAAAAAATAAATAAATAAAGGTCATAGAAAATTAAATTGAATAAAAATTTAACTTAAAATTCTTTCAAAAGTAAATTTATTGATGAATTATTAAAATCATTCATGGATGTTAGATTTGTTTTATTTGTTTAGATTATGATAAAAAGTCACTTCCTACATAAAATTTGTTTCATAAAAAATAAATTGAAAAGTTTAATAGTAGAATTAAAGATAATAGATTAATTTTAGAGTTAAGTCAAGCAATTAAGGCAAGCAATACAAGCAAGACAAACAGATGCATCATAAAGTGAACTGAAATGGACACATATTTACTAAAAGCATTAATGGGACTTATCAAAATATGTTTAAATGAATCTATTAACATTTTGTTGTTTTATATATAACTTTCTTGAGAGTTTGAACAAGTATGTATATTAACAAATGTAGCTATTGACTTCCTACATCAGACAATGACTGCTATTTCAAGATATATTTCAATTGTTTAAAATTTATTAAATTTATTCAATAATTTATTCAATTCAATTGTTTATTAAAAAGTAGTTTTCAGAACTAATTAATTGAATTCAGTTACTCTGAAAGGGGCTGAAATTTATTAAAATGGCACTAATTAACTATTAGGGGGTACCCGAAGGTTGTTAAAAAGAAATTACTTTCCTTTAAATATCAATAATTTTTTTATTTTGTAAGTTAAATCCTATTAAACTTAGAGATTTGTTTTGACACCCAGAAACTGAATTTTATATGTACATAAACTCTAATATATTTTTTTTACCTTTCACATCCTGTTACATGGCAGTTAGTCAACTTTCCCTTTAAAGGATTATTCATCCCACTATTGTTTAGTCTTCCAGGTTGTAATACATAGAGATCAACTTTCTTTACACATGGCCTAGCATATTGTGTTCGATTTTGATATTGTTTAGGGGGAAACATAGGAGGTTCAGGAGCTTGAAGAGGGGGTACTTCTTCAAGCCCTTCATCATTCCCTTGTATCTTGTCAACTGGATAGGATGCAACTGTATCCATGTCAATACCAGGACCATATTCAGAATTACCTGCATCGTATTCTGCATAAGATATAGGTCCTGATTAACACAAAGAAAAATAAATAAATAAAATGTAAACATAAATTTTAAAATTAACTCATAATATTCAAATTATATATACATTGTCTCTTATACCCTTTCCTGAACACTATCATTTTCATACATAGCAGTGGTGATAATTAAAATTAATAGAGCCCAATGCCATAATTGACTACCTTTAGTTAGAATATGTATCAGCGTGTACAATCAAACCACCTAAGCGATAAATATGGGGTGAATGATTGGTTTCATGCAGTAATTTCTACAGTACATTAAGCATCTCCAAATAACATGACATAGATGCTATCCCTAGGGAAGAGGTCCAATGATTTATTCCTCTGATGAGATAGAGAGAAGAAAATTATTTTTTAAATTTAATAATAATCAGCTCACCAAAGCCAATGAAAGGACCACGAGAAACAGGCACTGGTATAGGTCGATGCCTGATCACATTATTGCATTGTTGGAAAACAGTCTGGTCAGCACTGTATTCCAGCAATACAGGAGTTATATCCCTTGATTAATGTTAGGTACTGATTAAAGGATTGAGTGGAACCAGTAACCATCTGACAAACCAATGTTCCCTCTTAAAAACTTGGTAATTTTCTGTCATAAGAAAATTGATTGTGTTAAGTCCCGGTTTACTTAATCGACTTAATATGAAGACAGCTTTACATCAGCTTAGCCACATCACACCCTTCATGCTGCTGTTTATTTAAGGTGTACACCCACATATTAAAAACCTATAGTGATTACAAATGATTCCATTTTTAATTTGCATACTCAACTAAAAAATATATAATAATGTACAAAAAATCTAATTGAATTTTAATTAAAAAAAAAACAATCTTGATTTTAATTTTAAGTACTTTAATAGTTAAGTACTTTAATCACCAGACACACACACACACACACATTTAAAGTAAAAATTTACCCTCTAAATCCTCCTGTGCAAAAGTATTATGATGCTGTAATGCTGGAAAAATATATATCTGTGATGACAGCCAGAACAGTTTAGCAATCATCCATTTTACTAACCACTTAAAAGGCATCCAGGGCATCTGAAGAAAATTAAAAATATATAAATATTTCTAATATCATTTTAATAAATTTATTAGACAGTATTTAACTTTGACAAGTACTTTGCCAATTGCAAAGTACACTTAAAAATATTACTATATTCATAATTTAGTTTTAAAATATAACCATATTTTATTATTGAGGTTTCCAATAAGATGTTGTGATTCTGCCTCTGACAACTAAACATGGAGACACGTGTTTGATTCTTTCTGCGAGATTACTGGAGTACGGTCCACTCAGCCCTATAAGGATAACTACTTTGATAACTTGGGTAAAAAAAAACATATTTTACAATCTTGATTGTGAAACA